>MU228105.1:1405503-1455386 GCA_018584345.1 Thuja plicata
TAAACTCTGAGTTCAAACTTGTCATTCTTTTTGTAGTATAGACCATAGTCATCAGTTCCTTTCAAATATCTCAGAATCCTTTTTATTGCCATCATGTGAGTTTCCTTAGGATTAGCAAAAAACCTTGCAACAATCCTGACAGCTAAGGAAATATCAGGTCTACTATAAACAACATACTATAGTTTTCCAATAATTGATCTATAGAGTGTTTGATTCACTTCTTTTGTGTCATCATCTTTTATCAGCTTCTGTCTAGTAGCCATGGGTGTACTCACTGGTTTGGACTCTTCCATTCCAAAAAATTTTAGTATCTTTTTGATATATTTAGATTGAGTGATATAGATACCATTCTTTATTTGATAAATTTGTAAGCCAACAAAGAATTTTATTTCACCAAACATAGACATCTCAAACTTAGTTTGCATCTCTGTTGCAATTTTTTGACATAACACATCTTGTCCACTAAATATGATGTCATCCACAAATAATTCAGCTAATAATGTAACTTTTCTTTGCTCTATCTTTAAGTACAGGTTGTTGTTGTCATTGGTTCTTGCAAATCCAATCTTGATCTGATAATTATACAATCTCTCATACCATGCTCTTGGCGCTTGCTTCAATCCATATAATGCTTTGTGCAATCTAAAAACCATATCCCTTTTGTTTAGATCTATAAAACCATCAGCTTTCTTGATATACACTTCTTCTTCCAAGATTCCTTTGAGAAATGTAGATTTCACATCCATCTAATAAACTTTGAAACCTTTATAGGCTACATATGCAAGTAAGGTTCTGACACCTTCCAATCTTGTAACTGAGGCAAAGGTTTCACCATAGTCAATTCCTTCCTCCTATGCATAACCCTTGCATACCATTCTAGCTTTGTTTCTTGTCACATCTCCATGTTCATTCAGTTTGTTCTTGAATACCCACTTAGTGCTAATTACATTTTTATCCTTTGGCCTAGGTACAAGTGTCCAAGTTTTGTTCTTCTCAATTTGTTCCATTTCCTCATTCAGTGCTTGTATCCAATCCTCATTATCTAAAGAATCTTTTACTATTTTGGGCTCAAATTCACATAACAGACATGAGTCATTTTTCAACTTACTTCTTGTCATAACAACAGAATCCTTTGATCCAATTATTTGATCAGAATTGTGATTTATTCTCACATATTTTGGTAGGGTAGGCTCAGCCCTTGCTTTAGGTTCATTGTCATTATTGATTATGTGACTCGGTATCTCCATCAGATAGCTTAGCATTCACTTCCAGTTGCTTGACAACTCCACTCTGTGACTCGGCAGGTGCATGCTATTGTACAACAGTAGTCTTAGGCAGTGAATTAGAATCTTCCTCATCTAAATATATGAATGATCTATAGCTTTCAGGCTCTTGTGTACTTTCAACTTTATTTCTTTTTGCAAACTCATCAATTCTTACATTTGCAATTTCAACAATTTTGTTAGTATTATAATTCAGACATTTGTATGCTTTGCTTTTTGTTGAATAACCAAGAAATATGCTTTCTTCTCCTTTAGCATCTAGTTTTCCATTTCTGTTGTCTTTCAATATAAAACATTTTCTTCCATATACTTTAAAATATTTTACACTAGGTGCATAGCCATACCAAAGTTCATAAGGTGTAGCATTTGTACCTTTCTCGACTTAAACTCTATTCAATGTATAGACTACAATACTCATAGCTTCTTTCCAATATTTAGGTGCAACATTTTTCTCCATCATTAGTGTTCTTGCACAGTCCATGATAGATATGTTCCTTCCTTCAACAATACCATTTTGTGGAGGAGTCCTGGGTGCAGACATCTGTCTCTTTATGCCTCGGTCATTACAGAACTTGTTAAACTCATTAGAAATAAACTCTCCACCTCTATCAAATCTTAAGCATTTAAAATATTTGTTTGTTTCCTTTTCAACTTTAGCTAAGTACCATTTAAATAACTGGAATGCATTAGATTTTTCCTTGAGAAACATTACAGTCATCATCCTTGAATAAACATCAGTGCATAGAATAAAGTATCTAGCACCATAATAGCTTCTTCTCCAATGGGACCATAGAGATCAGTATGGACTAATTCCAAAATTTCCTTTGATACATGTGTTTTTCTCTTGAAACTAGACTTAGTCATCTTTCCTAGTTGACATTGTTTACACATAGCATTCTTAGGTTTCTTTAACTTAGATAGCCCTCTAACCATTTTTAGTTTACTTATGCTTACCAAGTTATCAAAGTTCACATGACACAACCTCTTATGCCATAACCTAATATCATTGTACTATGCAAACAAACATGTTTCTTCAGATAAATCTAGATAAAATAAGTTACCTTTAGTCTAATCACCACTTCCAACTAATTCTCTAGTAGAATCATAGATCTTTGCTTTTCTGTGATGGAATTCAACTTTGTAACCAGAAGTGTTCAGTTGTGCAACACTTAGCAAATTGTATTTTAGATCATCAACCCAATACACATCATCACATTTGATTTTTTCAGTCAAGTTAATCAATCCATTACCTATGATAAGACATGGTGAATCATTACCAAATTTTACATATCCTCCTTTACATTGGTTTAGGGTTTCAAACTTATCTTTGTCACCAGACATATTATGGGAAAAACCACTATCAATGATCCAACAATCATTTTTTCTCATATAAGAGATTAGTGCAATTTTCTCATCATCATTAGAATCTTCTTTCATTACAACATAAACAACTTCTATATCATTGTCATCAGAATTATCAGTGTCATTGTCAGAAGTTTCTTTAGCAATATAAAAAGATTTCTTGCCTTTGTCTTTGTAGTCCTTATATTTCCTAAAGTCTCGGTCATCCTTTCTATCTTTGTATTCTTTGTATTTTTTGTCCCTTCTTTCATCTTTTTCATTTTTGTTAGGACATCTAGCAGCTATATGACCAACTTTGTTACACGAAAAACAAATAATAGGAAGTTTACCTCTGTATTTTCCTTTTCCTTTGGATATTATTTTTTTCATAAGTGCTTCAAGTTCTTCAAGATCATCATCAGAAGTGTCACTATCACTGTCCACATGTTTCTTTCCTTTCTTAGATTTATTGAGAACCAGCTGTGATCTAAAAGAAGAATCAATTCCTTGTGGATTATAGTTATTATAATTAGACATTTCAAATGTAGTGAGTCTACCTATCAGATTTTCCAGATCCAGATTATTGTTAGGAGTACATCTCAATTCTTGAATTGTAGAAACTCTAATAGTATATATAGGAATTAAATTTCTTATTACCTTTCTCATAATGGTGTTCTTATCAATTGTTCCATTAGCCCCTCTAATGGAATTTACAACTTCTTTTACTCTACCATAGTACTGAATGACATTTTCACCTTCTTGCATTTTCATCTCATCAAAATTACCTCTTATACTTTTTGATTTATCTCTTAGCACATTTGTGTCTCCACCATAGATAGTTGCAAGTTTTTCCCACATCTTCTTTGCATTTGTGCAACTCTTTATATCATCAAACTTAGAATAGCTCAATGAGGAGGCTATCTCCAACATTACCTGATTGTGCTCTTTCTTTTCTTTTAGTTGTGTAACAGTGAGAGGAGTAGTAGGTGGTACATAGGCATTTTCAATAAGTCGCTTAGCATCATCTCCAATACCACCCAAATGTAGTTTCATCAAACTCTGCCATGCAGGGAAGTTATCTTTGTTCAGCTTAGGAACCTCCTTCTTATACATCTTGATCTTTTTTCTCCAATTACCTTCAAACTATTTTCAGGAGACCAAAGCTCTGATACCAATTGTTAGAATGAATTTAGAATAACTAAGAGGGGAGGGGTGAATCAGTTATCCTTAGGTCTAGATGTAGAAAATAAAAACTTTCTGTATTTCACATCTACTCGGCAGTAGTAGCATAAGTTAGCAACTTTAATCAAGCAGTTTGTTGTCAATTGAAATTAACTTGTAGAAACATAACAGTAAAGAAAACCATAAGCATTCACACAAGTTGACACAAGTATTTAACATGGAAACCCAATATGGGAAAAACCACCAGTAAAATGCTACCAAGTTTTCACTCTTCTAAAGTGATGCCTTATAAGGAGCCAACCCTGTGAAAGGTTACAATAACACACTACTAGGTGTGACCTGGTTAAAGGATTTAATCACCCTGTCAGGAGTGGCCTTGTCAGAGGACTTAGAACATTCCAATTTGAATGTCACCTTGTTAGAGGATTTATACAAATGACTGTTAGGTCAACCTTGTTAAAGGATTTAACTTATACAATGGTAAGAAATTAATCATCAGTTGTGATCTGGTACACACAACTTACTTTGCTAATTTAGATCCAATTACAGCTCTGATGTTAACTTACTAGATAGCCTACATTGTCATTTCAACCTTCTGATCTACTTGGAAATCTATCAAGAAATCACACATGCAACTCTCTTCTTCTGTATCTAGATCATGCCAAATAGTAAATCAACAATGAAAACCTTTTTTATACACATATACTCTTGCATTCATCCACACACTTCATGAATAACCCTTGAGGTTATCATATAGCTCTTTGTCTAGGTCAGATAAATCTTTTGCCACTTAAACAAGATCGTAGATCTTAGGTTAGCTCAGATCCAATGGATCATTCCATCTTTGCATTACATTTACTTCTCCAAAGTAGTCTCTAATTAAATCTTGAAACCATGCATAAATTATGATTACCCATACATTAAATGACATGGATCAATCTTTAATCAACATTACATATCCCAATAAAATTAACTAAATCGGCTAGAGATCTCAAATCTCATCATTAATCCAATTACTGTAAGCCGGTCAACATCACTGTTTTCACTTGGCAATTTCAATGGTGCTTGACATTTAACAACTTTGCTCATCACGAACAACTTTACTTGGCACAAGCAACTTTGCTCGGCACAGAACAACTAGAAAAATTGTCTTTGAAAGATAAACAACTAATTACTTTGCCTGAGTGCCAACTGATCAAGTACCCTTTTATTTTCCTTAACTCAACCATTCACTTGGTCTTCTTGTTAAATATTCTTCATCAACAATAGATATGGTACTCAAATAGATAACAATAGTCTCACCACTTAAGGTTTGATAGCAATGACAAAATAACAATTGCTTGCATTGTCACTTTCCAACATTAAGTTTGGAATTATTTGCATGTGCTAATATTTTAGTCACCTTGTCTCATGAAAAAGAACAAATATTCCTTATAATAATGAGACTTAGTGAAAATATTTAGTCATTTAATCTCCTAATAAAATAGACTATGCTAAAATTGTATTGATACTTGGCATAGACCGTTGATCTCATATATAATCTAATGGTAGTCACATTGTCTCTTGATGAAATCAAGGTAAGTAATTTTATGTGGCAACTTTGAGTTTATTCAGTCGCGTTATCTCCTGATGAAACCCATGGTTATGGGTTAAGTTCAAAATTTAAAATTTTAATGTTGTCGCCAAGTCTCGTGATCAAATATGAGTTAAGTGAAAGAGCTAGAGATTACGTGACAATCGTTCATCTTATTTTACATCCGATAGCAGTCAGGAATTCTCCTAATCAAAGAAGTGGTTTAGAAATCATCAAGCAACATGGAGATTCAACAATCACTAAGTGTCTAGATAAACTTGAGTTAGATGTTAGTTTAAATAATAGTGTTGTCAAACAGTTTCCTAAAGAAAGATCAGTTAAGTCAATTATCAAGAGATTCAATGAAAACCATTGGATGAAGATAAGATCTGACGGTAGTCACAATACAAAGTTGAAAAGTCGAGTAGAATTAAGAAAATAAGAGACAAGAAGGAAAATTTAGACATGTTTCCATTTGTCACTAAGTCTCATGAAAGATTAGGGTTTTTGATGAAGATTACAAGTCTTAGTGACAACCGTCAAATGCAGAGGAAAGTGAGATTAATGGTAGTTGTGTTGTCTCCAGATGAAGATCATAAAGAGGAAATAATCAGGTGATTAAGAGACTAAAGTGTTTAGTTGTGAGGTCTTTGGATGAAACATCAGTTAAGGATATCATTCAGTGACATAGAGAAACAATAGTCACCAGGTCTCTAGATGTGATCCAAGGTGAAGAACAATTAAGAAAATGCTTTGTCACGATGTCTCCATGAGAGGAAGGGTTAAGTTAAAATATCAAGATACATCGTGATAACCGTTTATCAAGAGTTTGATGTAATGGTAGGTGCTATGTCTCTTGAATAAACTACAGTTGGAAAAAATATTAAGAGACAAGGAGATCACTCAGTCCCTAGGCCGCTAGAAGTTAACCAGAGTTAAATAAAGACTTTTCTGCGGTGCCATCATGGACAATAACTGATCAATCAGATGACAAATATTTTGATAGATGGAAAAATAGCCGCAATATGAGTAATGCAGCCAATCAGATCTGATTTTGATCTCTTTTTTGAATTTTATAAGGTTTTATATGCAAAAGAACTCAATAGAAATTGATTACCTATCAGTTTGAATGCCACAGCTAGAACCAGACATTGATATTATAGTGTGTGAAACTAATGGTGGAAATGACTAAATTTTAAGTTTACCAGTTTGAAGAGATGCCTACATTGAATTCTCAATTATAAGTAAGCTTGTCCATTGTTATTTCATTTTTATGAGTTTCTAATTTCTCAAAGCCCATAGTTTTATAGAGATTTTATTTTTTTCTGAGAAAAGTTGATTCTCCAGCAACAAGTGATTCAGAAAGGTGATTTCCTGATTCAGAATTCAACAGAGATTGTAATTTGCATTTTTCTCAAGTATTTATAGTGTTCATAATTGTAGAGGAATTCATAGTTGGTGGTGAGGGTTTTCAAGACGATTTGTTTGAACAGAAGGGGAAGATGTGCCAAGTATAAATTGTGGAATCCACCAGTGGAAGAAGTGATGATGTTGATTATGAACCAAAAGGAAAGAGAAATTATTCAGATGAATTTCTCACATTATTACCAGGGTTGAGCCAAAATAGAAAGGTAAGTGCCAATACCTTAATTGATGATTTATCTTACATTAGAGATGCAAAAACCCCAGGCTCCTCAAGATATTAATTCTTTAATTATTTCTTAAACAATAGTGATGGACCCATGCCAATTTTAAACCCTTGGACCTGTTGATTAGCTGGGTTGATTGTTCATGATGTCTTTGTAGATGTTGACTTCATCTTAAAATTGGCCAATAGGTATGATGCCTTGACCAAGATAATTAAAAGGGATGATAGAAAACCCCTACCTATTTTGCACCAAAATTCCTTCATGAAAGGCCTTTAATGTCTACTACCCCATGACCATCGAAATAAAATTGAAGAGCCTAGAAAATAGGTATACCAGAGAGTCAGGAATTGCTGCCAAGTTGATCAAGGAACATCATGTTCCTAAGAAGATGAAAACATACATAGAACCTTTTCCAGGAGCAGCCCCATATTTTTACAAAGACCTAAATTTCTACATCAAGTATATAGCATACATACTATGCAGAGTGCTTGGAAAGGATACTGGAGCAGAGAGGATTACCTTAGATATTTTGATGATGGTACTGGATATGAAAAGCCTCCATACTACTTCTAATTATGATTACATACATTATATCATTGATCAAATGCACTAGGGGTTTGTAGACATACAGAGCAAGAAGGATCATCCAAAATTTATGCATTATTCAGTCCTTATGCATTTGATCCTGTATTACAATTTTCCACTAATGAATTGTCAGTTTTTACAACCACAAAGGTTTCATCATGGTCAGGCCAACCTTGTTCAATTTTGGATAAGAGTGTGGAACTATACCTCCAAAGCATAGGAATTCTGTGCAATTAAAAATTGGATAGTTTATCCAATTCTTAAATGCTTGGGTTTTGATAAGACTAGGTTGCTTGTTAAGGTAATACAACTATTAAGGCCATGCCAATATCTACAAAAGTGTCTAGGAGACCATAATTGGGGAGACTTCTATTATGAGAAGAACTTCATAGTGTTAAGGGTATATGGATGCACTCATCCTCCCCATATATTACCATTTCATGTGCCACAAAGGATAGCTACAATGGAGTTCATTAGCTAGCTCATTTTGACAGACAAAGAGCATTTAGCACCACACAGAAAGGGTACTTTTACCCCAAGACAATTCAAGATCTACAATTTTACTATTGGGGAGAAGGCGCTAGACCCTATAAATAACTGCATAAATCATTACATGATGAATTTTCCCATGCATAGATATGTTGATACAAAGGCCTTCATCATTAATGCTAAGAAATTGCTGACACCAACTATCCCCTACACAGAAGAACATGAAGAGTGCATGGAGGAGGATTTAATCATAAATATTATGGAGGATGAGCAGGTGGATAAGAGAGAAATTAAGTTCAAAGAACTTATGGACCTAGAGAGGTAGGTAAAAATAAAAGGAATGAAGTCCGGAGGTTTTTACCCCAATATGCCTTATTTAAAAAGGCTAGATGCTATGATTGAACCTCATACTCTCCTATGCAACCAATTAGAAGATGCATTAATGGTTACAAAGAAAGGACACAAAGAAAATTCAGAGTCACAATATGATGATAGTGATGAGGGCTATCCTTCACCCATTTCCCATCCAGGTTATCATGCAGTTGAAGAAGAGCAGGCAGCTGAGGAAGAGGATATCACTGACCTAATAGAGGTCCCAAAGAATGAAAATAGGGGAACCTTTTAAGAAGAAGAAGAAGAAGATAAATAGAATTGGAGCTCTGATAACTAGAAATAGGCCCTATGATCACTTATTAAGAAAATAGATCAAGGTAGAGAAGAAACTGCAAAAAGATACAGAAGAAGATGAAGAATTACCTTTTAGGTCATGTACAGATGAAAGGTTGATGCATCGAGAGGAATTCCTCAAGGATGAAAACTTCATTAAGACAAAAGAATTCAAGGATTTCCTCATATGGAATAATCAATAACAAGTTGGAAAACAATTGCAATTATCCGGCGGTGATCCAGTCACCCAAGAGGC
Source organism: Thuja plicata (assembly GCA_018584345.1). NCBI lineage: Eukaryota > Viridiplantae > Streptophyta > Pinopsida > Cupressales > Cupressaceae > Thuja > Thuja plicata. The sequence continues at coordinate 1,414,528 of MU228105.1, forward strand.
TCTACAGAATTTGTAGGATTATGATCCTAAATCTGAGGAAATTACACCAGAACAAGCGAGACAACTAGTCAAGGCTAGTGGGGTATTATTTGTAGAAGGTTGGGATTTGTCTTCAACTTTTATAATAGATCAAATAAGAAGAAAACCTAATGTCAAATTTTCATCAGAGAGTCAGGTTGGGGGTATGATCAGAGGGTTTGGATATAACCCTAAGTCCCAGGCACTTGCAATGTGGAGCTTAGCTCCTAAAGATCAAAAGCCAACCCTTCTAAGTATTCAAGAAAATATGGAAGGTAATAAGATCATATGGACACTTCAGAATATAGGGGATTTGGAGATATCCCAAGTACTAACTCACTTTGCCTAGCTCAATAAGGTAAAGATAGCTCAACTGTTAGAGGAATTGCAGAAACTCACTAGTGATACTAGTGATATTGTTAAAGACAGGGAGCTAGCATTAGTAAAGATCAAATAATAAGAGAAACTCATAGATGAGATAACCAAATAGTTACTAGAAGTGACAGAGCCTGCCCCTATTGAGCCAAACGAAGTAATGGATATTGATATTGAAACAAAAGATATAGGGGAGATACCTGCTGGAACATAGCTAGGAGTCACATAGCATAATAATGTTATTTTTGGGGCATTGATTTCAATTTTGTAGCATAGAATTGACACCATAAAAGATAAAATTGATGTGGTGTATGGGGCCTATGGAAAATTTCCAAGCCTACAAGCAGGATTCACTATTTTTTTGTCAATTTTGAATCCATACTATTCAACCTGGTCTTGTAGGACATCACTTTTTGAGAGGTTGGCATATGTGCAACCATTAAGGTCATATTTGTGAGAAATAGTAACTTTGGTTGGTACAGAGATATAGCACATTGGGACCACCTTGTCCTTCAAAGGAAAAGAAAATTAGATTGAGGCAATGTTAAAAATGTTTGGGATGAGTTATAATAGGTTTAGACCCCCCATTAAAACTGAGGATGATAAAATCAAGCCATTAGGGCCATGGGGATCAGAATTTGATAGTGTGCTTCCCAATAAGGACATTTATGTATCTGATCTTAGAGAATTAGATATGGAAAGGTACAACAAACTTTTGGATGAAGCAATAAAGGTAGAAATAGATTACAATAAGTTCATCATAGATGTTAAAATCATAACAGATGCTAGGTGGGAAAGGCAGAAGGCTCATCTTGAGAGTATTCATAATTTTGAGTGGCCTATAGAGGAGGATGTGATAGCATGGGATATCATGACAAAGCCCAAGAAAAATAAGTATGTCATAGTTGACTTAGATGTCATGGATGAAGAGTAAAGGGGACACATGACACTTTTTCTATGAGCACATGAAGGTTAGCAATCTTGAAGAGATTAGTGTAAGCTAGCCTAAATTGGTAGTCACTAAATATTATTACAACTATTAGATTCTATCCTAAACCTATGCAGAAAAAGGTTCCAACATCCACAAGAAGACAAAGAAATATTAGATCTTATTCTTCAATTTTGTCTTCCCACCGCTTGGTGTTTTTCTTTCTTTTTTCTCTTTCTATATTTTTAGAGTTAGGTATTCTAAACCATCCAAAGCTTTTAGCATCCTTATCTTAAGAATTCCAATATGGTTTAGGCCTATAAATAGATCTCTCTTTTTATTTTGTAAGGAGGTTGGAAACAAGTTGAATAGAGGATTGTAAGTTGTAATTTAAAATCAATGAAATATATTACAAGGAAGACTACTAAAATTTGTCTGAGCCTTTGTATTATTGGTCTATCTATATGTATTTGAAGCTTTAAGAAATTAATACAAATATTTACAATCTATTTTCTACATCTTTGATTGTCTCTTTATATTACTTTATTTCTCTTGTATTTTTATTTGTAAGGCACTTAGGCATACTTATCACAAGGTGGTTGTGCAATCATTTGTAAGCTCCTTCAAGGAAGGATTAATATTTTAAAGTGACCCCAGAGAGCTTAGAAATAGTTTAAGGATCTGATGATGTAGGTGTAGAAAGAGGATAATTTTTAAGGCATCTTATCTTTGTTGCATGTATTTTGTTTATCACCTTATTTTGGATTTATACCAGATATTGACTCAGAGCCCATGGTTAAGGCACTGGTTTTATAGTTGGTTAAGTAATTGGTCATTTTCAAACCAATATTTTAAATTTATCAAATCATTCACACTTCAGTATACATTCCATTCAAGTAATTGTGTTTCAGAAGAAAATAATTCAGTTTACTGATTCCTTTGAGAAAGAATCAAAATAGGTTATCCTTCCTAGGGTTCATAAGAACTAAACAAAAAGAAGGATGAGAATCCTTACTACCTTACTCATTTCTATTGCTAATATATTAGTATGGGTCATTAATAACTGTATCAAGGTATTTATGGTCTTTTGCATAATCATTTACTTGTTGACTCATTAAAAGACATTTCAGCATTCCAGTAAGAAGACAATCCACTTAAAAGATACTGCAAATTAGTAATCATACATAGGTAATACCTGGATGAGCCAGTGGATCTCAAAAAAGAAGGAGGTGATAATAGGTATCCTCAAATATTATCTAATACCCTCATCAATTAGCCTTTATTTTGTATGAAATATGAGTTTGTATTTCAAGTACATTAGTATATTGTTACATCAAGGTTGTGCTACAAAACAAAGAGCTAACAAATTGGCAAATCTGCTGGGGACTTCATGTATAAAATTGAAAAGAAGCCTATAAGGAATCTATGTTGTTAGAAGTTGAAATAAATTTTATAACAAAAACTTGCCTAAGTTATCCTAACAGTATTCAGTATTTCCCAAAATTGGGTGGCAACTCTAAAAGGTGAAATCTCTATGACCAATGGAGTACATTTTCAAACATGAATACTAGGTCTAGAATGAGAAGTAATCTCAAAGTTTCATTGGATGGTGGGATTCCCACTACTTCAAAAACTAGGATTTCTTGGAGGTAGAAGAAAAATCAAGCAAGTATCAATGATTATCCTCCAAGAATTGAAGAGAATATAACTAGAAGGAGAAACAATAACCAGTCTAGTCAAGAAGAAAGTGCCTAAGAGTATTTAGAAGCCCAAGCCCCAAGTCTTGGAATAAATACATATATAGTAACCAGCACTTCTAGTGAAAGAGAAGGAATAGATACAATCAGTTTAGATTCTAAGGAAGTTCCTTCTGATGATCTTGCATAGAAAGAAAGAGTCCTCATGAAACATCTTTCCCTTATTCAATAGATGAAAAGGGAAAAATACATTAAGAAGAAAAAGAATGAGAAGAAAGATGTTGATAAGAATAAGAAAAGAACCTTAAGTCATCAAGCTCCAAGGAATATAGAGAGGTCTTGTAGAGACTAAGAGATTCCCAGTACTCACCAAAAGATAAGTTCTCAAGACTTCAAAGATAAAGGGAAAAGTAAAGTTATAGAAACAAAAGTTGAGAAGCCTAAAACTCAGAGGAACCTGACAGAGAAAATGTCTAAATTAGAAATTGACCTTGAAAAAGTTAGAAGAGAAAAGGAAACCTTGGCCAAGATGTTAGAAAAATCTAAAGTAGAACCTGCCACTATTGAAATGAAAAGGAAAATTGACTTTTTGCAATCAACCACAATTTCTTTTGTGATACAAAGCACCCTACAACATTAAAAAATAAGGCTTCTTCTTTTAAAGACTATGGCAAATTCTTTGCTCCTAAGGAGAATGAGAAATTTCAAAGGAGGCCTCTTCCTGCAGAAAGGTATAAGAAATTTTCTTTCTTTGGAATTCTAGGTTATCCTAATGTGATACCAGAAGATATGGAAGAGAAGCTCCCAAAGTTCTCAGGTAATAATGTTGTCACCTGTGAAGAACATTTGAGAAAATTATTTGATGTAACAGATTATTTAAATATAAATCATGAAGATGTGCTTATGAAGTTACATGTGCAATCTCTAGTGGAAGATGCTAGGGAATGGTTTAGGAGGTTATCTCATGGTTCTATAGGAACTATGGATGAAATGATTGATCTTTTCAAGGATCAATATGGTGACAAGACTAATGAAGGTTTTCTAATTAATACATTTAATAACATAAGGAAGAACTCAAATGAAGAAGTGATAGAGTTCAATACAAGATTTTAGTGAGCTATGCATAAGCTATTCCAAAAGATGAAGCTGGCTCAAAAGGTATGTCTAGCTACTTATCTTAATGCCTTTGATTCAAAAATGGGTTATGCATTAAGGGATAAAAATCCTAGGACTTTGATAGAAGCTTATAAAACTTCTATGAACATAGAAATGAACCAAAGGATATCAGGGAAGTTGGGCAAAAGAGAGGATCCATGCTTTAATAGAAGCAATCAAAAGGAACCTGAGTACAAGGACTATAGGGCTCCACAAAATAATAAGCCATCCTACACTAATAATTGTAATCCATAGATCAGGATGCAAAATTACCCCTATGGTGCTCAATTCAAGGATGGTAAGCTAGTTGCTCCACCTAGAAAAGAGAAAACTGACAATAGGACCCCTGATCCTTTACACAAGAATACTGTTCATATCTGTAATGATGATTTCTGGTGTGAGGCCTGTGAGGCACCACACAATCCTAAATTTTTTGTTTTTTCTTTAGACTTAAAGTCAAATGAGGAACAAGATAAGGATGAAGATGATACATGTGGTTATAATATGAATAATGCATATTCTTGTCACAATATGGATTCTGATGAAGAAATTGAGAATCATGACATATATGGCTTACAAGGAAATGTTGAAGTCCATCAGCAACAAGTCTTGTCAAGTAGTGAGGAAGAAGAAAGGGATGACCACATAAGGTGTCATGCCCAAAATGGTTAGGAATCTCCAATAATAAGAAAATACTCTAATGAGGAAAAAGCCAAAATCACTATTGACTTAGTGAACAAAGCTAGGAACAATTATCACCTAAGTAACAGAGTGGTGGGTAATGCTGGTAGTCAACCATCAGGCATCTTTATAAAAGAAAATAAAATAGATGCCAAATATATACCTAAAATGGATGGGCCTGGGGAAAATGAAAATAAACCTAAGGTCAAGGTAATAAACAAAGCTAATGAGAAAAAAGATGTACATGTGGAAAGGCTAAAGAACCAGGGGTAAGTTCTCCTCCCTCTAAAGTAGAAAATGAAAAGTCTAGGAGGGAAGAACCTGCCATGCATATCCAGCCAGAAGAAAATAAAATCACTATGGAAAAACCAAAAGCCTCAGATGTAAGAAACACTACAATAGACATGGGACAATTCTTATCTCAGATGACAGTGAAGGTCCCATTCCTTGAGATGATGAAAATAAAAGAACACAAGGAGAAAGTTTTATCAGTATTGAACAACATGCCCTCAGTAAAATTTCAAAGTGCACAACATATTGAAAAGAAGACAAATAAAAAGGGAAAAGAACCTAAAGTGATGATATCTGAGGTTCCTCAGATTTTTCTTAATGCAATTACTTCTCCAAAAGTCGTTGATCCATTTTTTCTAACATTGGTGATAAATGGTAAGAAGCTAAAAATTGTATGATAGATTTAGGAGCTTCAAATACTGTTATGCCAGTGGAAATCATGAAATCCATGGGATTGCAAGTTGATACTCCTCATGGAAGGTGTCAAGCAATGGATTCCAGAGAAGTCCCAGTTATTGGTATCATTGAAGCTATGCCTTATAAGCTAGCTGTATGCCTTGATATGGTTTTGACAATGAGTGTACTTGTTGTTGACATTCCACCACATTATGGTATGCTATTATTAAGAAAGTGGAGTTCTTCAATGGGAGGTAGTATACAATGTGATTTATCATATGCTACTTTCAATATTGCTAGAAATAATGTCAAAGTGTCTAGAGAAGGAAGAACACCTCATATGATTGAGTGGCATGAAGATACTGACATTAATTAGTGTGTTGACATTGACATGGACAATTTTAGAATTAAAAGGAGTGATCACCAGTGTGAAAATATTGATCCTTTGGTGGAAGAATTATCTATACAGAGTGATGGTTTATGGAAGATGTACTTTGATGGAGCCTGTTTTAAAGAAGGGTCAGGAGCTAGAGTCCTATTTATATCTCCATCAAGTACCACTTTCAATTATTCTTTTCTACTGTCTTTTCAATTTACAAATAATACAATAGAGTATGAAGCTTTGTTCCTAGGGAAATAAATTGCTACTAAACATGGTATTAAATGTTTAAAAGTTTATGGTGACTCAGAATTAGTAGTAGCCCAGGTGAGATCCAAATACGATGTAGAGAATGACAGGTTAAAAATGTATAGACATGCTATTTGGGATCAGATAGAGTATTTTTATGCCTTTGATATAAACTAGAGAGAAAGGTCTAAAATTATAATGGTAGATTTCCTGGCTAATGTTTCCTTGAAGACTAATGACATGACCTTAAATGGGGTATCAATTCTAGAAGTGAAAAGAAGACTAGTTTTCCCAGATAACATTTACAACTAGAAAGTGTTTGAGGATGACCAAGATATCCTTAGATTTCTTCAGTGCCTTGACCATTATGAGGATCAGCATATAGATTGCAATAAGCTGCTTGAAGTCATTAATGTTAAGGAATATATATTAGGGGATGAGGTTGTCTAGCTTAGTTCTAACCAAATTCCTAAGGGATTGGTAGAACTAGAGGCATTGTTTACTAATAAAAGTGAACAAACATCAGGAATAAGCAATGCCAAGATTGAGGATTTAGAAGAAGTAAATTTGGGTCCAGAAACAACTCCTCAAATAGTTTACATTAGAAAAGGATTAGACTCTCATATTAGAACAAATTTGATAAAACTGTTTAGAAACCACAAGCATGTTTTTCCTTGGTCATATGAAGACCTTAAGACTTATAGAGAGGATCTTTTCCAACATGAAATCCCACTAAAAAATGACATGAAACCATTTAGGCTAAAGTAGAGACCTATTAATCCTCTGTTGGCTCCTAAGATGCAACAGGAGTTGATGAAGTTAAAAGATGCTGGAATCATTCAGCCAATTAGACACTCAACTTGGGTCTCAATCCTAGTTCCATTAAGAAATAAGAATGGTGACATAAGACTGTGTGTGGATTTCAAGAACTTGAATATTTCTTCCTTGAAAGGTAACTATTCTCTACCAAACATGGAAGCAATGTTGCATAAGGTAACTGATTGTGAGTTGCTGTCAATGATGGATGGATTCTTAGGCTACAAACAGGTGCTTGTGAAAGAATCAGAGAAATTCAAGACCTCTTTTACTACTCCATGGGGAACTTATGTTTATGTCAGAATGCCCTTTGGAATAATAAATGCAGGAGCAAATTTCCAAAAATCCATGTTTGTGGCATTTAAATAATCTATTGATTTATTCATGGTTATTTATCAAGATGACTTGACTGCATATTCTAAAAAGGAAGGGGATCATTGTGAACACCTAGAGAAAAATTTTAATAAGGCTTTAGAGTATGGTGTTTCACTAAACCCTAGAAAATGTCATTTTGCAGTCACTAAAGGAAAGTTACTAGGACATATTGTGTCCAAGGATGGAGTCAAGATAGAACTTGAGAGAATATAGGCTATCCAAAAGGTCACTGCTCCAAAAAATATAAAATGAGTGCAAACTTTCTTAGGAAAGATAAACTTTGTTAGAATATTCATAGATAAATTTGAAGAAGTTGTCAAACCAATTATCAAGTTGCTAAAGAAAGATGCAAAAATTAACTGGAATGAGGAAGCTCAAATAGTATTTGAAAGAATAAAGAAGGCAATACAAGAAGCACCTATTTTAAAATCACCTGACTACAGTAAGCCATTTTCTTTATTTTCCTTTGCATCTTTTCACACTATTGTTCCTATCATGTTACAAAAGGATGATGAAGGGTTTGAACATCCAATAGCCTTTTTTAGTAAATCTCTTTAGACTGTGGAACTGAATTGTGCAATGGTGGAAAAGAAAGCATATGTCCTAGTAAAAGTTGTGAAATCTTTTAGACCATACCTAGTTTGTGCTAAGGTGTTATCATATGTACCTCATGCAATAGTAAAATACATTATTACCCTAACAGAAGTAACTGGAAAGAGATGCTAGTGGATCAACCGAATTCAAGAATTCAACCTAGAGATCCACATTACAAAGTTGGTAAGAGGCCAAGGTCTGGCAAAATTGATGATAGAGGAGAACTTGGACTTAGTGCTAGTAAATGATATAGAAATACATGATCAGACAATTACTAGTATTGAGAAACAACCATTTTATACTAATATTGTATTTTTCTTAAAAAAATGCCAAGTGTCCTAATGCTATGACAGATAATCAAAAGAGAATTCTCAGATTACAGGCTCAAAGATACACCTTAGTACAAGGAGATTTATACTGGAAAATAAGGAATGGTGTATTATTTCTATGTCTAGATCAAGGTAAATCTAAGAAAATATTAAATCAAATGCATGATGCGGTCTGTGGAGGCCATTTTTCTGCCAAGACTACTACCCACAAGATCTTAAGGGCTAGTTATTTTTGGCCCAATCTATTCAAAGATACCCATGCATATGTTAGGGGATGTGAGTCATGCCAAAGGTTCAGAAATAAGTTAAAATTTTTAGGAGCTCTGTTGCTTAATCCTGTAAGTGCAGAAGCCCCTTTTTCTATGTGGTAAATTGACGTCATAGGAGAATTTTTAGAAAAATCCAATGGTGGACATAGTTGGATATTAGTAGCCATAGATTAATTTACAAAATGTATTGAAGCTATTTCCACAAGAAAGGCAAAAAGTAAGGTTGTTACTGAATTCCTGATGGAAAATATATTAACCAGATTTGGTGTGCCTATAAAGTTAGTAATGGACAATGCCATGTGTTTTAGGTCAGATGAGATTAAATAATTCTGTGAAAAGTATGGGATCATGATGTCATATTCATCCCCATACCATCCTGAAGAAAATGGACAAGCTGAATCTAGTAACAAAAGCATATTGAAGATTTTGAAGAAGACTCTTGAGAAGAATAAGAGAGCATGGCATAGAAAATTAAGGTTAACATTATGGGCTGATAGGATAACAGTTAAAAGGGAAACAAGAAAATCACCATTTAAACTGGTATATGGTATGACATCAAGATTTCCTATTAAAATAATTTGTTACTAGTATATCAATTTTCACAAGAAGAAAAATTAGAGATTTCTGAAAGTATGCAAGATAGAGTATTGCAATTAACAGAGTTGGATGAAATCTGAAAAGATAGCCAGAAGCAGAACTTAAAGTTACAACAAAAGATGAAATATTTGTTTGACAAAAGGGCTAGTGACTGAAAATTCCAACAAGATGATCTTGTTTTACAATGGAATGTAAGAGAAGAAGATAAAGGAAAGCACAAGAAGTTTGAGTCATTGGGGCTTGGGACTTTTGTCATTTCTCACAGCTTTGGAAAATATTTGTATATTTTGAAGAACATGAATGGAGAAGAATATGAATTGCCTATGCATGGGAAATTCCTGAAGCCCTTCTTCAATTGAAAATCAGATTTTCATGCACAAATAAGTATGTATATATGTAGGTTTCCCTTTCAGTTGTGTGCTTCCCTTCAGTAGTAGTTTAGTTTGTGACAAATAAAAGTTCTGCAACCAGAGATTCTGAGATTCTTGTCATAAACTTGTGTTTAGCCATCCTCAAAGAGAGCCACTGTTGGTTGTATTTCCTATTTTTGGGTGTGCCCTATAAAATTTTGAAGTTAATTATCTTTCCTATGCCCAGAAGTTTGAAATTGTTTACATACCTCTGCAAGTGAAGCTTTAACCCTAAATTTGTTTGAAAAATGTTAAAAAACCCTAAGCCCTTATGTTACTTCCACTCACAATGCAAAAAGCCCTAAATTTTCTTAAGTTGGTTCTATTTTCATGACTTAAGTTTGGAATTATTTGCATGTGCTAATATTTTAGTTGCCTTGTCTCATGAAAAAGCATGAATATTCCTTATAATCATGAGACTTAGCAAAAAGCTTTAGTCACGTAGTCTCTTAATGAAAAATAATATGCTGAAATAGTATTGAGACTTAGTGCAGATCGTTGATCTTAGATATAATATAATGGTAGTCGCATTGTCTCTTGATGAAATCAGAGTTATTAATTTTATGTGGTGACTTCAAGTTTATTCAATCGCATTATCTCCTGATGAAACCCATGGTTATGAGTTATGTTCAAATATTAAAATTTTAATGTTGTGGCCTAGTCTCATGATCAAATATGAGTTAAGTGAAAGAGCTAGAGATTACATGACAACCATTCATCTCATTTTACATTCGACCGCACTCGAGAAGTCTCTTGATAAAAGTAGCGGTTTAGAAATCATCAAGCGACATGGAGATTCAACAGTCACTAAGTCTCTCGATAAACCTGGGTAAGATGTTAGTTTAAATAATAGTATTATCATGCAGTCATGTGAAGAAAGACTGGTTAAATCAAATATCAAGAGATTCAGCGACAACCATTGGATGAAGATAAGATCTGACAGTAGTCACATTGTCGCGATACAAAGTTGAAAATTCAAGCAAAATCAAGCGAATAAGAGACAAGAAGGAAAATTTAGACACACATCCATTTGTCACTAAGTCTCATGAAATATTAGGGTTTGTGATGAAGATTACAAGAATTAATGATAACCGTCAGATGTAGAGGAAATTGAGATGAACGGTAGTCACGCTGTCTCCAAATGAAGATCATAAAGAGGAAATAATCAAGCAATTAAGAGACTAAAGTGTTTAGTTGCAAGGTCTCTAAATTAAAAATGAGTTAAGGAAATCATTCAGTGACATAGAGAAATAGCAGTTTCCAGGTCTCTAGATGTGACCCAAGGTGAAGAACAGTTAAGAAAATGCTTTTTCGCGATGTCTCAATGAGAGGAAGGGTTAAGTTAAAATATCAAACGATATCAGGATAACCATTGATCAGGAGTTTGATCTAATGGAAGTCGCTAGGTCTCTTGAAGAAACTGTAGTTGGCAAAAATATTAAGCGACAAGGAGATCACTCAGGCACTATGTCACTAGAAGTTAACCAGAGTTAAATAAAGACTTTTTTGCGGTGCCATCATGGACAGTTGCTGACCAATTTGATTACAAAGATTTTGACAGATGGAAAAATAGCCATAATATGATTTAATGCAGCCAATCAGATCTAATTTTGATCACTTTTTTGAATTTTATAAGGTTTTATATGTAAAATCACTCATAAGAATATGATTACCTATCAGTTTGAATGCCACGACAAGAACCAGAAATTGATATCACAGTGCATGAAACTAATGGTTGAAATGACTAAATTGTAAGTTTACAAGTATGAAGAGATGTCTGCATTGAATTCTCAATTATAAGTAAGCTTATCTGTTGTTATTTCATTTTTACGAGTTTCCAATTTCTCAGAGCCTAGATTTTTATAGAGATTTTATTTATTACTGAGAAATGTTGATTCTCCAGCAACAAGTGATTTAGAAAGGTGATTTCCTGATTTAGAATTCAACAGAGATTGTAATTTGTAGTATTCTCAAGTGTTTTCAGAGTTCAAAATTGCAGAGGAATTCACAATTGGTGGTGAGGGTTTTCAAGAATATTTGTTTCAATATCAGTAAAGGAGTATTGAGAACAGAATAGGTGGGGAAGATGAGCCAAGCACAAAGTATGGCATCTACCAGTGGAAGAAGTGACAATGTCAATGATGAACCAAAAGGAAAGAGAAATTATTCAGATGAATTTCTCACATTGTTACTAGGGTTGAGCCAAAATAGAAAGGTAAGTGTCGATACCTTAATTGATGATTTATCTTACATTAGAGATGCAAATACCCCAGGCTCGTAAGGCTATTCATTGTTTGATTATTTCTTAAAAAATAGTGATGGGCCCATGCCAATTTTAAACCCTTGGACCTATGGATTAGCTAGGTTGATTGTTTCTGACATCTTTGTAGATTTTGACTTCATCTTAGAATTAGCCAGTAGGTATGATGCCTTGACCAATATAATTAAGAGGGATGATGAAAAAACCATACTTATTTTGGACCAAAATTCCTTCATGAAGGCCTTTAATGTCTACTACCCCATGACCATCGAAATAAAGTTGAAGAGCCTAGAAAATAGGTATACCAGAGAGTTTGGCATTGCTGCCAAGTTGATCAAGGAACATCATGTTCCTAAGAAGATGAAAACATACATAACACCTTTGCCAAGAGGAGCCCCATATTTTTACAAAGACCTAAATTTCTACATCAAGTATATAGCATACACATTATGCAGAGTGCTTGGAAAGGATGATGGAGCATAGAGGATTACCTTAGACAATTTGATGATGGTGTTTGATATGCAGAACCTCCATAATACTTCTAATTATGATTAAATCTAGTATATCATTGATCAAATGCACCAAGGGTTTGTAGAAATACAGAGAAAGAAGGATCATCCAAAATTTATCCATTATTCACTCCCTATGAATTTGATCCTATATTACAATTTTTCACTAATGAAATGTCATTTTTTACAACCACAAAGGTTTCATCATGGTCAAGCCAACCTTGTTCAATTCTAGATCAGAGTTCAGAACTATACCTCCAGAGAACAGGAACTTTGTGCCTTTGAAAATTGGACAGTTTATCCAATTCTTAAATGCTTAGGTGTTGATAAGACTAGGTTGCCTCTTAAGGTAATACAACTATTGAGGCCATGTCAATATCTAGACAAGTCGCTAGGAGAGCATAATTGGGGAGACTTCTATTATGAGAAGAACTTCACACTATTAAGGGTATATGGATGCACTCATCCTCCCCATATATTACCTTTTCATGTGCCACTGAGGATAGCAGCAATGGAGTTCATTAGGTAGCTCATTTTCACAGACAGAGAGCATTTAGCACCACACAGAAAGGGTACTTTTACCCCAAGACAATTCAAGATCTATAATTTTACTATTGGGAAGAAGGCTTAGACCCTATAAATAACTGGATGAATCATTACAGGATGAATGTTTCCCTGCACAGATATGTTGATACAGAGGGTTTCATCCTTAATGATAATAAATTGCTAACACCAACTATCCCCTACACAAAAGAACATGAAGAGTGCATGGAGGAGGATTTAATCAGAAATATTCTGGAGGATGAGGAGGTGGACAAGAGAGAAATTAATTTCAATGAACTTATGGACCCAGAGAGGAAGGTAAAAAGAAAAGGAATGAATTTTTGAGGTTTTTGCCCCAATATGCCCTATTTAAAAAGGATAGATGCTATGATTGAATCTCATACTCTCCTATGAAATCAATTACAAGATGCATTAGTGGTTCCAGAGAGAGGCCAAAAAGAACACTCAGAGTCAAAATATGATGAAAATGATGAGGGATATCCTTCACCCATTTCCCATCTAGGTTATCAGGTAGTTGAAGAAGAGTAGGAAGCTAAGGAAGAGGATATCATTGACCTAATAGAAGTCCCAGAGAAGGAATTAGAAAATGAGCCCCCACCCAAGAGACAAAGAACATAAATAGGGAAACCTTCTAAGAAGAAGAAGATAGATAGAATTAGAGCTCTGATAACTGGAAATATGCCCTATGATCACTTATTAAGAAAATAGATCAGGGCAGGGAAGAAACTGCAAAAAGATATAGAAGAAGAGGAATAATTGCCTCTTAGTTCATGTACAGATGAAAGGTTGTTGCATCAAGAGGAATTCCTCAAAGATAAAAACTTCATTAAGACAAAATAATTCAAGGATTTCCTCATATGGAATAAGCAACAACTAGTTGGAAAATAGTTGCAATTAGTAGGTGGTGATCCAGTCACCCAAGAGGCTCTACAGACCTTGCAAGATTATGATCTTGAATATGAGGAAATTATACTAGAACAAGTGAGACAACTGGTCAAGGATAGTGGGGTATTATTTGTAGAAGGCTAGGATTTGTCTTTAGCTTTTATAATAGATCAAATAAAAAGATAGCCTGATGTCAAATTGTCATCAGAGACTAAGGTTGGGGATATGATCAGAGGGTCTGGATATAACCCTAAGTTCTAGGCACTTGCAATGTGGAGATTATGTCCTAAAGATCAAAAGCCAGCCCTTCTAAATATTCAAGAAAAGATGGAAGGTAATAATATCATACAGACACTTCAGAATACAGGGGATTTGGAGATATCCCAAGTACTAACTCACTTTTCCCAGCTCAATGAGACAAAGACAACTCAACTATCAGAAAAATTGCAAAAAATCATTAGTGATACTAGTGATATTGTTAAAGACATGGAGCTAGCATTAGTAAAGTTAAAAGAACAAAAGAAACTCATAGATGAGCTAACCAAATAGTTACTAGAAGTTACAGAGCCTGCCCCTCTTGAGCCAAAATAAGTAATGGATATTGAGATCCAAACAGAGGATACAGGGGAGATACCTATTGGAACAAAGCTAGGAGTCACATAGCATAATAATGTTGTTTTGGGGGCATTGACTTCAATTTTGCAGCATAGAATTGACACCATCATAGATAAAATTGATGTGGTGTATGGGGCCTATGGAAAATTTTCAAGCCTACAAGTAGAAGTCACTAATTTTTTATCAATTTTGAATCCATACTATTCAACCTGGTCTAGCAGGACATTAAATTTTGAGAGGTTGGCATCTGTGCAACCATTAAGGTTAGATTTGCCAGAAATAGTAACTTTGGTTGGTACAAAGATAGAGCATATTGGGGCCACCTTGTCCTTCTTCGAAGGAAAATAAAATTAGATTGAGGCAAGTTTAAAAATTTTTGCGATAAGTTATAATAGGTTTATACCCCCCATTAGAACTTAGGATGATCAAATCAAGCCATTAGGGGCATGGGGATCAAAATTTGATAGTGTGCTTCCCAATAAGGACATTTATGTATCTGATCTAGGAGAATTAGATATGGAAAGGTACAAAAAACTTCTAGATGAAGCAATAAAGGTAGAAATGAATTGCAATAAGTTCATCACAGATGTTAAAATCATAATAGATGCTAGGTGGGAAAGGCTGAAGGCTCAGCTTGAGAGTATTCATAATTTCGAGTGGCCTAAAGAGGAGGATGTGACAACATGGGACATCATGACAAAGCCAAAGAAAAATAATCCTGTCACAGTTGACTTAGATGCCATGGATGAATAGTAAAGGGGACACATGGCACTTGTTCTATGAGCATAGGAAGGTTAGAAATCTTGAAGAGATTAGTGTAAGTTAGCCTGAATTGGCGGTCACTAAATTTTATTATAAATATCAGATGTTATCCTAAACATATGCAGACAAAGGTGCCTACATCCACAAGAAGACAAAGAAATATCAGATCTTATACTTCAAGTTTGTCTTCCCATTACTTGGTGGTTATCTGTCTTTTGTCTCTTTCTGTATTTTCAGTGTTAGGTATTCTAAACAATCTCAATCTGGTAGCATCCTTATCTTAAGGATTCCAAGATGGTTTAGGCCTATAAATATTTCTCTCTTATTATTTTGTAAGTGTTTTAAATACAATAATGGGAAAGAAAGAAACTAAGAGCGGGGGGTGAATCAGATCTTCAAATTTAAACACTTAAAACAAACTGATCCACATTCATACATATATGAATCTAATGTAATATTAGATAGCATCCATACAATGAAATAAATAACTCATAACACAAGAACTTGGTAACCCAGAAACCCAAATAGGTAAAACTGGGGTGGGGATGACACCCACAAAATTCTCCACTACTGTAGTAATAAAGTGTTCCTGTTAAGGCTACAAAATTTGATTAAAAGATGCAATCTACCCTGTTAAAGGTCTGCTTGGTTAAGAGCTAAAGATCATTACAGTCTACCCTGTGAAAGGATTTTAACTTACAATAAAGTAAGCACTCTCTTAGGATATTTAGAAAGGTCTTCTAGAACCACTCTATTAAGATATTTTCACCTGATACAATGATTATAATGTCTCAAGTATTGATCCTTCATTATGCACTCTGATGCTGATGATGGATCTCCTCTTTCCAATACCTTCTATGATCTCACAATCTGATATAACTTTACTCTATTGTTCACTGTGTTATCACTCTGTTTGATCTCTGCTTCTTAACAAAATATCCCTCTGTGCATTTCACTTCGAAATATAGTTACCACATACACTTCGTCTGCTCTCTTCTTACACACACGGAAATAGGGTTTAGAAGCAATCTAATATATCTGTTCAAGTCTCATAGCGAGATCTAGATCAACGATCAAGATCTAATACCCATACCTTGATGGTATTACAATTAATGTTTACAATAGATCATGCATAGGATAAAATAATTAAATGCATAATTAACTCTGTAGAAGAATATTAAATGCATACATAAGTTGGCCCAAAAATCTTATACAAGTTGGCCAGATCACTTATCCTTGAAGATTGAATCATTCCAGACATGTATACAAAAAATGTTCTCCTTGGTACTTGACTTCTCTATCGCTCAGCACTTAACATGTCTATATCCTACTCAGCTCGGCTATGTAACTTGGCTCAGTAATGTAACTAGGCAAACTAAATACTGCTCGACAATATTTCTCGACCTTGCATAGTTTTAGCTCAGCCACAATGATATCCAACTAAAACTACCTAAGTGAATGACTAAGTGTTGGTCACTAATCATCTACAAAACTTAGAGATTAAAAGTCTCCCCCTTTGATAATAGTGGCAAAAAAACACTTATCATTACTTCCATTCATTTCATAAAAAATGTTACCAAAGTATACTAAGTACTCTCCCTAGGAATATACTCAGAATTATTCATACAAAAATTTTACATGCCTTCAAAAAATATATACAAGTGTACCTATTCTTTACTGATGTATCATACTATATCATTTCCAACTTCCTTACTAATTTTCCCCTTGTTTTTGTCACCGATTCCAGGTGGGGTTAAGTTGTACTTATCCAAAAAAAAATTATGAAGCTACAAGGTGGATTCAAATGTAGTGTCCTAGCTTTCCTTAGCAATCTTCATAATTTCCAATTTTATTTCTACCTCGGCAGCTAGACTCACTAAACTTTCTGTAGTTGATAGATTTGCATTGCTCTATGATAACTCCTTTGCAATTGAAAGTTCCTTCTATATTACCTCCAAGTGTTGCAATAGGATTGTCTGAATAGTTATCAATTTGGCCCTAATTTGACCATCTTCAGCCATAAGCTTAGTTATTCTTTGTTGTGCATTGATCAACTTAGTAAGATGTAAAGAGCTAGAAGTAGTATCCTTACCCAAAGTAGTGCCAGTTGATCTCAAATCTAACTGTAGCTTCTCAACAAGTTGTAGATTATCCTTTGTGAAAAATTCAACATCACATAATTTCCTGAACAAAGAATAAACATTGGCTATAACTTTCTCTAAAGTTTCTATAAGAATAGAAAGTTCAACCTGTTTTGTTGCAATCTCTTCTGAGATTTTCTCCAGAACTTTGCTCTCAAATCTTCTCCCAAACCATTGTAGAAGTTTTTCATTACTATTTATGTCATCATCAGTTACCTTCTGTACAATGTTAACTAACTGATCAATAATTGGAGCTTGAGGCATTTCATCCTCTAAGTCAAAAGCCTTTGCAAATATATCCTTAATTTCATGCAACACCTGCTTTTACTTTTGTTCTCTCTTCATCTCTCCCTGTCTCTTCTTTCTCTTAATAAATTCTTGAAGAGTCCCTATTTGTTCAAAAGATAATTCATTGGGATCCCATTGTGGAATCATAATGACCTATCTAATGTTACATCTAGAATTTGAGACTTCTTCTTTAGAACTTTCTTTTTCTTCAACTCTGGTGAACTTATGCTTGGCTACATAATACCTTTTCCTATGACAGTGTCAATATCCATTGCCTCTTTTAATTCTATCAATATTGTTTTTGGGTTGGGCATACCACTAGTTTTGGGACCTGTGGGAGTGGATGATGTAGAGTGTGGTAGATCAACCAACACTTTCATTTCCTTTTCTTCTTTAGGCTTATCAATAGTATCTATTACCACTACTCCACTATCTAAAACTATTTTGACAACCTCTAAAATAGGTGGATTCTATGAAGTTACCTCTTGTGCATTTTTTTTATGTTTCTCTTCACCTTTCTGATCATTGACAACTTCAATTATCTCATCAGATGTTTTGGTCTTTCCTTCTTCAATATCAGTTGCCTTAATAGGCAAATCAGTGTATGTACCACTCGGCATATCTTGTTCCTCGCCATTCAAATTGCTTAGATCATCAACTATGAAATCCATCAGACTATCTGTAGTTAGATCAATAGAATTAGTTGAGTCTAATGCATCTTTGGTCTTGTCCTATTCTATAGCAATTTGACCTTGAATCATTTGTGGCTCAGGAGTAGTTTCCACTTCAACTTCCTTTGTCTTTTTCTCGGATGTTCCCTCACCAGATTTCTTATCTTTTGGAATGGCTAGTCCAAAGATTACCTTCCAAATCCTTGTACTCTATTGTACTACACCTTCAATAACATTTTTCAGAACAACATAACTTCTAAGCTTAGGAACAAACCTATTCTTATATTCCTCAATGAATTTGGCTCTTTGTTTTGAGGTTAATTCAAGGATTACCTGAGCTAGAGTTCCTTCCCTGATCTGTCTCTTTGTGGCAAGTAAAAATTCCTATTTTCTTGACATAAAATCATATAGTTCATTTAGCACATGATTTCATATCTCTATAGGTGTTAACTTGAAAGTACTCATCATATCCAAGAGTGCTTCCTAAACTTTGTGCCTATCCACATTATTCAATTTCTCATACTTAATGAACTTGAAAGTTGTTTACCCTGTTGAATTTCTCAAAGTGTCACATACCTCATCAATAATAGCTGGTTTCTTGAATTGTGCTTCAGGTATGTTGCTGGGTTCATCAATTTCAGTCTTTTCATCATCACTGTCTGTCCCCAAATCTAGTTTCCTCCTTGGTCTCTTTGGTAGCTTACTTGACTCAACCTTAGGAGCAATTTTAGCTTCATTTCCAGAATGGCTTTCTACAACTTTCCTCTTTCCATAAACTTTTTTTTGTACTTATGCTGGAGAAGTAACAGTAGATGCTCTAGTCCTCGTATGATTAGCTGCAGGAGGTGTAACCTTAGGTTTAGCTTTGCTCGGCTTGGTTACAATGACAATTGATGGTCTTTTACCCTTAGCTTTCTTAGTGATCTCCTTAGATGCACTCACTTCCTCTTCTGTAGATGTATCCTCACCTTGTCCTGTGGTCAAGCCTAAAGGTGCATCCTTAGGTTCTTCATCACTACCTAAACCAACCATTTTCTTTAGATTTTTCAAAATTTTCTTTATTTTTCTCTCCATAGTTCCCTCATTCATGCTTCTAAAAATTTTAGCTTTGGCTTCATCAAAATTTCCAAATCTCTTGGTTGTAGTATCAATTGCCTTGGCTAGGAGTGTAATGATGGCAATTGATGCTTCATCAATGTTAATTTCATATGGAAATGGTTCTAAGCAAGTTACCCTAGGTGTCACAATCAGGATATAAGTGTTATATGTATCAACTAGAAAACTGATTTCTTCATAGTGCTTCTCAAATAGTGATCTAGGAATCCTAGTTCTTAATCTCATTCTCTTCTTGAATTCTAAAAAATATCTCCCCATAATTATATTGAAATTACATCCTAGTTTCTCAATACATTCACTAATCTGAGCTGTAATGGGTCTATCCTTTTTCCAAACAATATTTCCCAATGTAGGAAATGTATCCTGAATGTAGAAAATATACAGACTAGTAAGGAGCCAAAATTACATGATGAGCTTTTAGCCTTTCTTATTGATGCTAGGTTCTTGGCTAATTGTGTCTATTGTAGCTTGGAAAGATCATATGTATGATTCTTCTTAACAATTTTCCATGACTCATCAACGACTGTACAAGGAACACTATCCTATCTACTTGACTGATAGAACTTATGTGCTATTACTCTTACTCCAAAATCAAGTTCTAGGTCTTTAATCATAGAGATAGTCATACCTATATTGTTCCATATAGCTCCAGTGTTAAGTGTAATTTCCTCTTTTCTTTTATCCCTCATTGTCCATTTTCCATTTACTACATGATATCCAGTCACTCAATGAATCATGTTTTTAGTAATCTTGACTGGTCCATTATTCAACCACATACACATATCATGAACTCAGCTAAGGATAACCTTAATCCATTCATCTTTGAAACCTTGTGGAAAATCTAGGGCACAAGTTAACCCTTTTTCAGCTAAATGTTTGAGTTCTCCCTTCAGAACTCCATCGACACACAATTTGCTGTAGGATTTCCTCAATTCACTATCACCTACTTCACCAATCTTAACCATGTAACATGATTGAACATCATGGATCATAAGTACCTTGGGTGGAATGGATGAGAGGGCTCCCATCAAATCACTTTGAATTGCACTTTTAGGAATGGCTCAAAAGTTGAGAGGTTCACACTCATCACTCTATACTAACTGAATTTACTCTTGTTCTCCCTCCATACTCTTAGCTGGTGTGGAAGAACTTGCAGCCATAATATTGAAATTAGGGTTCGAAAGATGAAGAATAGAATACCTTGGCAAGTAATGCTTCACATTTTTCACCTTAGGATTGCCGATGACACACTGAAAAAATCTTTGATGCTAACTTCGTTAAGATCAATTCTGCAAATTACTTCAATCACTCCGTAAACAGTAAAAATGGCAAGGTAAAAATGAAGTATCAACTGTTCATCCTTTATAGGCTTTGAAAGGTCAAGGTAGGTAAGCAATGAATGTTCTACCCATTGAGTTAGTGCAAGCCAGCTGTCCTTAGCTTTCTAACAAAACTTGCATCCCACTCAGCTTACTAATCTTGGCCATCACAAAACTTACTTGGCCAAAAAAACTCGGCACACACTAAAGAACTCAACCTTAGTGTCCATGATTGGTGCTCAGCACCTATAGTGCAATTGGCTCATCTTTGCATTTGTCTTCAAAATATGTCCTAGTGCATCTTAACATATGTAAATATGGACTTTTGTACATTTCATGTTAGGAACTGATGTAAGATAAGAGTTTTAGATGCAGTTCCTTGCATACCTCTTTTTCTTATTTAGACATCATGTGATCACCTAATCCATTGGATTGGGTGACCTCATCTTCACTAGCTTCACTACTGCATGGTTCAGATTTCTTAACCCATGTCTTGTTCATCTGTGCTCTAATTTTCTCAATAGTAGGAGTAGCTACCCTAGTCTTACAATCTTTCCTTGTATGACCAATTTTTAGACAACTATGACAAACTAGGCTTCTATTCATCCAAATTTTAGACTTTCCTCTGAAATGTGTCCTTATGAAATTTTCTAGAACATGTCCATACTCACCACAATAATTAAAACTATGCCATGTGTTGTAATCCCACTTGTAAGTATTGCCTTTTCTTGGTGATTTCTCTTATACCTTTGATGTCCATTGTTGTTTACCTTTTAATCTGCAATCTTGTGCTCTATGACCATATTTGTGATAGCTATAGAAATTACCATTGAGTCTAGGTGTTTTTCTTGCCTTTGTCTTACATTCACTTGCTTGATGTCCAAACTTATTATAGTTAAAGAAATGACCATTAAAGTTAGTTTTAGGATTGGACTTACCATTCTTGCTTCAGCAAATGTTTGTTGTATGACCTAGTTTCCCACAATGGTGGCAAACAGGTTTGTTGTTTCTTGGCTTTGCATACTTTATTTCACCTATCTTAGATGATTCTCCATCTTCAGTGGTTGTATGTTGTTTAGTGTGACCTAATCCAGAAGAATCTTTAGGTCTTCTTGATGCTTCCACCAGTTGTTCAAAGTAGCTCATAGTTGCGCTTGGATCATTCACTTTGTTATTAAGTTCTTTCTCAGATCTAAATTCATCTTTCAACTGACTATTCTTAGATCTAAGATTTACAGTCTCCAATTCTTTCCTATTGATCTCTTGATTCACAAGTAGTAATTTATTTTCCATGTCAACTTGATTGGCTGTCATTGTTTATACATCATGTGTTCTTTCATCAAGTCTGATAGTCACCATTCTTTTCTCTTCTTCTGCCATAGCCTTGTCATCTTCAGCTTTCTTTTTTTGTTCAACAACTTCACACATTCTTATTGATTGGGCTTCTTGTTCCTTTTTCAATTTTCTAACTTCTTCACATAGTGCACTGTTCTTTTCTATTAGATCTGATATTGTTGCATCACTCTCAGTAGAATCTCCATTCTAAAATATATTTGTGGTGTCCTCTTCTTGATAATGAGTGTCATTCATTTGTTTGGCCAAATCTTTCCTTGCAGTTAAGGACTTCTTTAATTCTTTTCTTGTTGTCTCAAGCTGTTGTAGTGCTAGTTGAATATCAATCTTTTGCTTCTCAATGAATTTACCCATCTTTTATATCTCCATCTCAAGATCTGTATTCTCAAGCTGATTATGACCTTTTTAGAGAACTGAGCTCTGATAGCAATTGTTGGAAATGCAATAATGAGAAATCAAGATACTGAGAGGGGGGTGAATCAGATCTTCAAATTTAAACAATTAAAACAAACTGATCCACATTCATACATATATGAATCTAATGTCATATCAAATAGAATCCATACAATGAAATAAATAACTCATAACACAAGAACTTGGTAACCCAGAAACCCAAATAGGTAAAACTGGGGTGGGGATGACACCCACAAAATTCTCCACTACTGCAGTAATAAAGTGTGCCTGTTAAGGCTACAAAAGTTGATTACAGGATGTAATCTACCCTGTTAAAGGTCTACCTGGTTAAGAGCTAAATATCATTACAATCTACCCTTTGAAAGGATTTCAACTTACAATAAAGTAAGAACTCTATTAGGAGATTTAGAAAGGTCTACTAGAACCACTCTATTAAGAGATTTTCACCTAATACAATGATTATAATGTCTCAAGTATTGTTCTTTAATTATGCAATCTGATGCTAATGATGGATCTCCTCTTTCCAGTACCTTCTATGATCTCACAATTTGATATAACTTTACTTTGTTGTTCACTGTGTTGTCATTCTGTTTGATCTCTACTTCTTAACAAAATAACCCTCTATGCATTTCACTTCAAAATGCAGTCACCACATACACTTTGTCTGCTCTCTTCTTACACACACACAAAAATAGGGTTTAGAAGAAATCTAATATATCTTTTCAAGTCTCATAGTGAGATCTAGATCAATGATCAAGATCTAATACCCATACCTTGATGGTATTACAATTAATGTTTACAATAGATCATGCATAGGATAAAATAATTAAATGCATAATTAACTTCGTAGAAGAATATTAAATGCATACATAAGTCGGCCCAAAAAGCTTATACAAGTCAGCCAAATCACTTATCCTCAAATTTTGAATCATTCCATACATGTATACAAAAATTGTTCTTCTTGGCACTTGACTTCTCTATTGCTCGGCACTTAACATCTCTGTATCCTACTCGGCTCGGCAATGTAACTTGGCTCAGCAATGTAACTAGGCAAACTGAATACTACTTGGCAATGTTGTTCAGCCTTGCATAGTTTTAGCTCGGCCACCGTGATAGCCAACTAAAACTAACTAAGTGAATGACTAAGTGTTGGTCACTAATCATCAACAGAACTTAGAGATTAATAGTAAGGAGGTTGGAAAAAGTTGAAAATAGGATTGTAAGTTGTAATTGAAAATCAATGAAATATATTACAAGGAAGACTACTAAAATTTTTTTGAGCCTTTGTATTATTGGTCTATCTATATGTATGTGAAGCTTTAAGATATTAATACAAATATTTTCAATCTCTTTTCGACATCTTTTATTGTCTCTTTATATTACTGTTATTGCTCTTGTATTTTTATTTGTAAGGCACTTAGGCATACTGATCACAAGGTGGTTGTGCAATCATTTGTAAGTTCCTTCAAGGAAGGATTAATATTTTCAAGTGACCCTAGAGACCTTAGCTATAGTTTAAGGATCTGATGATGTAGGTGTAGAAAGAGGATAATTTATAAGGAATCTTATCTTTGTTGCATGTATTTTGTTGATAACCTTATTGTGGACTTATACCAGATATTTACTCATAGCCCATGGTTAAGGCACTGGTTTTATAGTTGGCTAAGTAATTAATCATTTTCCAACCAATATTTTAAGTTTATCAAATCATTCACACTTCAGTATACATTCCATTCAAGTAATTGTGTTTTAGAAGAAAAAAATTTAGTTTACTGATTCCTTTGAGAGAGAATCAAATTAGGTTATCCTTCCTAGGGTTCATAAGAACTAAAAGAGAAGAAGAAGGATGAGAATCCTTATTACCTTACTCATTTCTATTGTCAAGATATTAGTATGGGTCATTAAGCTTTGTATCAGGGTATTTATGGTCTTTTGTATAATCATTTACTAGTTGACCCATTAAAATCCATTTCAACATTCCAGTAGGAAGATAATCCACTTAAAATATACTACAAATCAGTAATCATACATAGGTAATACCTACCTGAGCCAGTGGATCTAAAAAAACAAGGCGGTGATAATAGGTATCCCCAGATATTATCTAATACCCTCATCAATTAGCCTTTCTTTTGTAAGAAATAGGATTTTGTATTTCAAGTACATTAGTATACTATTACATCAAGGTTGTGCTACAAAAAAAATAGCTAACAGAAACTACTATCATTACTCTTGGCCTTGTAGCATAAAAGATAGTTTACCAGAGGATATAATGCTTATATTTCTCTAAGTACCAAAACTAGGATATAAACCTATAAGATAGTTTAGTATGGTTCGGAAAGTTTTTTGATAGTTAGAGCATGTGATCAAAGGACACGAATTTAGACATACTATTATGTATAATCCAATCATTAGTGATTTTGGAGTTATCATATGGATGTGATATTTACTGAGGAATATCGGGTTGACAGAGTTTTGGAGAGGAACAAGACAATTTTGATAAATCAAGTTGGTACACTTGGAAAATCAATTTAGGTCATCTGTTTGGTGGTTTTCTATGTAAGAGATGACATAAAAGTTTAATTTCTTTGGTTATAAAGATTTAATTTAATTTTTTTATCTTTTTTTGGTGTGAAGACTTCTACACATTTCATTATTCTTATTTGGGCCAACAAAGTTTTAATTTTGAGCTTACATTTTACTCTTCTAAAGGCAGTGAGAGGCGGGGGGGGGGGGTGAATCAGTGCAACCAAAAATATTAAATTATTCTTCAATATATTCCATAATACCCAATATACAAAACTAAATATAATATAGAAGCATAGAAGATAAAATACCTAAACAATGTAAAATCAACACACAAGATTTTTCTTGTAGAA
Source organism: Thuja plicata (assembly GCA_018584345.1). Taxonomy (NCBI): domain Eukaryota; kingdom Viridiplantae; phylum Streptophyta; class Pinopsida; order Cupressales; family Cupressaceae; genus Thuja; species Thuja plicata. Next base: position 1,439,860 of record MU228105.1, read on the forward strand.
ACCCTTTTAAGAGGGAGAAAATAACATGTGATATGATAACCACAAATTTCACTTGTGTACCAAATAAATTTTCCTTTTTAGGAGAATTCACAAACACCCTGTTAAGGGCATACCCAGTTAAGAGTATTTTATGCCCGGTTAGGAGCTAATACAAGTATTGTTAAGAACTACCTTTTTCAAGGATTTTAAACTCCTTCTAAGAGTTACCTTGTTAGATTATTTAAACTTAAATAAATTTTAAATATCCTACTCACCCTATAAGGAGTGACCTTGTTACTAGATTTAAGTTGCAAACCTGTTAGGGCTTGCATTGAGAAATACTCAAGAATAAATGATCTTTAAAATGACACTTCCTATCTGACAGATCCAATTCAATTTTTATCAAAAAACCTCCTTAAGCATCCAAAATATTCACAAAATCACAATATCTTCTCAAGTCGTCTAAAAAATCACCTCACTAACCCTAAATCTCAAATTTATCCCTCTTTTATAACAACTTATTCAAAGTCATCCTTTTTTCCCTAAAATGTTTTATCGTCCGACATAAAAATCAAATCCAATCATGCCAAAACACATTGGTCAACTCAATAAATTCAAAAAAACATTAAATAAGTCATAAATCAAACATTTCTAACATTAAAGTGAACGGTTTTCTCATCTAACCAAATAGAATCTGCTTGTCCTCTTTTCTTCTACCAGTGTAACTTAAATCTTCAATAACTTGCTCCAATATTCAAACTAACTGATGTGATCATAGATGTAGAATTATATGCACCTATAGATGTTAATTTTATGATCACACACCTTAAATTTGTTTCAAATACCATATACGGCTGATTGTTCCATACATTCTATCATCTACATGGTTGACTAGACAATTAGTAATTTCATCAATTTAGTCCTTCACTACTACCGATTAAACTGATCTCATACCTTCACTAGATTATGTTTCCAACAATGAAAAAACCTCAATACAAACCTATGATCATAAATCAAATCATCTTCATTAAACACCAATAATCTCCCCCTTTGGCATTGATGGAAACATTAAGAAAATAATTCTGCTAAGTGTCCTAGCTAATGCATAGATGAAAAATACATTATATTACAATGGTGAATAGCTCAAAATCTCCCCCTAACATATGTACTATTACCCTTAACTATATCATAGAATTTATCAGTGCTTAGTAAAAAAATTTCCAAATTTTATACTACATTACTTCCCCTTTGACAACAATGACAAAGGTATTATAAAAAGAGTCCAAATTTTACTAATGTAAGGGTAGTATAATCCTATTACATTATACTAAAAACATCGTTGAAGTTACCCTTCAGTATCTGTAGATCACTGGTCCAAGTCTTAAGTAAACTCTCCATGATAGCAATTTTCCCGCTGAGAAAAACAACAAGTTCTTCTAGTCCATCAATTGTACACACATCAGGGTGTGATAGGGCTTTCTATTCCTCTTTTACACCATGTTTAAAAATTCCTAACTTAGCAATCAACAAATTTTGCAACTGCAGTAAGTTAACTATCCTTTTGTCTTCCTCATTCCTATGTGATTTCAACTTGACATGTATATTGCTAACCTCAACACCAAAAGTAGTAGCAAACTCATGTATAGGATTGAAATTTGCAACAAGTAACCTAATCTCCTTTTGAGATTCACTTTTACTCTATAAATCCGTCAAAATTTGGGAAAAATAAGAAACAAACTTGAGGATTTTAACTCCTTTAAATGCATCCTTTCCCTGATTAATATTCTTAGAAAGTATTTTGTTGTCTAATGTAATTGACTGTGCAAGGTTCTCTGATAATTTATTTTCATATTCCTTGTCTCATTGCATCTTCAAGAATCTTCATCTCTCCATTAGTAGGAGTAACCAAATGTGCAAGTTTCTCTATCAGTAGAGAAGTCTCATCATATTTTCTATTTCTCAGTAATTCATAAAGTATGTCTCTTATGCTAAGAATTACTTGATTTTCTTTCTTCATTGTTTCCTTTTTGGCCTTTGACTTAAATGCCATAGAAGACTCTATCACCTCCTTGGGACTCATACTACTTGATTCCACCTATCCCTTAAGTTGGATATCATCTTCATTAATATTCTACTTGGATTGTGAGAAAAATGTTACCTTTTCTTGTTTTTTGTTCCTTCTCTCTAGCTTCCTTGTCTATAACTTCCATCTCTTTATCTTTCTCTTTATAGTAACCATCTATAGAAATTTTATCTTATTTAACATCAGTCATTACTCAACTGGTACCTAAGTTAACTAGTTCTTTTTTTTCCTCTAGTTCATCTTGTTTCTCATGTGATTCCTGGGGATCTTGTGTATCCATGGGATCATCTTATATCTCCATGGTAGGAATATCACTAGTAGTGTTGTCTATGAATTCTTCAAGTGTGATCTTCACACCATCAATAGTAAATCCTTCAGTAGTTTGAGTTACTAATGGATCAACATTATCCTTTTATTTTACTGGTTCTTCTTGAACTTCTATATCAAATTATTTAACACTCTCTTGTTCTTCTTCCTTAGCAAGTCCTAAAAGCTTCTTCAAAATACTCACTGTTTCATCTCTCACTGATTGAGAACCACCAATCAGTAGTCTTGTAACTCTAGAATTAGACTTAAAAGAATGTCTAACATTTTGAGGTGTCTCATTAATTTCATCTGTAAACATATTTTATTGTAATTGAACTAGGGCATATTTAATTGTGTATTAGTCAAGTTTCAATATAGTACGCCACCTAACTTCAATTTTAGCATAAAATATTGAAATAATTTGACTTTGTAATTGAATTAGGGTTTTTCTCATCTTGTGCGTGTTAAAAAAAATAGTCTCCTCAATCATCCTATGATATTTTTCAATTAACTTGTCATAGAACTTTCTTACACCAACCAACACACCCCACTGTTTAACTCTATGCACTATGTTTTCAATAGAAATAAATTTCCAAAATTAAGCTTTACATATTTAGTAGTAGGGTAACCTACCACTTTATATTTATTTCTTGTTTCCTTCAGCTTCTTTTCTTTCTTAGACTTATTTCCTTAACTTTCTTCATCACCAACTTTTTGCCTTTTCTTTCTTTCTTTTTCTTGTCACTTTTTTGTGCTTAGTGTTTCCTTGACTAGTGTAGTCTTAGGATTAGCTCTCTTGATAGGTTCATTTTCCTATGTTTTTATGGGAGGAGAAGGTTTTTCCTTCTCAAATCTTGTGGCACTCCTTGTTTTTTGACCAGTTGGGGTACTACCGCTTACACCAACAACTTCAACATCTTCAACATCCTTGGCTACATGATATGCGCTATCTTGTACTATAACATGCTTAGATCTAGATTTCTCTATCTAATCCTTGGTGAAACCTTTCTAAAACATGAATGTTTAAACACATTTTCTCAATTTGCTTTCAATAACTTGTTTCATCAACTCATGGTGACCTTTATATGACTTCTCTTCATATGTCTCAAACCTTGAAGTATTGGGATATACTGGTTGAGCTAACAGATTCTCTACCTACATAGACAATATGTCTCCTTATACTTCATAACCCACATGCATCACCCATGAGGTTCTTGGATCAACTACTTCCATCATACAAGTGTCTATGTCTACCATGAAACAAATGGTATCATTGTATTTTTCAAAAATCCTAGATGGAATTCTTTCTCTTTCATGTATATTTTCTAAAACTCTTTAAGATAAACCCAAACCTTTGTTGTAAGGTAATTTCCTAATATCATGATAAATTTTTTTATCTCATTGAAAGCTAGAGAATAATTTGACCATGTTATGTTTCCTATACCAGAGAACACATTTTGTAAATAGAAAAAATACATAATCACCTGCCCATATTTGAACTTTATCTCTTATCCATCTTGATCTTATCTAGGTTCAACATTAGTTGTTCTCTCATGACTTCAGCCAAGTCATATTCTTCATTCTCCTTTATCAACATATGTGTAATATGCATTGCACCAACATGTATACTATTCAACCTACTAGAATGATACATCTTATAACCAATAACCATAGATATATACTTTACCTCAACATTTTAAATATTATTCATAGTCATCACACGTCCATCCCACTTAGATTTAATCAATCAAATTACTTCTTCTTTTGGAATGGTGCGAAGAATACGTACATTACCGGATGAGCATAATCGAGTTACACCATGAATGGAATACTTTATGATTTTATGTGGTTGGTCCAACCACATGAACTATTCATAAATTATTCTCAAATTATATCTAGCCTAATCATCCTCAAATTCATTGGGGTACCTATTTTCATGATGAAAAAATATTTCTCCTATACATTTGTTATCATCTTTCAACATTAGGTTATCATCAAAAAATGTCAAATATTATTCATGTATTTTTGTTGATCCTAGGTCTTCCAATTTACAATGAATATATGCTCTAACATCCTTGTTAGGAATAATACTCCATAAGACAACTGAGAGGGGGGTGAATCAGTCGTAGTATAGGTTATTAAACTTTAAACTTTATAAACCATGTCATAAAAAATAAATGATAACACAGTAAATGCCAACACCATAACACAATTTTTTTTGTTGAGGAAACCATGTTAAAGGTAAAACCCCAGTGGGAATTAGCACCCACAAATAATATACTGAGAGTATAGTATCCATGTTAAAAGATATTAGCCCTATTAGGAGCTTGTTACAAAATTACAGTACACAGTCCTTGTTAGATGACAAACCCTATTAGGAGTCAAAGAAAATAGTAGGTTCGCTACCAAGGCATACTTCCCAAAGAAGGTTAAAGCCACCCTCAAGGATTTACAATCTGAATCAAGTGTGTAAATAAAATACACAATCCAGTGAACTATCTGATAGCAACTGTCTTTTCTTTGTCAGTTCCAATGAAGTATAACAATCATCAACTCTACTCTATATCTAGAAGTCAACAAGCTTTGTAGATTCCACACATCTTTGTCCTCTTTTTATTTGTCACATCTTCTCCATGAGAAAATATCATTCATATACACCCTCTAACAATAATTCATTAGGTCGGCTTGTTAAGCTTTCCTAATACATAATTAACTAGGTCAGCCAATTAAGGATTTCCATCATACAAATAATTATATAACCCCTTGCTAAGATACACATGATACCTATAAAAAGTAGAAAAAAATTAAAATCTATCACATATACTTCCATATCTGCAATCCATGCTCATAACTAATTTTACATGCTACATGTCTGAATTCGGCCAGTAAATAGGTTTTCTCCAGAATACATGCCATAGCTGACATCACCAGTAAAAAAACAACAATAAAACTCAGCCTATTACTCTAACATATGTTGGCTATCCACTAGTAAGCTCACATCATCTGAAATATCTTCACCAGAAATATATACTAGAAACATAGAGATCTGCTCTATCTAGAATCACAGTTGCAGTCCAGAAAACTAGTCTTCACCCAATCAATGGTAACATCCACAATATGTAACATTAAGTCAAGAAACCTTAGGAATAAGGTCACTACACATCCTTCTACTAGAATCCAACTTTGATCATTTTGAATCATCCATATAGTGTCTGTACACTTCTTCTAGTCAAGTAGCTAGTCTATCTTCTCCATAGAAATATATGTTGTCATTGGTGACAAAACATGAATATCAACAACATGATCAGTAACCAAAAATGATATCATCCAACAATATCCCCATTTTCCATTGATGGAATCATATGGGAAAATCCATATTCATCAACCAAAAAGTACTCTCTCTTAATACAATCTTCAAAATAGTAGAGATTTTCACATAGATTCCTTCCCCCTTTGGTAGAAATAGGAAAGGGTGCCATAACTCATCTGTAGTCTTCTATAAGGTGTAGCTTTTTCAAATATTTATGTCCAAAAATTAGGTGCAAGATCACCCAAATGTACTCCATAGTGTTCTCCTGCGATCACTCCCCCTAAGGGGTAGATCCATAAATCAATCCTAGATAGTGATATAGCTCTAAAAACTACTGGACTAATGCATATCTGCATCAATTAATTGCCAATGGGAGGGGCCACCACCCCAACCATGCCTCTAAGATATTCAAAAGCATCTTTTGGAAAAGGTTTGGTAAATATATATGCTATATGTTCCTTTGTGCTAATGTACTCCAGTCTAATTTCTTTATTTTCTACCTTCTCCCTCAAGAAATGATACTTAATAGAAATATGCTTAGTTTTTTAATACATTACAAGATTCTTTGACATGTTTAATATTCTAGTGTTATCACAATGAATAATGATTGTCTCTTTGAAAGTTATTCCGATATCTTCCATCAATTGTTTCATCCAAACAACTTGTGTGAAATTTATTGCAGCAACAACATATTCTGACTCAGCAATAGATTAAGCAATACAGTTTTGCATCTTGCTCAACCAAGAAACCAGCCTTTTCCCAAGGAGAAATGCAACACCACTTGTACTCTTCCTGTCATCCACATTACCTACCCAATCAACATCAGTAAAAGCCTGCAATGTAAAATCATCATATTTTTCATACCGTAATCCATATTCTATTGTACCTTTCAGATATCTAAAAAAAAAATTCACAGCAGAAAAATGTGTTTCTTTAGGATCTGCCTGATATCTAGCCACAATTCCAACTCCATTGGTAATATTTGATCTAGTGTGTGATAGATATTGTAGACCTCCAATCATCTATCTATACTTAGTCTAAACAACACTTTTAGTCTCATCACTATTATTCAATTTGTTTCCTGTCACCATAGGTGTTCCAACAGGTTTACAATCTTCCATTCGAAACTTTTTCAACATTTCTTTAAGATACTTGGTCTGAGATACAAAAATGCCATTGTTACTTTGATTAATTTGTAAACCAATAAAAAATTTCATCTCACCAATCATTGACATTTCAAATTTATTTTCCATTTATTTAGAAAATTTCTTACTCATCTTATCATTGCTTCCAAAAATTATATCATGAACAAAAACATCTATAATCAAGATTCCATCTTCTTCAGTTCTTAAGTATAAATTATTATCTGCATTACCTTTCCTGAAACCAAGATGAAGTAGATATTTGTTCAATCTTGCATACCATGCCCTTGGTGCTTGTTTCAGTCCATATATTGCTTTCTTTAGTCTAAAAACCATGTTTTCATCATGTATCAAAGGAAAACCATCAGGTTGCTCAATGTAAACTTCTTCTTCTAAATCACCATTCAAGAATGCTAACTTCACATCCACTTGATAAACCTTAAAGTCTTTATGTGCAACATAAGTTGACTGTATGTTTGTCATTGATGACAACAGTGTACTGTATTCAATTTTAAGTATGGATATGTTGGATCCTTGTGTGACTATTTTTATGTTGAAGACATAGTTATTATACCATGTTCATACACGCAAATTCAAAAGTTCAGTTATAGTTGAGTTATGTTGATCTATTTACCAACCACCATTTCAGAGGATTGTTTTTAAGAGCTGACAATAATTTTATTGATTCCTTAGTTGCACCTATCTTTGGTATATGTGTGTTTGGATTCATGTTTAGTTATGAGTCAAAGATGCTTAACCAAAGGTGCTAAACATGTTTCATATAAAGAGTGACATTTGAGTGATTTTGGTGGAGCCGCGTATGTGAAGTGATGTGTCTATTCATTTTGAGTTGTGCGGTTCTAATTATGTTGTGTGCTTATTTTAGCCGACAAGAAAAGTATTGAAGGGATTTCTACAGCCGATGTGATCATATCCTTTGAAGAAGATACATGTAGCAATTCATTTGTGATCACTAAGGTTGAATGAAATAAAATAGTTAGTATAAAATAACAGAGTAGGATGCTAGTTTCTTTGGAACAAAAAGGCTATATCATTCATCAGTTGAATATCTATGTGAAGAAACAGAGAGTGCATACAATTCATTGGAACTAATCAAGAGACCAGGTCTACTCAAATAGTTCATTATCAAATATAGTGTATATCTATTGTACAGAACGTTGCAGCCTTCATCATTTTAGCAGTGTGCTCTTGGACAATGTGTCCTCACCCCTAACAGGGTTATTTGTAAAAGACTCCTAATAGGGTCTGACCCTTAACCAAGTCACTGTACTTATTTCATTGTAAAGACCAATTCCTAATAGGGTCGTAAGATCTTCTAACAGGGATCATTATACTCTAGTGCAATTCTTTGTGGGTGCTAATTCCCACAGGGGTTTTTACCTATTTTGGTTTCCCCATAACCAAAATTGTGGTGTTCTATTCTATGTTATCTTGTTTTATTTATGCTTGATGTTATTTTTTACTTAATTGGAGAAAATAATTAAAAATAGTAGATAATTGATTCACCCCCCCTCTCAGTTATCTCTTGGGACTATTCCTAACAATTGGTATCAGAGCCAAGTGTCTTAGAGATAAAGCCTAACAGCTTAAGGTAGATCATATGGCGTACTTCAGAAAAGAGAGTCCTATGTTTGATGGAGAAAATTATCTTGACTTGAAGAACAAAATGATAACACATCTATAGTGCATTGGTTTTGAGATCTATGAGGTTTCTACTCATGCAATTGATGTTCCTACTTTGAAATATCTTGTATAAGAAGACTTACGAATAAAAAAAAGGAAGTATTCAGCCAAAATGCAATTGCCAAAGAAGCCCTAATCAGTGCCTTATCTGACAGTGAAATTTATGAGACTAAGAAGGTAGATAAATCATATTCAATATGGAAATAACTAGAATAAATGTTTGAAGGAGACATCCAAGCCAAGAATGTGTGTAGAAAGACATGGAAGAAAATATACAAAAATTTAGAAATGCTACCTGAAGAAAACATCAGAGCTTACAATCAGAGGATTAATGAAGCAGTTTCAGGAATTAGAAACAATGGTGGAGAAATTTCAGAGGAAGACCTAATGTAAAAAATGATAACTACATTGACAGAAGATTATGAGAGCAAGATAACATCTTGGATGAAACCATGCAATTTTCAAAAGACTTCAAAAGAAAAACCTTGATCAGAAAAATTTCATCAGTTGAGATATCAAGATTGAAGATAGAACCTAAAATTGAAACAACTTTCAAAGCCTCCATCCATGGTAAGAAATCCTTGAGCATCTCTAGTAATATTGAGAAAGAAGAAGTGGATACAGAACTAGAAGAAATTATTTCTATGAGTGCTAAGAAAGAAAGGAAAGGTAAAGGAAAATATGAAGGACAGCTACTATTCAAATGTTTTTCATACAACAAAGTTGGCCATTTTGCATCCAAGTGTCCTACAAGAGTCAAGAAGTTTAGATCAGATTACAAGCCCAAATATACTAAGGAATGATATTATGCTGAAGATGGTGTGATTGATGATGATTTAGGAGAGGATAAAATTGGATTCGTTGCAATTAAAGATATTGAAAAAATGATTAATGAAATAGAAATTGAAGATGAAAATAAAGCACAAGAATTAGCTTTAGTTTCACAAGCAGACATCAGAACAGACTAGATCATAGATAGCAGGTGTTCACATCACATGATAGGAGAAAAAGATAGATTTGTATATCTAGATAAGTAAAAAGGTGGCATGGTTAGATTTGGAGATAGCACTCCCAAACCTATCATAGGCAGAGCATCTATCACCTTAGATGAAAAGAACAAGATAGATTATGTTCTGTATGTTGTGTTGGACAATTGCTAGATAAAGGATATAAGTTGGATTTCAAAAACAATAGGTGCATCATTAATAACAAAGAAGGAGACATGATAGCATCAGGTTCAAAGACCAAATGTAATGTTTTTCATCTTAACTCCAAAGAAAGTTGTTTTGTTACAAAAGTGGATGATAGTTGGTTATGGCACAAAAGACTTTGTCATATCAATTTTGACAACATAATAAAGCTAAGAAATGTAAAGAAAATAAGAGATCTTCCTAGTATTGCAAAACCTGTTGATAATATGTTTAGGGAATGTGTGATGGGAAAGCATGTGAGGTACTCATTCAAAAGAAAACAGAACTCTATAGAGAACACATTAGATCTAATGCATACAAACTTATGTGGACCTACTAAAATAAGGTCATAATATGGTGAAAGGTATCTCATTTTTTTTGTTGATGATTTCTCCATAATGATGTGGGGTTGCGTTCTTGAAAGATAAATCTAAAGCTTTTGAGAATTCAAAATATTCAAAGCTAAAGTTGAAAATGAGTCTGGATTAAAGATAAAATGTCTGAGATCTGATAGAGGAGGAGAATTTACCTCTGACAAGTTTCTTAAGTACTGCAGAGAACATGGGATCAAAAGACAACTAAGTGCACCCAGAACCCCTCAACAAAATAGAATTGTAGAAAGAAGAAACATGATAATACTTGACACAACGCGCACCATCATGATTGAAGGAAAAGTTGTACACACCTATTGGAGAGATGCAGTCAATACACAGTCTATACTGTCAAAAAAATTCAATTAAGACCAGGCACAGACAAAAAACCTTATAAACTTTGGTTCGGTAATGTACCTACAGTGAAATACTTTAGAATCTTTGGAAGCAAGTGCTACATCAAGAGAGATGATGGTGTTGGTAAGTTTGATGCTAGAAGCGATGAAGGTATTTTACTTGGTTACTCTACTAAGAGAAAAGCTTACATATGTTATAATTTTAGGTTGAAGATAATCATTGAAAGTGCACATGTGAAGATTGATGAGAAGTTCATGATTCAAGAGAGATATTATGAATATACACCTATGATTGAAGATGAACCTAGACCTATCAATAAAGACATAGTTATTGAAGAAATGTTTGACTGTATTGATGTATCATGCAATAACCCTGAACCAAGTGAAGAAGAATCACAAATTACTGATGAGAGTGTCACACCTAAAATTTAAAAATACTCATCTAGATACCATTCAAAAGAAGATATCATTATAGATCAGAGCACTAAAGTTTTGGAAAGATCTAGCGAAAAAGGTTCAGCCGTTGAGGAAGAGGTATGTTTACTTTCTCAAATTGAACCCTTAAGTGTTGAAGATGTGTGTAATGATTTAGATTGGAAAAATGCAATGCAAGAAGAATTAGACCAGATAATTAAGAATGACACATGGGAATTGGTCCCTAGACCTTGTGACAAAAACGTGATTGGAACTAAGTGGATATTCCAAAACAAAATGAATAAAGATGGTACAGTGATAAGAAAAAAAGAAAGATTGGTATGTAAAGGATATGCGTAGAGAGAAATAATTGGATACTCTAATACATTTTCCCCTATGAGCATACTGGAATCTATTAAATTTTTTTTGGCTTATGCAACATTCAAGAACTTTAAAGTATATCAGATGGATGTCAAATCAGCATTTCTAAATGATGGCTTGACGGAAGAAGTCTACATAGAGAAACCTGAAGGATTTAAATTATCAAACAAACCACACATGGTATGCATTCTAAAGAGATCCCTCTATGGACTTAAACATGCCCCAAGAGCATGGTATGAGAGACTTGATGGCTACTTGATGAAGATTGGATTCAAAAAGGGAGTAGAAAATTGCAACTTATTTATAAGAGAGACACCTGAAGGATTATTACTTGTTTCTATCTTTGTTGATGACATCATTTTTGGAGGTAATGACAAGCTTAGTGTAGAATTTTCCAAAGAGATGCAGAGAGAATTTGAAATGAGCATGATTGGACCTATGAAATACTTTTTGGGATTAAATGTAAAGCATACAGACAAAGGTATATTCATAAATCAATCTAAATATGTGAAGGAGATATTGAAGACATTCAAGATGGAAGATTGAAATCCAGTAAGAACTCCTATGATAATAGGAAGCAAGATTTCTAAAAATGATGACTCCACAATAGTTGACAAAACACTTTACAAGTCCATGATTGGAAAACTCATATATCTCACTCAATCTAGACTAGATATTTCTAATGCAGTTGGCATTATAGGGAGATTTGCAGCTGAACCATAACAGAATCACTTAATGGCAATAAAAATAATATTAAGATATTTAAAAGGAACTATAGACTATGGTTTATGGTATCCTAATTTAGAAAATGTAGAACTTCATGTGTACATAGATGTAGATTGGGTAGGTTGTGTTGATGAAAGAAAGAGTACCTCAGGAGGAGCAGTATTTCTTAGAGATAGGTTGGTTACTTGGACAAGAAAGAAGTAGAACTATATTTTCTTAGTCAACAGTAGAAGCTGAGTATGTAGCAGCGGCGTTGAATTGTTCAACAATGGTTTGGATCAAGCAGATGATTAAAAGACTTTGGAATTCAGATTAATTATCCTATTGTCATTCATTGTGACAACACTAGCACTATTAATATGTGAAAGAACCCTATGATGCACTCAAAGACAAAACACAGAGAAATAAAATATCATTTTCTAGGAGAAAAATTTGCTGAGAGAGAAGTAAAGTTGGATTATGTAAGCACCAAAGATCAGTTGGAAGACATATTTATGAAACCTTTATCAAAAGATATTTTTGAGTATCTCAAGAAGAAGCTGGGAGTAATTCCCTTTTCTAAGTCTGATTAGAATTTATAGAAAGTGCATCAGTCCTTAGTGACTGAAGAGTGGTTGACTACTCTACTTCTAGAGTAGTACCTATGCTTATTTGTATTTGGCATCCTTTGCCATTGATGTCAAAGGGGGAGTATTTAGTAAGGGGGAGCATATACTCTGAGGGAGTATACAGTCATAAAAACATAGTAAAAAGAGATACAATAGTTAAGAAGAAATTTTGATGAGGATATTAACAAGATTGTAAAAGGAAAGAAGACACTTTTGGATTGATGGTGTTTTTCATATCATATGTTGCCATCTATGTCAAAGGGGGAGATTGTTGGAAATTTTCCTGTGTGCAAATAGTTAATAGTATGTTTGTCATTAATGTTAACATATAATATAAAACAGTGTATGTATTCAATTTTTAGTATGGATATGTTGGAGCCTTGCGTAGTTGTTTTTATGTTGAAGACAGTTATTATACCATGTTCATACATGCAGATTTAGAAGTTTAGTTACAATTGAGTTATGTTGATCTGTTTACCAGCCATAGTTTTAGAGGATTATTTTTAAGAGTCGACAGTAATTTTATTGATTCTTTAGTTGTGCCTATCTTTGAGATATGCATGTTCAGATTCATGTTTAGTTATGAGTCAAAGACGATTAATCGAAGGCACTAAACGTGTGACATTTGAGTGATTTTGGTCGAGCCAACTACGTGAAGCAATGCATCTATTCATTTTGAGTTGCATGGTTCTAATTATGTTGTGCTCTTATTCTAGCTAATAAAAAAAGTATTGAAGGGATTCCTACAGCTAACGTGATCATATCCTTTGAAGAAGATACATATAGCAGTTCAGTTGTGATCACTAAGGGTGATTGAAAGAAAATAATCTGTAGAAAAGAATAGAGCAGGATGCTAGTTGATTTAGAACAAAAAGGCTATATCATTCATCAGTTGAAGATCTATGTGAAGAAATAGAGAGTGCATACAATTCACTAGAACTGATCAAGATAGCAAGTCTACTCAAACAGTTCATTATCAAATATAGTGTATATCTATTTTACAAAAGGTTGTAGCCTTCATCATTTTAGCAGTGTGCTCTTGGACAGTGTGTCCTCACCCCTAATAGGGTTACTTGTGAAAGACTCATAATAGGGTCTGAACCTTAACCAAGTCACTATACTTATTGCATTATAAAGATTAACTCCTAACAGGGTTGTAAGATCTTTTAACAGGGATCATTATACTCTAGTGCAATTCTTTGTGGGTGCTAATTCTCACTAGGGTTTTTATCTATTGATGGGGAGTTCACCTTACTCTCTGAGACTCCTACTCTCTTTTAGGAATCTCACCAGGAATCCTATTCAATTCAGGACTCTCTAGACTCGCCCTTGAGTCCCTTAGGGCTGCTCTCAGACCCTAACCAGAAGGACTATCCTATTCCCTCTTTCCTAGGTTCCCTACCCACCGAAATGTTTCACTCCTCATCTCATCTTACTCTCCATGACTGAATCAGATCAGTCATGCACCTTTCTCACTCTATCTCCTTTCCCTACAAGTTCCCTAGCCGGACCATCTAGCTCGCCTAGGACTTGTTTCCAACTCTGACTAGTCTCTCCTCAGTTCCAGACACAAACACAAAACAAGAATAAAAATACATGATGGGTACGTTTTGACAGTCACATCCCATAAGCCTGATCATGAGAGTCAAGAGGTATCCATTAAACTGAAATGGACTCAGAATACTACTCTACTGAAGTTTGTACACAACAGAAAATATACAGAACACACAGAACACTCTTCTTTATTGAAAAATGCAAAGTACAATGTAATCTCAAATCTACTGTGCTAGCCTGTTCAATCTCTCAGTTCTTCAACAACCCCCTATAATGGTTCTTTTCTCCCTTTTTATCCTCGACATCTTTTTGGTCTATAACCATTTTTAGGTTTTCTATCTGCCTGAGGAATCTCAACTGCCTCAGCTCTTCGTCTTCCTTCTGTAACTGTCATTACCATCTTTCTCTGCATGGTTGACCACATGGATGACATTATCCTCCGTGGCATTCTTTTTAGCATTTTCTAACTTTTCAACTCTTTCTCCTTCTGACACGTCATTATGTTTGATCATTTGACTGTTTCTATTCTTTATCGCATAGTCACGACTGAAATTGACATTTCATGTCTGGGTCTGCGACTGAGTGATTACATGCTTGTCGTGCTCTCACTATGTCTTTCCTTGACTTGACTTTTTCCTCGCGACTGAGTGATGACTCTTTATCGCGCACCCGCAATGCATTGTCCCAAGCTATGTTTTAGGTTGCGACTGAGCGATGACCTCAAATCGCATACCTGCACTGCCTTTCCATGAGCTATTATTTACTATGCGAGTTTGCGACGCACATTAGTCGCGCACTCGCTTCTCTTTCTAATGAGCTTCTACTTCCTTCGTGAGTCTGCGATGCACGTTAGTTGCGCACTCGCAACTCATTTTGACGAGCTGGCCATATCTCGGCGACTGAGCGATGAGCTCAAGTCACGCACTCGCCGCGTTGTAACCCGAGCTATTAATTCCTTCGCAACTGAGCAATGAGCTCACTGTCGCGCATTCACGATGCTTTCATCCGAGCTAACTTTTGCTTTGCGACTGAGTGATACATCGTAGTCGTGCGCTCGCCGTGATTTTCCTTTAACTTCCATTTCAATCACGATCTTGCGATGCACAAGGTGTCAATCACTCACGCATCCTACTTAGCTGTTTGTCTTCAGCGACTGAGCGATGAATTCCTTGTCGCGTTGTCGCATCGATTTTTCACTAACTGCGAATTGACTCACGACTATGCGGTGAGCTCCTCATCGCATTGTCGTGCATTGTCTCTTCTACTAGCCGTCTGTGACTGAGCGACTAGTTACTCATCGCGCACTCGCTCATTAATAAACTTAGCTCATGACTAGCTCACGAGTGTGCGATGCATGATTTTTCTGCTCTCCACTGCTCTGCGACTTTGCGACTGAATGAAGA
>MU228105.1:1459912-1512785 GCA_018584345.1 Thuja plicata
GTTTCTTCAAGGAGTCTATTTCTCTCCTTCTGCTCATTCACTTCTTTAGCCAGTTCTACATTTGTCACCATGGCTGATTCTCCTACTGATTCCTCAGTACTTTGAAACATTTACAATCTCAAACCCAGATCTTTAACTGGACTCTGATACCAATCTGATGGGGAGTTCACCTTACTCTCTGAGAATCCTACTCTCTTTTAGGAATCTCACCAGGAATCCTATTCGATTTAGGACTCTCTAGACTCACCCTTGAGTCCCTTAGGGCTTCTCTCAGACCCTAACCAGAAGGACTATCCTATTCCCTCTTTCCTAGGTTCCCTACCCACCGAAATTTTTCACTCCTCATCTCATCTTACTCTCAATGACTGAATCAGACCAGTCATGCACCTTTCTCACTCTATCTACTTTCCCTACAAGTTCCCTAGCCAGACCATCTAGCTCGCCTAGGACTTGTTTCCAACTCTGACTAGTCTCTCCTTAGTTCCAGACACAAACACAAAACAAGAATAAAAATACATGATGGGTACCTTTTGACAGTCACATCCCATAAGCCTGATCATGAGAGTCAAAAGGTATCCATTAAACTGAAATGGACTCAAAATACTACTCTACTGAAGTTTGTACACAATAGAAAATATACAGAACACACAGAACACTCTTCTTTATTGAAAAATGCAAAGTACAATGTAATCTCAAATCTACTGTGCTAGCCTGTTCAATCTCTCAGTTCTTCAACAACCCCTTATAATGGTTCTTCTTTCTTTTTATCCTTGGCATCTTCTTGGTCTGTAACCATTTTTAGGTTTTCTATCCGCCTGAGGAATCTCAACTGCCTCGGCTCTTCGTCTTCCTTCTCTAACTGTCATTGCCATCTTTCTCTGCATGGTCGACGACGTGGATGACATTATCCTCCGTGGCATTCTTTTTAGCATTTTCTGACTTTTCAACTATTTCTCCTTCTGACACATCATTATGTTTGATCATTTGACTGTTTATGTTCTTTATCACATAGTCGCAACTGAAATTGACATTTCATGTCTGGGTCTGCGACTAAGAGATTACCTGCTCGTCGCACTCTTGCTATGTCTTTCCCTGACTTGACTTTTTCCTCGCAACTGAGCGATGACTCTTTATCGCGCACCCGTAATGCATTGTCCCGAGCTATGTTTTAGGTTGCGACTGAGAGATGAGCTCAAATCACATACCCGCACTGCCTTTCCACAAGCTGTTATTTACTCTACGAGTCTGTGACACACATTAGTCGCGCACTCACTTCTCTTTCTGATGAGCTGCTACTTCCTTCGCGAGTCTGCGATGCATGTCAGTCGCGCACTCGCAACTCATTTTGATGAGCTGGCCATATCTCAGCGACTGAGCGATGAGCTCAAGTCGCGCACTCGCCGCGTTGTAACCCGAGCTGTTAATTCCTTCGCGACTGAGCGATGAGCTCACTGTCATGCATTCGCGATGCTTTCATCCGAGCTGACTTTTGCTTTGTGACTGAGCGATACACCATAGTCGTGCGCTCACCATGCTTTTCCTTTAACTGCCATTTCAATCATGATCTTGTGATGCACAAGGTGTCGCTCACTTGCGCATCCTACTTAGCTATTTGTCTTCAGCGAATGAGTGATGAATTCCTCGTCACGTTGTCGCACCGGTTTTTCACTAACTGCGAATTGACTCACGACTGTGTGGTGAGCTCCTTGTTGCATTGTCGCACACTGTCTCTTCTACTAGCTGTCTGTGACTGAGTGACTAGTTACTCGTCGCGCACTCGCTCATTAATAAACTTAGCTCATGACTAGCTCGCGAGTGTGTGATGCATGATTTTTCTACTCTCCACTGTTCTGCGACTTTGTGACTGAATGAAGAACTATTCAGGATTAATGACAAGGATTGAAAACCAACTGTGATCTGCTCCTTTTGATCACTCAACAAGAATTGTTAGGGTTTGGAGCTAAACCCTAGGGTGCTCTGCACCATCTATTTTGGTTTTCTCATAACCAAAATTATGGTGTTCTATTCTGTTTTATCTTGTTGTATTTATTCTTAATGTTATTCTGTACTTAATTGGACAAAAGAATTAAAAATAATAGATAACTGATTCACCCCCCCCCCCTCTCAGTTATCTCTTGGGACTATTCCTAACACAATCAAGGAATAATCTCACAGCTTCCAATATAGCAACAAGAGAAAAAATTTCTTCATAGGTTATGCCTTATTGTTGTGAGTAGCCTTTACATATGAGTCTAGCCTTGTTTCTTATAATTGTTCCTTCCTCATCCATCTTGTTTCTAAAAACCCATTTAGTTCCAATCACATTTTTTTTCTTAGGTCTTGGAGCCAATTCCCAAGTATTGTTTTTCTTTTTTTTTCTAGTTCTTCTTCCATGGATTTATTCCAAGATTCATCTCTACATGCTTCATTAGTAGTCTTTGGCTCAACTTGAGAAATCAAACAGATCTCATCTCTAACTCTAGATCTAGTCATCATGCATTTTCTTGCATCACCAATAATTTGATCTTTAGGATGGTTCTTCTTAACATACCTTGGTGTCTTCAATGCCTCAGTAGCTTTAGCCTGTTTATCTTCAATCTCATCGTCACTCATCAAAGATTCTTTAGGTTGAGAAATAACCTCTTTTGTTTTTTGTAATCTAACCGCAATCATATGTCCTTTCCTAAATCTGAAACTTTTCATCTATCCTCACATTGGCACTTTCAGTCAATTTCCTCAATCTTAGATTGAAACATTTATAAGCTTTACTCTTAGTGAGATAACCAAGAAAGATTCCTTCATCACTTCTAGCATCAAACTTTCCTATCTCATCATCTCTCTTGATATATAATTTACTACCAAATATTCTGCAATATTTCATAGTAGGCATATGATTAAACCATAATTTGTAAGGATTTTTATTTATACCTTCTCTGAACTAAATTATGTTTAGTGTGTACATAGTAGTCCCAACTACTTCTCTGCAGTGAACATGTGACACATTTCCTTCCAACAACATAGTCCTTACAACATCTAATATAGTTTTGTTTCTTCACTCTTCTATCCCATTCTCTCATGGAGTTCTAGGGGTTAAAATCTTTCTGTGTATTTCATTTTCTTCATAGTATGCATTAAATAGTTCTGATGTAAACTCTCCTCTTCTATCTGATCTCAAACACTTCAACTTTAAACCAGATTCATTCTCAAAATTTTCTTTGAATAAATTGAACTTGTTAAATGCTTCATATTTCTCTCTTAAATATGTTACCCACATCATTCTAGAAAATTCATCAACAAATAGTATAAAGTACCTTTCACCATAGTATGATCTTGTTCATGTAGGACTACACAGATCTGTATGTACCAGATCCAACTTCACTTATGCTAAATAAGATTTTATTTTAAAAGTGCTTCTAGTCTTCTTCCCCATAACACATTCTCTACACATAGTGTTATTTGGCTTTAAAATCTTAGGTACATCTCTTACTACATTAGTTGTACTTTCCTTCACAATATTATCAAATTTAACATGACAAAATCTTATGTAACATAACCAACTATCATGAACCTTTGCAATAAAACAAGAAGCTTCAGATGTGTTCAACTCAAATACATTACCTCTGGATTTAGTACTAGATGTGATCATGTCTCCTATTTTACTTTTGATAGAAAATTTCCCATTGATGAAGTTCAATTGATAACCCTTGTCCACTAGCTGTCCAACACTTAACAAATTATGCTTAAGTCCATCAACAAGTAATACATTGTCAGTGTTAGTATTTCCATCCAAAGAGATAGATCCAACTCAAATAATAATCTTAGAAATATTGTCAACAAATATGACAACACCTCCATCATGTCTTTTCAAACTCACAAACTTGTTTTTTATCTCTAGTCATATGATATGAACAACCACTCTCTATAACCCATTCAGATTTCTTTTCAACTTGAGATACTAAAGATTTTTCCTCATGCATAGGTACATCATCCTTAATAGAAAT
The DNA here is from genome assembly GCA_018584345.1 of Thuja plicata. NCBI lineage: Eukaryota > Viridiplantae > Streptophyta > Pinopsida > Cupressales > Cupressaceae > Thuja > Thuja plicata. The sequence goes on from MU228105.1 coordinate 1,463,914, forward strand.
AAATCCAATTTCATCATAGTCACCATCATCATCATCTGATATACCCTCACTAGCATAATAACATTCCTTTTCTTTTGAATATTTAGACTTGAAAAACTTCGGTTTGTGCTTTGGAACTCTTGTAGGACATCTAGATGCAAAATGAAAATTCTTGTTACATGAAAAACATTTGATAGGTAATTTTCCTTCAAATTTACCCTTCCCTCTCTTTTATCTTATAGAAACCAGTTCCACAACTTCATGTATCTTTCTTTCTTCCTTCTGTATCTATTCCCATTCATCAGTATAAGCTCCAAAATCTTTTCTTATGTCACCACTATTGGTGTTTGTATTTCTAGATAAGGTCTTTTTGTTCTTGTACACACTTGCCTTGAATCCTAACTCAAATTTAGGCAAAGTGTCTCCCAATTCTCTTGCCTCAAATGTAGTTATCTTTCCAATCAACATTTCTATGGTGAAGTTCGGTGTCAAAGGTATAATTTCTTCTATAGCTTGTACTTTTGTTCTATATATAGGTGTCAAAGATATGAGTATCTTTGCAATCACTTCTTCCTCACTGTAAGTTCCTCCATCTTTTCTAATGCCAGTAACCACTTTAGTAATTCTCTTTATATATTCCCTAATGTTCTCATCTTCTTTCATCTATAGTGATTCCATCTTTGTCTTCCAATTTTGTAACTTTGCTTGCTTTGTAAAATTGTCTCCAACATATAATGCTTCCAGCCTTGTCCATAACTCATGTGCAGAGTCCAAGTATTTTACATCACTGAATTATCCTTCTGAAAGAGTGCTGATAAAATATTCCCTTGCAACCATATTGCATGAAAATAACTTCTTTTGATCTTCAGAAGCCTTTTCTAACTCATCCTCAGTCACTATATTTTCATTCTTCTTTGTGATCATCCAGTAATCAATTCCCAAACATAGAGAATGTGTTCTCATTTTGTTCTTCCAACTATAAAATTTTTCAGGATCAAACTTTGGACTATCCTTCCTATAGTAAGTCATCTTCAGGATCACCTTAGGCTGTTAAAATTTATCTCATAGGACCAATAGCTCTGATACCAATTTTTATGAATAACAGTCAAAAAGACAATTGAGAGGGGGGTGAATCAATTGTAGTATAGATTATTAAAATTTAAAATTTATAAACCATATCAGAAAAAAATAAATGATAACACAGTAAATGCCAACACTATAACACAATATTTGTTGTCGAGGAAACCCTGTTAAAGGTAAAACCCCGGTGGGAATTAACACCCAAAAATAATGTACTAAGAGTATAGTATCCCTGTTAAAAGATATTAGCCCTGTTAGGAGCTTGTTACAACATTACAGTACATAGTACCTATTAGGAGACAGACCATGTTAGAAGTCAAAGAAAATAGTAGGCTCGCTGCCAAGGCAAACTACCCAAAGAAGGTTAAAGCCACCTGTTGGTTATATTCCTTGTTTTTAAAGTTTACCATAAAAATTCTTGAGGTATTTGATTTTCCTGTGCCCAGAAGGTAAAGATCTATGGTTTAAATCATTTACATGTCTCTGCAATTTGTGTTTTTTTCCAGAACCTAGTTCCAAGTGTCAAAAACCCTAATCAAAAATTAATTTTTTTTGGAAATGCAGAAAAACCCTAAATGCTTAGTCGAGGTTCTATTTTTTGTGTTACCTTTTGCATGTTTTAGGTTGGAGCTTATTTGTATGTGATTATTACCTTGTCGCTAAGTCTCATTAGAAAAATAGAATATTCTTTATGGTCTCAAGACTTAGCAGAAAGATTTGGTAGCATTGTCTCTTAATGAAACAAAATATGCCAAAATAGATATGAGACTTAATGCAGACCGTTCATCTCAAAAAATATCCAACGACAGTCACTTTGTCTCTTGAAAAAAATGGGGTTGGTTATTTCACTTGGTGACTTTGAGTTTACTCAGTCACATTGTCTCTTAATAAACTCGTGATTACATGTTAACTTCATCAGTTAAGACAAACAATGTTATCGGGAGATATCATGATAAAATGTGAGTTGATTAAAATATTTCAAGACTACGTGACAACCGTGGATCAAAGAGTTAATCTGACGGTAGTCAGGAAGTCTCATGATCAACCAGAGGTTAATAAATTTATCCAGTGACATAGAGAAATAACAGTCGCTAAGTCTCTTGATATAACCAAAGGTAAAAGACAAGTTAAGAAAAGTGCTTTGTCGCGAGGTATCTATAAAATGAAAGGTTAAGTTAATATATCATGAGACATCATGAAAACCGTGGATCAAAGAGTTAATCTGGTGATAGTCACTAAGTCTCCTGAAGGAACTGCAGTTGGTAAAAATATTAAGCAACAAAGAGATTGTTCAGTTGCCAAATTGATAGAAATGAATCAAAGTTCAAATGGACTTTTCAGCAGTGCCATTATGAATAAGTTGTTAACCAATTAGATTTTAAGGATTTTGACAAATAGCTATAGTATGAGTTAATGCAGCCAATCATATGTGATTTTGATTATATTTTGAATTTAATAAGGTTTTTTATGTGAAATCACTCGTCAAGAATTGATTGTCTGACAGTATGAATGACACAGCTAATGCAAGAAATTAATGTCACAGTATGTGAATCTTATAATTAAGTAATGGAATTACCAGCTAGAAGTGACAATCCACATTCAATTGGAAATTATAAGTATACTCGTCCATTATCTTATCATTTTACCAAGATTTTATTTCTCAGAGCAAAGAATTTACATAGTTTTTTAGTGTTCTTGAGATAATTTGAGATTTCTGGTACCAAGTTATTCTAAGGGTGATTGTTTGATTTGAAATTTAGTAAAGATTGCAGTTGATATTGTTCTAGAGTTTAGAATTATAGAATTTCAACATAATTTACAGTTGTGGTGAGGGTTTGATAGTAATTGTTTCAATATTGGTATTTAGGGTTGTGATTATAATAGAAAAAGACTATGAGTCAGGCCCAAAGTATGACATCCACCAGTGGGAGAAATGAAGATGTTGAGGACAATTCAAAAGGAAAGAGAAACTTCTAAAATGAATTCCTCACTCTACTTCCTAGTTCTAGCCAAAATTGAAAGGTTAGTGCAGATGTTTTGATTGATGATATATCATTTGTTAGAGATGCTAAAACACTAGGGTCATCAGGCTATTCACTTTTCAATTACTTTTATAACAATAGTGATGGACCCATGCCTGTCTCAAATCCTTTAACCTATGGTTTGACCAGATTATTAGTTCTTGATGTCTTTGTTGATGTAGATTTCATATTAGAACTGACCAGTAGATATGACCCTTTGATGAAAACCATTAAGAGGGATGATGGAAATCCTCTACTTACCCTGGAAAGGAATACCTTTATGAAAGAATTTAATGTGTATTACCCAATGGCTATTGAGATAAATTTCAAGAGTTTGGAAACTAGATATACTAGGGAGTCTGGTATTGTTGGTAAATTGATTAGGGAGCATCATGTCCCTAAGAAAATGAAGGCCTATATAACCCCTATGGCAGGAACAACCCCATACTTCTTTAAGGATCTAAACTTTTACATGAAATACATCGCATACGTACTATGTAGAGTTCTTGGAAAAGATGTTGGAGTGAAAAGAATTACTTTTGACATTTTGATGATGGTGTTAGATATCCAGAATCTTCACACCACTTCAAATTATGATTATATTCAATATATTATTGATCAAATGCACAAGGGGTTTATTTACATACAAGCTAAAATGGATCATCCAAAATACATGCATTATTCAATACTTATGCATATGATTCTTTATTATAACTTCCTAGTTTTGGACTACCAATCACTACAGCCGTAGAGATTTCACCATAATCAGCCCAACCCTATTCAGTTTTGGATCACAATGTGGAAGTACACATCTAGAAAATAGGATTTTTGTGCTTTCAAGAATTGGATAATATATCCATTACTTAAATTCTTAGGAGTTGATAAGCCTAGATTGCCCATTAGGGTAATTCAATTATTGAGGCCCTGTCAGTATTTAGACAAATGGCCAGGAGATCATAATTGGGGTGATTTATACTATGAAAATAACTTTACCCTCATAAGGGTTTATGGTTTCCCTTATCCTCCACATATTTTCTCATTTCATGTACCACCTAGGATAGCTTCCATGGAGTTCATTTGGTAGCTCATTTTAACAGATAAAGAACACCTTGCTCCACACAGAAAGGGTACTTTCACCCCTAGAAAGTTCAGGGTTTACAATTTTTTGATTGGAAAAGGGTCCCTAGATTAGGTGAATGCTTGGTTGAATCACTACAGGATGAATGTATCCCTACATAGACACATTGAAATAGAGGGGTTCATCCTTAGTGTGGGGAAGTTGCTTACACCCACCATCCCTTACACAAAAATACATGAGGAATGTATGGAAGAGGATCTGGTTAGAAATATCCTCGAAGGTGAAGAGGTGAATAAGAGAGAAACTAAATTTAATGAGCTCATGGATTTGGAGAGATAGGTGAGGAGAAAAGGAATAAGTTTTGGAGAATTTCATCCTAACATTCCTTATATCAAAAGGCTAGATGCAATGATTGACAATCACACACACTTGTATAATTAGCTAGAGGATGCACTAGTTGTGTCGGAGAAAGGTCACAAAGATCATTCAAAATCTAAATATGATGATGAAAGTGACCAAGGTTACCCTTCACCTTCTGCTAATCCAGAATATCAGGCAATTGCATATAGTCCACCAAAGGAGGGGGGAAATATTATTGACCTAACAGAGGTCCCAGAATAGGAGGGAATAGATGAGCCCCCACTTAAAAAATAGAAGATGGAAGTAGGGGAGCCTTCTAAGAAAAGGAGAATTGATAAAATTGGAGCCCTAATAACTGGGAATAGGCCCTATGATCATTATTTGAGAAAGAAAATCAGGGTAGGGAATAAATTATAGAAGGATGTTGAGGAAGAGAAAGAATTACCCCTCAGGTCATGTATTGATGAAAGGTTGTTGCATCAAGAGGAGTTCCTTAAAGATGACAACTTCATAAAAACCAGGAAGTTCAAATATTTCCTTATTTGGAATAATTAATAGAAAGTTTGGAAGTAGTTACAACTGGCACGTGGTGATCTAGTAACTGAAGAGGCCTTACAAACATTGCAGGAATATGATCCTGAATCTAAAGAAATAACACCAGAGTAGGCTAGAAAATTGGTTAAAGCCAGTGGTATATTTCTTGTGGAAGGCTAGGACTTGTCCTCAACCTTTATCATAGATCAAATTAGAAGACAACCAGACATCAAATTGTCATCTAAGACTAAGGTTGGAAATATGATGAGAGGGTTTGGCTATAACCCCAAATCCCAAGAACTTGCAATGTGGATCCTTGCTCCTAAGGATCAAAAGCCATCTATTCTTAATATTCAGGAGAAGATGGAGGGAAACAAAAATTATTTGGACACTTGACAACACAGGAGACTTGGAGATAGCCGAAGTAATGACACATTTTTCCCACCTGAATGAGCCAAAAACAACTTAGCTATCAGACAAATTACAGCAACTCAGCTATCAGACAAATTACAGAAGCTCACTAGTGACACTAGTGATATTATCAAAGATAGGGAATTAGCCCTAATAAAAATCAAGGAAAAGGATAAGCTTATAGATGAGCTCACCAAACAGCTAATGGAAATAACAGAGCCTACCCTTGTTGAGCCCAAGGAGGTTATAGATGCTGAAATTAAGACTAAAGATACAGGGGATACATTGGTTGAAGTAGAGCAGGGGGTCATTGAGCATAATGGTGTAATTTTGGGATCATTGGTATCAATTTTGCAGCATAGAATTATTATTGTTAAGGAGAAGATAGATGTGGTATATGGAGCATATGGTAGGTTTCCAAGAATGCAGACAGAAGTGGCAAGTTTTTTGACAATTTTGAACCCCTACTATGCAACTTGGTCTAGGAAGACATTACTTTTTGAGACATTAGCATCAGTTTATGCAATGAGATAAGTTTTTTCTAAGATAGTAACTTTGGTAGGGACCAAGATAGAGAAAATTGGGGCTACCTTATCCTTTTTCAAAGGTAAAGCCAATCAAATTGAGGCCAAATTAAAGATGTTTGGGTTGGGTTATAATAGGTTTGTTCCCCCAATTAAAAGAGAGAATGAGCAAATTAAACCATTAGGGTTATGGTTATCATATTTTGACAATATACTCCCAAATAAAGACATTTATGTATCAGATAAGGGAAAATTGGATATGGAAAGATTCAATGCACTTTTGGATGAGCCATTTAAAGCATAATCAAATTACAATAAATTCATATCTAACATTAAGAGCATAACATATGCTTGATGGGAGAGGTAAAAGACTCAGTTGCCGAATATTCAGAATTTTGAATGGCCAAAAGAGGAGGATGTGACTACCTTGGACATTCTGACAAAGCCCAAAAAGAAGAAGCCAGTGACCGTAGATTTGGATATCATTGATGAAGAATAAAGGAATGTTAGAACACCTTGTACAAATTTCTTAGAAGAAAAGCAGGTTAGTCATCACCAATGTCAAATCAGGGACTATCCTCAACATATACAACCAAAGATGTCGAAGATCATATGAAGATAAAGGAGCAGATCAGACTTTATTCTCTATTTTGTCTGTGCACCACTTTGTTTTTCTTTTCTTTTGTTTTATCTATATTTAGGGTTAGGTATCTAAAACCATCTAAAGCTTGTTGCATCCTTTCCTTAAGGATTCCAAGATGGTTTAGATATTTATATGGAACAATTTGGTAACAAAACATGGGAGATGAAATATAATTACAAGCCAGACTAAAAAATTGTGTTAGAATTTTTGAGCTTTTAGTCTCTGTATGTACTGAAATAGGAATACATAAATAAAATAGAGTGTAAATCTTATTCCATATTGTTGTTTTCTCTTTACTTGTTGTGTATGCTCTTTTATGTTTAATATGTAAGGAATTTTTAAGCATAATAGTGACAAGGTATCTATCTAATTGCTTGCAAGTTTCTTTCAAGGGAAGAACTAAGTTTTGTGAGTAGTTTCAGGGAGCATAAAAATATTTGAGGATTTGATACAATGGTGTGGAAGTGACATGGTAATTTGTAAGGCATCTTACTTGAGTTTCATATAGGTTGTAAGGAAATCTAAAGTATCTTTATTTACTTTTCTGTGGATTTGCATCTTTGACTCTGTAGCCCAAGGATAGGCACTGGTCTATAATTTTTCAAGTAGTTTATCATCATCCAAATATTCAAAATACTTAAATCATTCACATAGAAATCATAATACTCAAATTTTTAAGTAATTGTATCAAGGTATACAATTCATTTTATTAATCCCTTAGAGATAGGATTGGAATAGGTTACCCTTCATAAGTTCTAAGAACTAAAAAAAGGAAGGAGGATGAACATCCTTAAAGAACTAGTGTTTGTTGTTATCATTTCAATAATTTTCATGGTCAAGCTCTATATCAAGTTGTTTCCAATTTTATGCAGAGTAATTTATAAGATAATATAGTAAACAAGCAGAAAATCAGTATCCACATTTACTAATACAGTAAGACAACAATTTTATATAGGTAATAGCTGGTTGGGTGTTGTGGAGCCTAAAAAGAAGGAGGTGATAATAACTTTCCACATATATTATCATAAATCCTCATTAATTAGAGTTTTTTCTCTTGCTTGGATAATTAGTTTCAAATATTGGGAGTCATAGAGTTAATCAAGTATTCAAGTACCTTTCAAAGGTTTAGCAAGAGAAAACCCTATCAAATTGGTGACTCCGCTGGGGAAATTGAGATCATAAATCATATCTAAGACTTACCCCAAAAGTCTGGTTGCAGACAATAAGTATTCATCTATCCCAAACAATTGATGGGTGGCGACTGTAAAGCTAAATCTCTATCATTAGTAAAAATTACTAAATATCTTTCAAAATGAATACTAGGTCAAAAGCTAAAAGGAATCCTGAAGTTGCATTAGATGGTGGTTTTGCATCAACTTCAAGGAAGGAAATGTATTGGATAAAAAAGAGAAACTGAGTCAATATAGATGAAGTCTCGCCAAGAAGTCAAAATGATAATACTAGGGGGGAGGGTAGCAATTGGTTCAATCATGGAGGAAATACTTCAGAATATGAAGAAGCTATAGAGAAAGTATTAGAAACATCTATAGCTACTTCCACTTCTAGCGAGAGGGAAGGAATAGATACAGTCTATTCAGAATCTAAGGAAGCTCCCTTTGATGAGCTTTCTTAAGAAGAGGCACTCATCATGAAACATCTTTCCCTTATTCAACAGATGAAAAGGGAAAAAGAGCTTAATGAAAGAAAAAAAAAACATGAAAAGAAAGATGTTGATAAAATTAAAAGAAGATCTTTAAGATATCCAACTACAAGGAATACAGAGAGGTCTCAAAAGGACCAAGAAATACAACTTACTCATAGAGCTTCTAGTTCACAAAAGGACAAGGACAGAGGTAAACAAAATATGATTGAAAGAAAAAATGAAGAACCTTAAGTTAACAAGGTCCTAATAGAGAAAATGTCCAAGTTAGATATTGATCTTGAGAAATTGAGAATTGAAAAGGAGACCATGGAAAAATGCTAGAAAAGGGATAAATGGAAGCTGCAAAAATTGAAATGAAGAAGAAAATAGATTTTTTGTAGTCTTCCAAATATTCTTATGCTGGAATAGAGAATACAATAGCTTCAAAAGCAAAAGCCACTACTTTTAAAGAGAATGATGAATTTCAAAGAAAACCATTGCATACTGAGAGGTATAAACAGTTTAACTTCATCGGTATCCCTGGATACCCCAATACATTTCCAAAATATGTGAGTGATGTAGGATAAAAGCTCCCAAAATTCATAGGTAATAATGTTATTTCTTGTTAAACACACCTAAGAAAATTCATTGATTTTGTTGATGATTTAAATATCACTCATGAAGATGTGTTAATGAAGCTTTTGTTCAGTCTCTAGTAGAGGATGCTAGAGAATGTTTTAGAAGCCTTTCTAATGGTTTTGTAGTTTCCATGGATGATTTAATTGAATTGTTTAAAGATCAGTATGGTGACAAAACAAACAAAGGATTCTTGTTGAATGAGTTCAATAACATCAAAAAGAATTACAATGAAGAGGTCACTGAGTTTAATATGCGATTTCAAAGAGAAATGCACAAACTATTTCAAAAAATAAGGTTGGATGAAGAGGTATGTTTAGCAACTTATTTGAATGCCTTTGATTCTAAAATGGGATATACTCTTAGGGATAAAAACCCTAGAACTCTTACTGATGCTTGTAAGATTGCAGTAAATATTGAAATGAACAGAAGGGTGTCTGGTAAATTAAATAGGAGAGATGATTCAAGGTTTAGTAGGAGTAACCTAAAAGAATCAATTATAAGGAATATAGGGCTCCTCAAAAAAATAAGCCTTCCTATAATAATAGTTACAATCCACATAATAGAATGCAAAATCATCCTTATGGAACTTAGTTTAAGGATGGGAAACCTATTGTTTCACCTAGAAAAGAGAAAAATGATATCAGAACTCTGGACCCTCAGCATAAGAATTTTGTCCATTTATGCAATGATGATTTCTAGTGTGAGGCTTGTGAAGCCCCACACAAACCTGATTATTGTATTGTTTCCTTGGATTTGAAAGTAAATGAAGAACAAGAAAATGATGAAGGTGAACAATGTGGTCATAACGCGACAAATGCCTACTCATGTCATGATATAGATTCAAATAGTGAAACTAAAAATCATGATTCATATCATTCTCAAAGAAATGTAGAAAATTATCATCAACAAATCTTATCAGACAATGAAGTAGAAGAAACTGATGACCATATAATATGTCATGTTCAAAACAATTAGGATCTTCCATTTATCAGGAAAGCTTCAGATGAAGAGAAAGCAAAGATTACTGCAGATTTAGTGAACAAGGCTAGAAGTAATTACCATTTAAGAAATAGAGTAGTGGGTGGTACTGGTAGTCAGCCATCTAGTGTGTTTATAAAAGAAAACAAAATAGACACCAAATATGTATAGAAGAAGGAAGGACCTAGGGAAAATGCAAACAAACCTAAGGTCAAAATTATGTCAAAAGTCTTAGAACCAAATGTTATAAAAGAAGGAAAATCAAAAGAGAAAGAAACAAGTACATCTACTCTTAGGATAGAAAATAAAAAAAATTAAAGAACCAACTCTGAATGTACAGATTGAGGTGAATATTTTTTAAAAATCAAAATCCTCAGATGTAAAATATACTCTAGTAGATATGGGTCATTTTTTATCTGAAATGACTGTGAAAGTGCCATTTTTAGAAATGATGAGAATCAAAGAACATAAAGAAAAGGTTCTATCATTATTAAATAGTGTGTCTATAGTGAAGGTTCAAAATATAGGAAATGTTGATAAGAAACCAATTAGCAAAGGGAAGGAGGTTGAAGTATTAACTTCTGAAATTCCTCAAATTTTCTTAAACACAACTTCTTCCCCTAAAGTTGTTGACCCATTTTTTCTTTCACTGGTAATTAATGGAAGGATGCTAAAAAATTGTATGATTGATTCAGGAGCATCAAACATTGTTATGCCAGTGGAAATTATGAGGTCTATGGGACAACAAGTGGACACTCCTCATGGGAGATGTCAAGCAATAGATTCAAGAGAAGTCCCTGTGATTGGTACCATTGAAGCCATGCCTTATAAATTAGCAATATGTCCTGATGTAGTGTTGACTATGAATTTTCTTGTTGTTGATATACCACCACACTATGGGATGCTTCTGTCAAGAAAGTGGAGTGCTAAAATGGGAGGTAGTATACAAAGTGATTTATCATATGCTACTTTCAACATTGCTGGAAATAATGTTAAGGTGTCAAGGGAGGGTAGAACTCCTCACATAATAGAATGGTTTGAAGATACTAACATTAATCATTGCATTGATGTGGATATGGAGAATTTTAGAGTGCAGAGGAGTGACAAGTATCATCAGAGTGAAGATATTGATCCTTTGGTCAAGGAGTTGAATGTACACAGTGATGAATTGTGGAAAATGTATTTTGATGGAGCTTGCTCAAAAGAAGGGTTAGGAGCTGGTGTGTTATTGGTATCTCCATCAGGTAAAACTTTTAAATATTCATTTTTATTGGCCTTCCAATGTACAAATAATATTGCTGAGTATGAGGCTTTGTCTTTAGCGCTAGAAATTGCCATCAAACATGGAATTAAATCTTTAAAGGTTTATGGTGATTTTGAATTAGTGGTGACCCAAATCAGATCCAAATATGTAGTAAAGAATGATAGATTAAAAATGTATAAATATACTATTTGGGATTAAATTGAAATTTTTGATAATTTTGACATAAGCTAGATAGAAAGGTCAAATAATATAATGGCAGATTTCTTAGCAAATGTTTCTCTGAAAACTGACGATCAGACCTTACATGGGGTGTCAATACTAGAATTCAAGACAAGACCAGTTGTTCTAGATAACATATACAACTAGCAAGTTTTTTAGGATGACCAAGATATTCTGATATTCATTCAATGTCTAAACCATTATGAGAACCTGAGCATAGATTGTAGTACTTTTCTCAAAAATAATGATGGTAAAGACTATGTTTTAGGAAGTGAGGTTGTCCAATTAGGTTCTAATCAGATTCCTAAGGGTCTAGTTAAACTTGAGGCATTGTTTAGTAGTCAACATGATGATTCAACAAAAATAAGCAATGCTAAGATTGAGGACTTGGAGGAAATAAACATAGGATCAGAAACTAATTCTCAAGTTGTTTACATTGGAAGAGGTTTAGATTCTCATATAAGAACAAATTTGATTAAATTACTGAGAAAATATAAGCATGTTTTTGCATGGTCATATGAGGACTTAAAAGCTTATAGAGAAGACCTTTTCCAACATGAGATCCCACTAAAATTAGGGATAAAACCATTTAGGCAAAAATAGAGGCCTATCAATCCTTTACTGGCTCCTAAGATGCAGAAAGAGTTGATAAAGTTAAAAGATGTAGGGATTATTCACCCTATCAGACAATCAACATGGGTTTCAAACCTGGTGCCAGTGAGAAAAAAGAATGGTGATATCAGGCTATGTGTGGATTTTAGAAATTTAAATATTGCTTCATTAAAAGATAATTATTCCTTACCTAATATGGAGGCAATGTTACACAAAGTGACTGGTTGTGAGTTGCTTTCAATGATGGATGGTTTCTTAGGGTATAACCAGGTTTTAGTTAAAGAATCAAAATAGTATAAGACTGCATTTACCACTCCTTAGGGAACCTATGTTTATATCAGAATTCCATTTGGACTGATAAATGCAGGAGCAACTTTTTAGAGGGCTATGGATGTTGCTTTTGAAGATTTTATTGACTTGTTCATGGTCATATATCAAGATGATCTGACTGCATATTCTAAAAGGGTTGAAGATCATTGTGAACATCTGAATAAATTTTTTAATAAAGCTTTAGAATATGGTGTTTCATTGAATCCTAAGAAATGTCTTTTTGTAGTATAGGAAGGAAAGTTGCTGGGATAATAGTGTCTAAGGATGGGGTAAGAATAGACCCTGAAAGAATAGAAGCAATCCAAAGGGTCATTGCTCCAAAAAATTTAAAGGGTGTTCAATCTTTCTTAGGAAAGATAAATTATGTCAGAAGATTCATAACAAACTTTACAGAAATTGTTAAACCTATTGTAAAGTTGCTAAAAAGGGATGCAAAGTTTAATTGGGATGAAGAAGCTCAAAAGGCATTTGAGAAAATAAAGAAGGTAGAGAAAGAGGCTCCTATTTTAAAATCACCTGATTATAGTAAGCCCTTCACTTTGTTTTCATTTGCATCTTATCATACAATTGTTGTTGTGTTAATACAAAAGGATGAACGAGGGTTTGAGCATCCAATTGCCTTTTATAGTAGATCTCTTCAAGTTGCAGAGTTAAATTATGAGATGATGGAGAAGCAAGAATATGCTTTAGTAAAAGCCATAAAATCTTTTAGACCATATTTGGTCTGTGCTAAAATACAAGCATATGTCCCACATTCAGCAGTCAAAGATATTCTTACTCTGTCAGAAGTCACTAGTAAGAGGTGTAAGTGGATAAACAAAATACAATAATTTAATCTTGAAATCCACATTACAAAGTTAGTAAGGGGTCAGGGTTTGAATAAACTCATGACATAGGATAACTTGGATTTAGTTCAAATAAATGATGTTGAGACACAAAATTAGACAACTACAAGTATAGAAAGATAACCATTTTATACTAATATTGTGTTTTTTTCTTGAAGAATGCCAAGTGTCCTGATAATATGACAAAAAATCAAAAAAGGAGTCTGAAGTCGCAAACTTAGAAATACACCTTAATTCAAGGAGACTTATATTGGAAGGATAAAAATGGTGTGCTACTATTATGTTTGGATAAAAATCAAGATAAAAAAATATTGAATGAAATGCATGCTAGGATATGTGGTGGGCATTTTTCTGCAAACACTACTGCTCATAAGATTTTAAGGGCAAGGCATTATTGGCCCAGTGTTTTTAAAGATACATATGCATTTTTTCGGAAGTGTGAGCCTTGCCAAAGGTTTTCAAACAAGTTAATGTTCTCAAGTGCCCTACTGTTAAATCCTATGAGTGTTGAGGCACCTTTTTCCATGTGGGGTATTGACTTTATTGGAGAATTCTCATAAAAGTCTAGTGGAGGACATAGTTGGATATTAGTGGCTAATGATTATTTTACTAAATGGATAGAAGCTATTCCCACTAAAAAAGAAACAAGTAAGATAGTTACAAAGTTTTAATTGGAAAATATTTTAACTAGATTTGGTGTCCCAGCCAAATTGGTCATGGATAATGCCAGGTGTTTTAGATCTAATGAGATCAAAGCATTTTGGAATGAATATGGGATTATAATGTCTTATTCATCCCTATATCATCCTTAGGAAAATGGCCAGGAAGAATCCAGTAATAAAAGTATTCTGAAAATTCTAAAGAAAACTTTAGAAAAGAATGAGATAGCCTGACATACAAAGTTGAGATTAGCTTTGTGGGCTAATAGAATAACAGTTAAGAAGGCTACTGCTAGATCACCCTTTGAGCTAGTATATGGTTTGTAGGCTAGGATGCCTGTAAATAATTTATTACCTATATACAGGTTCGTACAAGAGGAAGAATTAGAAATTTCAGATCCAATGAAAGACAAAATATTATAGTTGACTGAGCTTGATGAGATCAAAAGAGAGGGACAAAAAGGAAACATAAAGTTGCAACAAAAAATGAAATATCTATTTGATAAAAGAGCAAGTTGTAGAAAATTTGTATTTGGTGACTTAGTGCTCCAATGGAATGTAAGATCAGAAGACAAAGGTAAGAATAAAAAGTTTGAATCTTTGTGGCTGGGGCCTTTTATTATTTCTAAAAGTTTTGGGAAAGATTCCTATATTTTAAAGAACATGGATGATGAAGAATATGAGTTGCTGGTGCATAGGCAATTTCTGAAGCCTTTCTTCAATTGAAACAATGAAAGTTAATGAACAAAACTCTGTATCATATTGTGTATAGGTGTGTTTTCCCTTCTATTGTGTTTTCTTTTTAGTAGTAGTTTAGTCAGTGTTGCTAGCATTTTTTTTAAAGCTCTGTAACCAGAGATTCTAAGGTTCTTTTCCATAAACTATGTTTAGCCATCCTCAGATAGAGCCACTGTTGGTTATATTCCTTGTTTTGAAAGTTTACCCTGAAAATTCTTGAGGTCTCTAATTTTCATGTGCCCAAAAGGTAAAGATCTATGGTTGAAATCATTTACATGTCTCTGTAATTCATGTTTTTGTCTAGAACCTAGTTCCAAGTGTCAAAAACCCTAAGCAAAAGATTAATTTTGTCCAAAAATGTAGAAAAACCCTAAATGCTCAGTCCAGGTTCTATTTTTTGTATTACCTTTTTCATGTTTTAGGTTGGAGCTTATTTGCATGTGCTTATTACCTTGTCACTAAGTCTCATTAGAAAAAAAAAATATTCTTTATGGTCTAAAGACTTAGCGGAAAGCTTTGGTCGTGTTGTCTCTTAATGAAACAGAATATGCCAAAATGGATATGAGACTTAATGCAGACTGTTCATCTAAGAAAAGATCCAACCCTAGTCGATTTGTCTCTTGAAAAAAGTGGGTTGGTTATTTCATTTGGCGACTTTGAGTTTACTCAGTCACATCATCTCTTAATAAACCCGTGATTACATGTTAACTTCATCAGCTAAGACAAATAGTGGTGTCAGGAGATCTCATGATAAAATGTGAGTTGATTAAAATATTTCAAGACTACGTGACAACCATGGATCAAAGAGTTAATCTGATGATAGTCAGGAAGTCTCATGATCAAATAGAGGTTAATAAATTTATCCAGCGTCATAGAGAAATAACAGTCACTGAGTCTCTTGATATAACCAAAGGTAAAAGACAAGTTAAGAAAAGTGCTTTATCATGAGGTCTCTGTAAAATTAAAGGTTAAGTTAATATATCATGAGACATCATGAAAACCATGGATCAAAGAGTTAATCTAATGGT
The DNA here is from genome assembly GCA_018584345.1 of Thuja plicata. Classification (NCBI taxonomy): domain Eukaryota; kingdom Viridiplantae; phylum Streptophyta; class Pinopsida; order Cupressales; family Cupressaceae; genus Thuja; species Thuja plicata. The sequence goes on from MU228105.1 coordinate 1,479,498, forward strand.
AATCACTGAGTCTCATGAAGGAGTTGCAGTTAGTAAAAACATTAAGCGAGAAAGAGATTGTTCAGTCGCTGAATCGCTAGAAATGAATCAGAGTTAGAATGGACTTTTTAGCGATGCCATTATGAATAAGTTGTTAACCAATCAGATTTTAAGGATTTTGACAAATGGAAAAATACCCATAGTATGAGTTAATATAGCCAATCAGATGTGATTTTGATTATATTTTGAATTTTATAAGGTTTTTTTATGCGAAATCACTCGTCAAGAATTGATTCTCTGACAGTATGAATGACACAGATAATGCTAGAAATTTATTTTGCAGTATGTGAAGCTCATAATGAAGTAATGGAATTACCAGCCAGAATTGACAATCCACATTCAATTGGCAATTATAAGTATACTCGTCCATTATCTTTTCATTTTACCAAGCTTTTATTCCTCAGAGCAAAGAATTTAAAGAGTTTTTAGTGTTCTTGAGAGAATTTGAGATTTCTAGTAGCAAGTTATTCTAAGGGTGATTTTTTGATTTGAAATTCAGTAAAGATTGCAGTTGATAGTGTTCCAGAGTTTAGAATTATAGAATTTTAGCATAATTTACAATTGCGTTGAGGGTTTGATAGTATTTGTTTCAATATCAGCATTTAGGCTTGTGATCAAAACAAAACAAGAGTATGAGTCAGGCCCAAAGTATGGCATCTACCAGTGGGAGAAATGAAGATTTTGAGGATGATTCAAAAGGAAAGAGAAACTTCTCAAATGAATTCCTCACTTTGCTTCCTGGTTCTAGCCAAAATAAAAAGGTTAGTGCAGATGTTTTGATTGATGATATGTCATTTGTTAGAGATGCTAAAACACTAGGGTCATCAGGATATTCACTTTTCAATTAATTTTATAACAATAGTGACGGACCCATGCCTGTCTTGAATCCTTAGACCTGTGGTTTGGCCAGATTATTATTTCCTAATGTCTTTGTTGATGTAGACTTCATATTAGAACTGGCCAGTAGATATGACCCTTTGATGAAACCATTAAGAGGGATTATGGAAATCCTCTACTCACCCTGGATAGGAATACCTTTATGAAAGCCTTTAATGTGTATTACCCAATGGCTACTAAGATAAATTTGAAGAGTTTGGAAAATAGATATACCAGGGAGTCTGGTATTATTGCTAAATTGATCAGGGAGCATCATGTCCCTAAGAAAATGAAGGCCTATATAACCCCTATGGTAGGAACAACCCCATAATTATTTAAGGATCTAAAGTTTTACATGAAATACATCACATACGCACTATGTAGAGTGCTTGGAAAAGATGCTCAAGTAGAAAGAATTACTTCTGACATTTTGATGATGGTGTTAGATATGCAGAATCTTCACACCACTTCAAATTATGATTATATTCAATATATTATTGATAAAATAGACTAGGGGTTTATTGACATACAAGCTAAGAAGGATGATCCAAAATTCATGCATTATTCAATACTTATGCATATGATTCTTTATTATAACTTCCCAGTTTTGGATTGCCAGTCACAATAGCTGCAAAGATTTCACCATAATCAGCCCTACCCTATTTATTTTTAGGTCACATTATAGAATTACACATCTAGAAAACAAGAGTTTTGTGCTTTTGAGAATTGGATAATATATCCATTGCTTAAATGCTTAGGAGTTGATAAGCCTAGATTGCTCATTAGGGTAATTCAATTGTTGAGGCCCTGTTAGTATTTGGACAAATGGCCAAGAGATCATAATTGGGGTGATTTCTCCTATGAAAAGAAATTTAACCTCATAAGGGTTTATGGTTTCCCTTATCCTCCACATATTTTGTTGTTTCATGTACCACCTAGGTTAACTACCATGGAGTTCATTTGGTAGCTCATTTTAACAGATAAAGAGCACCTTGCTCCACATAGAAAGGGTACTTTCACCCCTAGACAGTTCATGGTTTATAATATTCCGATTGGAAAAGTGGCCCTAGATTAGGTGACTACCTAGTTTAATCACTACAGGATGAATGTAGCCCTACATAGACATATTGACACAGAGTGGTTCATCCTGAGTGTGAGGAAGTTTCTTACACCCACCGCCCCTTACACAAAAATACATGAGGAATGTATGGAAGAGGATCTGGTTAGAAATATACTAGAAGATGAAGAGGTGAATAAAAGAGAAACTAAATTTAATGAGCTCATGGATTTGGAGAGATAGGTGAGGAGAAAAGGAATATGTTTTGTAGGATTTTATCTTAAAATGCCTTATATCAAAAGGTTAGATGCAATGATTAACAATCACACACTCTTTTGTAATTAGCTTGTGGATGCACTAGTGGTGCTGGAGAAAGGTCATAAAGATCGTTCAGAGTCTGAATATGATGATGACACTGACCAAGGTTACACTTCACCTTCTGCTAATCCAAAATATCAGGCAATTACATATGGTCAGCAAGAGGAGGGGCAAAATATGATTGACCTAACAGAGGTCCCAGAAAAGGAGGGAACAAATGAGCCCCCACTTAAAAAATAGAAGATGGAAGTAGGGGAGCCTTCTAAGAAAAGGAGAATTGATAAAATTGGAGCCCTAATAACTGGGAATAGGCCCTATGATCATCATCTAAGAAAGAAAATTAGGGTAGGGAAGAAATTACAAAAAGATGTTGAGGAAGAGGAAGAATTACCCCTCAGGTCATGTATTGATGAAAGGCTGTTGCATCAAGAGGAGTTCCTTAAAGATGACGAATTCATAAAAACTAGGGAATTCAAAGATTTCCTTATTTGGAATAAGAAACAGCAAGTTGGGAAGTAGTTACAACTGGAAGGTGGTGATTTGGTAACTAAAGAGGCCTTACAAACATTGCAGGAATATGATCCTAAATCTGAAGAAATAACACCAGAGCAGGCCAAAGAACTGGTTAAAGCCAGTGGTATATTTCTTATGGAAGCCTGGGACTTGTCCTCATCCTTTATCATAGATCAAATTAGAAGACAACCTAACATCAAATTTTCATCAGAGACTCAGGTTGGAAATATGATGAGAGGGTTTAGCTATAACCCCAAATCCCAAGCACTTGCAATGTGGAGCCTAGCTCCTACAGATCAAAATCCATCTATTCTTAATATTCAGGAGAAGATGGAGGGAAACAAAATTGTTTGGACACTTGACAACATAGGAGACTTGGAGATAGCGCAAGTAATGACTCATTTTTCCCACCTAAATGAGGTAAAAACAACTTAGCTATCAAAAAAATTACAGAAGCTCACTAGTGACACTAGTGATATTATCAAAGATAGGGAATTAACCCTAATAAAAATCAAGGAAATGGATAAGCTTATAGATGAGCTTACCAAATATCTAATGGAAATAATAGAGCCTACCCTTGTTGAGCCCAAGGAGGTTATAGATGATGAAATCCAGACAGAAGATATAGGGGATACATTGGTTGAAGTAGAGAAGGGGGTCCTTGAGCATAATGGTGTGATTTTGGGAGCATTGGTATCAATTTTGCAGCATAGAATTAATACTGTTAAGGAGAAGATAGATGTGGTATATGGAGATGTGGTAGGTTTCCAGGCCTAGAGATAGAAGTAGCAAGTTTTTTGACAATTTTGAACCCCTACTATGCAACTTGGTTTTGGAAGACATCACTTTTTGAGAGATTAGCATCAGTTTATCCACTGAGATTAGATTTTCCTAAGATTATAACTTTGGTAGGGACTGAGATAGAGAAAATAGGGGCTACCTTATCCTTTTTCAAATATAAAGTCAATAAAATTGAGGCCAAATTAAAGATGTTTGGGTTGGGTTATAATAGGTTTGTTCCCCCAATTAAAATAGAGAATGATCAAATTAAACCAATAGGGTTATGTTTATTAGATTTTGACAATATACTCCCAAATAAAGACATTTATGTATCAGATAAGGGAAAATTGGATATGGAAAGGTTCAATGCACTTTTGGATGAGGCATTTAAAGCATAATCATATTGCAATAAATTCATATCTGATGTTAAGAGCATAACATATGCTAGATGGAAGAGGCAAAAGACTCAGTTGGAGAATATTCAAAATTTTGAATGGCCAAAAGAGGAGGATTTGACTACCTGGGACATTGTGACAAAGCCCAAAAAGAAGAAGCCAGTTACAATAGATTTGGATATCATTGATGAAGAATAGAGGAATGTCAGAACACCTTGTACAGATTTCTTGGAAGACAAGCATGTTAGTCATCACACAAGTCAAATCAGGGACTATCCTCAAAATACACAACCAAAGATGTCAAAGATCATATGAAGATAAAGGAGCAGAACCGATTTCATTCTTTATTTTGTCTTTCCACCACTTGGTTTTTCTTGTCTTTTGTTTTATTTGTATTTAGGGTTAGGTATCTAAAACCATCCAAAGCTTGTTGCATCCTTTCCTTAAGGATCCAAAGATGGTTTAGATATTTATATGGAACAATTTTGTAACAAAAAAAGGGAGATGAAATATAATTACAATCCAGACTGCATAATTTTGTTAGAGTTTTTGAGATTTTAGTCTCTGTATGTACTGAAATAGGAATACATAAATAAAATAGAGTGAAACTCTTATTCCATATTGTTGTTTTCTCTTTACTTGTTGTGTATGCTCTTTTATGTTTAATCTGTTAGGCATTTTTAAGCATATTAGTTACAAGGTATCTATCTAATTGCTTGCAAGTTTCTTTCAAGGGACGAACTAAGTTTTGTGAGTGGTTTCAGGGAGCCTAACAACATTTGAGGATTTGATATAGTGGTGTGGAAGTGACATGGTAATTTTTAAGGCATCTTAATTGAGTTGCATATAGGTTATAAGGCAATCTAAAGTATCTTTATTTACTTATCTATGGATTTGCATCTTTGACTCTGTAGCCCAAGGATACGCACTGGTCTAGAATTTGTCAAGTATTTTATCATCATCCAAATATTCAAAATACTCAAATCATTCACATAGAAATCATAATACTCAAATTTTGAAGTAATTGTATCAAGGTATACAATTCATTTTATTAATCACTTAGAGATAGGATTGGGATAGGTTACCCTTCCTAAGTTCTGAGAATTAAAAAAAGGAAGAAGGATGAACATCCTTAAAAAACTACTATTTTTTGTTATCATTTCAATAATTTTCATGGTCAAGCTCTGTATCAAGCTATTTCCAATTTTATGCAGAGTAATTTATAAGATAATACAGTAAACAAGTAGCAAATCAGTATCCACATTTACTAATACTATGAGATAGTAATTTTATATAGGTAATACTTTCCTGTGTGTTGTGGAGCCTAAAAAGAAGGAGGTGATAATAAGTTTCCCCATATATTATCATAAATCCTCATCAATTAGAGTTTTTTCTCTTGCTTGGATCATTAGTTTCAAATATTGGGAGTCATAGAGTTAATAAAGTATTCAAGTACCTTTTAAAGGTTCATCAAGAAAAAACCCTAACACCACCCTTAAGGATTTACAATCTGAATCAAGTGCGTAAATCAAATACACAATCTAGTTAACTGTCTCATAGAAACTATACTTGCTTGGTTAGTTCCAATGAAGTATAAGAATCATCAACTCTACTCTATATCCAACACTCAACAAGCTTCACAACTTCCACACATCTTTTTCATCTTTTTCTTTGCCACATCTTCTCCATGAGAGAATATCATTCATAAATACCCTCTAACAAGAATTCATTAGGTCAGCCAGTTAAGCTTTCCTGATACATAATTAACTAGGTCAGCCAATTAAGGCTTTCCATCATACAAATAATTATATAAACCCTTTCTAAGATCCACACTATACCTATAACTAGTAACCATCAATTACAATCCATCACATATACTTCCAGGTCTGCAATCCATTCTCATAATTAATTTTGCACGCTACATGTCTAAAGTTGGCCAGTAAATAGCTCTTCTCCAGAATACAAGCCACAACTGATGTCACTAGTAACAAAAAAAAAAAGCAAACTCAACCCATTACTATAACATATGTCAGCTATCCACCAATAATCTCACATCATCTGAAATATCTTCACGAGAAAGATATACTAGAAATACAGAGACCTTCTCTGTCCAGAATCATAGTTAAAGTCCTAATTACCAGTCTTCACCAAATAAACTGTAACATCCACAATATGTAACATTAAGTCAAGAAACCTTAGGAATAAGATCAGTACACATCCATCTACTAGAATCCAACTTTGATTGTTTTGAATCATCCATATAGTGTCCGTACACTTCTTCCAGTCAAGTAGCCAATCTTTCTTCTCCACAGAAATATATGTTGACATCATTGACAAAACATGAGTATCAACAACATGATCAGTAACCAAAACTAATATCATCCAGAAATCCTCTACATGTAGAAAATTATATGTAATGCTAGATAGGAAAGCCGCTATGTCATTTTCTATAGATTTAAATGGATGTCTCTTAAATTTTAGTCAGAGTCTCTCAATAATATCAATCCATTTGGGAGTAGACATTTTTAATTTGTAACCACAAGTGCATATTATAAATAAATAACTTAAATAGTTCTCAACTAGGGTTCTTTCCCAAAGAACACGACAACAATCGGTTGATTTTCTCTACTAGATCAACACAAACAATCTCTCATTATTCCTTTGATCTTAGCAAATGGCTCAAACAATTATCCTTTCGCTTCATAGTAGATTTCACAATGCACAAGGTGAAAATAAAAACAAAAAAACACCTTTTATCAACCTTCACATGCATGCATTAAATTCACTTATCGATTGAGCTAATATTTTCACCGATTGACCCAGAATTCAATACTGATGATCAAAAAAACATATAATTCATCAAAACTTCATAATGCACTCCAAAAGAGATTATTTCATCTTGATATTTGGATAGATACTACTCCACACCTATAGGGGGTCCAAAGATGGTTTGAACAAAATTTTCTCCTCGTTAACCACATGTAGGTTTAGTTTTATGAATAATTATCCACACACGATGAAGATGTGGATTCCTTTGATCTCTTACTACCTTCCTTGTAATTCCAATTGTTTTTTAATCTCTTTCCTTACTTCTTCTACATTTATAATCTTCTTCTCTTCTTGATTGCTTGACTGGTTTACCGATTGGTTCCTTAACTTGCAATTCCTTGCTAGATGTCCAATTTTGTTACAATGAAAGCATCCCATACTAGTAGATCTCCATGGTCCTCAACTATCTATTCCAGTATTCATTATGAAATTCACAACCATGTATCAATAGTTACCGTAGATTGAGCATGTGACATCAAATTGACTCTTCCTGTGGTAAGGGATTTCCCAGTTCACAGGTGACCTTTGATTGATAACTCTTAACTTGCACTAATCAGCTTTGTGACCATATTTTTTTTTTAGTTGTAACAGTAACCATCAAAGATACTATATCTAATATAGAATTTATATCTAAAATCATAAGAAGTATGTCCATAATTATTCCAATTGTATCAATAACCATCGAAGTTGCTAGCATTGTTTACAGACATACTCCTACATACATTTTCAATAAAACCTACCTTATGAAAATTGAAACATGCATGTTTGTAGGCTTTCTTACCAAAATTTCTTTGTGTTACCTTTGGTGGAGACTTTATCTCATTTTATTTGATCTAGAAGATTCACCAACTTTAAAAGTAGTATTATCAGTTTATCCAAGGCCCGCAGTCTCTTTTCTCCTTCTTTGATTCCTTATTTGGTCATCAAATTTTTTTTTGCTCTGATTGAATATCTTCAATAGATCATTAGCATTCTTCAATTCTTATTTTAGTTTTTCATTCTCTTTTCTTGGATTCTCATTCTTCCTTAGGGATTCTTGATTCCCTTCAATAGTATCTTGTATATTTTCATTTGTCTCATGTAAATATGCATGTAATGTACCAACCTCTTGTTCAGATTTGAAAATCTCATCTACATTAGATTTTAGGGCTTTATATTTTTCTTTTAGGGATTCTTCAACAACTGTCTTTTCTTCTTTTTCTACCTTCCTTTCTTCCATTTCTTCACCCATCCTAATTGACAAAGCTTCAAGTTCTCTCTTGATGTTCTTCTTATTCTTATATAGTTGTACATTCTCTTGTGGTAGTTCTTCTAAGGCTGCTGCAGATTCACCAGATCCACTTTGTTCAGAAAATTTCTCAATGTATTCTTGACTCTCAATTTATTTCCCAAAAAGCTCTTTTCGTTTGGATCTTGACTACTTGCATTTTCTTTTCAATTCTTCAATGAGAAATCTAGCTTCTTTGAGTTGCCTTCTATATTTCAAAAAACCCTCCATATTTTCCTTAAGTATCCTCCCTGAGCTTTTAGGCTTCTTCAAGGGAACAAAGATCTAATACTAATTGTTAGTCTTTAAAGGCACTATGGGGAGGGGGGGTGAATCATTGCAACCACAAATTATCTAAAATTCTTCTTCAATAGATTCGATAATACCCAACATGAAAAACTAAATACAATATAGAAGAATATAAGATAAAACATTTAGACAATGTAAAATCTATTTACACAATACTTTTTGCATGGAAATCCTTGTAAGAGGGAGAAAACCACTTGTGATATGATACCAAAAAATTTCAATAGTGCACCAAATAAATCTATCATGTTAGGAGCAATTACAAACACCTTATTAAGGGCATACCCAGTTAAGAGTATCTTAAGCTTGATTAAGAGATAATACAAGTCTTGTTAAGAACTGCCGTGTTAAAGGATTTAAAAATCCTTATGAGAGTTACCTCGGTAGAGTATTTACACTTCAGATCTTGTTAAATATCATTCTTACCCGATTAGGAGTGACCTTGTTAAAGGATTTATGCTACAAACCCATTATGGTTTTCCTTGAGAAATACCCAAGAATAATTGATCTAAAAAATGACACTTCCTATCTAACTAAAAGATAGGTTAATTAACACTCTAAAATTTTATTTACTTAGACAAGGGTCTCCACACCTTCAAACTGCCTTCTCTTATCCAACCATAAACAAGTTTAATGAACACGTCTCATTGTTCATTCCTATATCAAAATCCAATCAATACTTTGGATAATTTTGTCTCCTAGGTGTGCAAGGAAGGAAAACTTGATGTTAGGGAATGGACATGTTTTCCTATACTTCCAAATATCTTACTTTGAATAGACTATAGGGATTCTAGAGTCTAGAAGATCCCTATGTCAAAATACATTGTTTAAGCCTTTTTAGGTTTGGCCGGCTAATAACCCTATTTAGAGGGTTTTATGAGAAAAACTCTTAAAAATCCCAAAGGAGCTCATACAAGAGTCACATATATTGATACCCTTGTGTAGTATGTATCAAACTCCTAAAGGAGAGACCTTGACCCCTTGATTTAGTCTTTGAACCCTAATATGCATATGAGACCTAATAGCCCTAATGAGCCCTTTTTTTCAAAGAATGTATTCAATGGTAAGTTCCAAGGCTAAACCAGTTCTTTAACATATCTTTGTATGTTCAAATACACCTAATCCACCATTGGATGCAACCGATCCACTACCAAAATCCCAGTACACTCAATCCACTAAAATTGTGACCAAGCAAATAGTGAGGCTTGGCCTAGGGTTTGGTGTTGAAAATTATTATTTTTGACTCCGATTCCATAAACTATGGAATCCTACAAAACATTTCCCTAACTTTCATTTCTCAAGTGGCCGTAGTGATCTAATGGTGATATTTCAAGTTATGACCATGATTGTATGGCACCCTTATACTAAATACCAGTGGGTGACTCACAGAGAATTTGTTAATAAATACCTCAATTGGATTGATCCAAACCCCACACTATATCAGTTAGGAAGGTATCAAAAAAAATTTATCCACCATGTAAATCTTCTAATCAAACAATGAAAAACAAGATATCAAACACCATGAGAATTTGTTGAACACTGTGAAGAACCAGAATTGTCTTATTTATTCATCAACACAAAACATTGTACATACCATCATCCTCAATTGAATTATATTAAATCAAATATATATGTCATTTTCCTACTTTTCCCAACCATTTTTTCAAAATTTTCAAAACATTGGAGAAGTTGGAAAGCTGACAATGTTCAAAATGCATTTTTTCTTACAAAGTTGCAAAATGCAACTTTTGCAATATTGCATCCTTTTGAGAAAAAAATTTCTCCTAATGCATTGCATGAATTTCAAGACAACTTATGGACCCCAAATGGATCCAAATGATATAATATTTTATAAAAACATGTCCTAGACAATTTTGTTATGTTGGCCAAGGTTGACCAAGTGTCTTATAAGAGTTTCCTACTTGTCAATTGGTCTTACAGATGGACATTTATTGCATGAATGGATCATTTGATCCTTAGGGCTCATAACACCTATCAATCCTTAGTTATGCTTTATTGTGGAGGGGTTCTTGTGCACCACATATCTACATCAATTCTGATCATAACACCTCCTTAAGCATCCAACAGATTTACACAATCACATTCTCTTATCGCGTCGTCTAAAACATCACCTCATTAACCCTAAACCTCAATTTCATCCTTCTTTGATAAAAAAATAATCAAATTCAGCCTTTTTCCCTAAAATTTTTATCGACCAACATAAAAATTAAATGAGATATTTCCAAAACATATTGGTCAACTCAATAAAGTCAACACAATATTAAACAATTCCCTCTTGAGAGTAATTCTTGAAGTGTAATCCCATGCGTGGTAATTGTTGGTTCTGTTAGCACTGTCAAAATTTCCATGGTTCTAAGGTCTTTTCAAGGTGTTTTTGAGTCTAGTTTTATGTCTTTGTGTCTCTGGTTCTTAAACCCTAATTTCTCTTCTCTTAATACTTGGTTCATTTCATGCAAAAAACCCTAAGCCCCTTTAGAATGTTATAAAACATCATTACCTTTTTTATGTCACTTAAGTCACTTAAGAGTCATGTATTAAAGTCATTGTCAGTGGGGCCATCTATTTTCCCTAAGTCCTTGCTGGGTTACCTTTAAATTTTCCTACAGTTCTATAGTCCCTACAAGATTTAATTTCTCCCAGGTGTCAAGTAGGTTCATCTTCATCCACTGGCAGGCGTAAAGCCTCGAATGCAAGATGCAGTTTTCTTAATTCTTATGGAATTGCACTGTGGTCTCACCTGTCTATCTTGATATTGTGAGGTTAGAATTTTCAAAAGCATGTAGTCATAGGTTCTTGAACCATCAGATTGTTTTCATCCAATGTTTGGTGCAAATCCTTGATTGAAAGATTAACATAGTTTATCCTTCATGGAAACTTGACCGAACACCATGTGGAAAGTGGTCGGGCTTACAGAAGGGTTAAAGATAGGGCAGTTCAAAGTTGATCCAACAGTGGGAACTTTTCCTTATCCTCAAGATGCACATAGATTAGTCGTCATGGCATTGCGATGGGATAACATGTAGAGATGGCAGGCTACCGATGGACTTACATGAAAATAACACAACTGTCAGATCAATTTTAAATCAATAATGCACTTAATGCATGGATGAAAATATGATTGGAAGTAATTCTTTGTGGCTTCATGACTATGTGACACATTGAAAGTTTCCAGACCAAAGGCAAAGGTAAAGGATGATCAGATCTTTTTTCATCATATGGCTAGTGATATCCTGTGAAGAAAAGATGATCTCTTTTTACTAATTAAGGCATTGCGATCAATCAATGCGTGTCCAACATAGTTTGTGGGACCTACAGTTTCAAAGACAAAGGTCAGGTTAACACATGGTTTATTTAGTTTTCACTAAAATAATGATGCTTTCCCTTATAGGATATTATCGATAGATATTCATTGTGGCATCACGATAGAGTGATGTGTGTCTAGATCTAGTTGTGGCTCGTGGGTAACTTAAAAGGAGATCTACGACTATGTTTTAAATTTGATATGAAGTTTTAATATCAACCACTGATGATGAATTATGTTCCACTTGTAGCCATTGGAAAGTATTTTCAAATATTTAAATGTTTCCATCAAGGTTTTCATAGCGATGGATTGTGTCTTATGTGATAGGAGAATAAATTTATCAATATGATCTTCTCAGTCATTTTTATGTGGTCGAAGGATGTTGTCTAGATGGAAATTTGATTCTTTAGAATGCATTTATTGGGAGAATATTTATTTAGTTATTTTAATCAATGTGTTAATACTTTTAAACTCTAGTTCTTTATTTTTTTATTCTTTTCCATTAACACAAGGTCCTTTCCAGAGTTATATAAAAAGAGATCCGATTATGAGTTGAGATTTTCAAGAAGGGTTAGTTAGTGTTCTATAGTTCTGAAGGGCCAAATATTCCCAAGGTAATTAATTCAAAAAAGATATTCCATATATTATTTCTTCTACAAGGTTTGGTTCTTCAACTTCCCAAGATGGATGGTGGCTAGATTAGATTCTTCAATATGATGAATTAAAGGAAGGTTTCAACTTGCTAATGATAGGTCTTCTTGGTTATTAGAATGAGTTAATTTCTTCTTTCATGTAATAATATAAATTTTTTAGCCCTAACCCTAAATGATCTGAAGCTTGTTGTAGTCCATAATCTATAAAAGGATTTCCAAGATCATTTAGAAGGGCTAGAAATTTGGGAAAGTAAAAAAATCATTTAGTTGTATACTATTTCCAGTGAGAGTATAGAAGATGCATATCTAGAGAGTGTCAATATAGAATAGAAGGTTGCAAATATTTTGCATTTGTTGAAGTGGCATATGTTTTGAAATAGTTTGAAATAGAAACTTGATTCTTCATACTTAATACAATATTTTATTCAAGTCTCTCCTTTGTGTTTATCTCTTGATTTTTGGATCTTCTGGTTCATGGCATATAGTTTATCTATGTATATGTTTCTATTCCTCAGTTTTGATCAAGGATCAAATTAAATATTGCTTTGGATAAGAAATAAGTTCATCTGGTTTGCAGAAGGATCTTGTAAGAAGTGTTTGGTTTGAGTTATTTGTATTTATGGCTTTCATTCTTTGATAGTAGTTGGTTTATTTATTTTGTATCATAACTAGAGACATTGCCCAATGGATAAAGCACTAATCAATAACTAGTAACTTCTACATTGATATATATCTGATAGGTTTGGCTATATAATTCCCTATTAAAAACATCTAAACCATATCTTTTTCCTTTTGATTTTTGTTCTTGTTGTTTGTTGTCTAGCATGGTAGTGAAGGTCAATGAATGAGTGGTTACCATTTAATACTTTCTTACCATTATCTATTATTAAAATATAGATTTGTAAAGAGTCATGAAGAGTTGAATATCTATCTAAATTAGGTGTACCCACCTTGGTTTTTAGATGTAGAAGTAAAAAGGGAAGTCTTGTCCCTATAGTTGGTCGAGTTACCTTGAAGATCTTCCCATACTTGGAGCTAACCACTCTTAAAATCAATCTCAAGGTATATTGGTAGCTTTCAAAGAATAAACATTTTAAAACTATAGTAAAATGGCAACTCTGGTAGGGAGTTGACCTTTGAAAGAACAAAGTTACTCTTTCTTAACCCATGGTCCTAATCTTTTTTCTTGTAAATTTCCTCATTATAATATTCATATAAGATAGTTTTATATTTTCCAAACTTGTTTTGGGTGGCGAATCAAATAAATCTTTGTAGAAGTGCTGAGTAATACTTATTATTTTATACACATTTTCTCAAAATGAATACCAAATCTAGAGTGAAAGAACATCCTAAAGATAAATTGGAAGGTGGACTTCCAAGTACTTCTAGGGCTGGTTAGCCTAGGAGAGAAAAGAAGAAAAAAGATAATCCATCTCCAAGTAGACAAGAGGAGGAAATTAGGAGAGAATATTCAATCCAATACATCCATGAAGGAAATATATTAGAATATGAAGAGGCTCTAAAGTTCAGATTGGATACATATGGAGATTATATTGTTGGAAATATTGCTACAATGTAGACAATTGTTATTTTGTCATTGATGTCAAACCTTAACTGGTGAGACTATCGTTGTATGTTTAAGTACCTTATCCATTGATTGATGAAGATTTGAAAAGAATGGGATAACAAGAATACCAAAGAAATGGTTGAGTTATGAGTATAAACCAGGGTACTTGATCATTTGGCACTTTGGAAAAGTGATACATTGTTTATCTAGCACTAACAGTTCACTGGAAGGTCAATGCCGAGAAAAGCAAAGTTGATGTCGAGAAAAGAAAAAGGTGATTCCGAGCAAAGAAAAGATGATGTTGAGAACCAGTGAAAGGTCGAGCAACAATATTTTGATTATTGATGAGATTTGACATCTATGACCAACATAATTGATTTTATTGGGATATGCATTATTAATTAAGATTGGTCCATATTCATTTAATGCATGGGAAATAGTTATTAGCGCATGGATTCAATGGTTAATTAATGATTATATTGGAGAATTAAATTAAATGTAAAGATGGAAAGATTTGTTGGATCTGACCTAACCTAAGATCTATGATCTTGGTTAAGGGGCAAAATATTTATCTGACCTAGATGAAGAGGTATAATATAACCTACTATGGTTATCGTTATTGTATCCAAGTGTAAGGAGTAGTTGAATGCAAAGTGTTGCATGGTTAATTGACTGATTGGCAAGACCTAGTAGAGAAGGCTGAGTAGATAAGAAGAGAGAGATTGTTTGATATATTTCCAAGTAGATCTGAAGTTTAAGATTAGAATGGAGGCCACTTAGTGAATTAGCATTAGAGCTGAAACTGGATCTGGATTTGTAAAGTAAGTTGTATGAATCAGATCACACTTGCTGATTACTTTCTAGCCATTGTATTAGTTCAAATCCTTTAACCAGGTTGACCTAACAGTCATTGTATAAATCCTTTGAACAAGGTGACATTCAGATTGGAATGTTCTAAGTCCTCTAACAAGGCCACTCCTAACAAGGTTATTAAATCCTATAACCAATTCACATTTGATAGTGTGTTTTGTAACCTTTAATAGGGTTGGCTCCTCACAGGGCATTACTTCAAAAGAGTAAAATTTTGGTAGCATGTTACTGGTGGTTTTTCCCATATTGGGTTTCCACATTAAATCATAGTGTCAAAATGTGTGAATGTTATTGTTGTGTTTTACTGTTAAGTTTCTACAAGCTTATTTCATTAGTACAGTAAACTGCACACTTTTATTGTTTATTGCTACTGAGTAGATCTAAGTTGTTGAAGTTAATTTAAAGTTTTATATGGGCACATCTAGACCTGAGGATAATTGATTCACCCCCCCCTCTCAGTTATTATAAATTCATATTAACATATATTTCTCTTAATGAGAGAGAGGAAGAGGGATCTGAAACCACTCTCCTAGACTCTGAAGTTTCTTCTGAAGAACTTGATGAAGAGGAGAGACTTTCAAAAAGGTAGTTGGACATCATAGAACAAAAGAAAAAAGAGAGGGCCAATAAGAAAAGGCAAGATTAGATTAGAGCTGAAAAATTGAAAAGGCGATCGTTGAAATATAAGGAAACAAATCATGTTGAAGAACCTGAGAAGCATGAAGAGAAGCCTGTCACCCACCTAAATATTGATACTCAAAGCCTAAAAGATAAGGGAAAGAAGAAGATGATAGGAGTTCAAATAAATGAATCTGAGAGTGACAAATTTCCAATAGATCAAATATCTAAATCATATATTGATCTTGAGAGAGAGAGAGAGAGAGTCTTTAGAGATGAAGAAAATAATTGATTTTATTAGGCAGTATTATGCACCTTATCATGCTCATGTTGGGATTTCTACAACATCAAATGCTAAATCATCTACTTCCAAGACTAATAATCCATTCCAAAGGAGACTAGTTCATGTAGAAAGGTATAAACAATTTTATTTTATTGGTATCCCTGGTTATCCTAATACATTTCAAAATGAAATTAGGGATAAACTTGCTAGATTTTCTAGAAATAATTTCATCACATTGTGAGAAATATCTAAAGAGGTTTACACATACAATGGATTATTATGAAATAATGCATGAGGATGTAGTTATGAACCTTTTTGTTCTATCTCTAGTTGAGGATGGTGGAGATTTATTTAATGCATTACCTCATGATTCAATGGGATCTATGGATGAACTAAAAGATTTATTTAAGGAGAAATATAGTGATAAGACTAATAAAGGATTCTTGTTGAATGAAATTAACAATATCAAGAAAAATTCAAATGAGGGAGTTGTTGATTTCAATACAAGATTCCAAAAGGCTATACATAGGCTTCTTGAAAAAATGAGGCTTGATGATGAGGCATGTCTTGCTTCCTATTTAAATGTTTTTTATTCTAAAATGGGATATCTTCTTTGAGACAAAAATCATAGAAGCATTAGTGAATCCTATAAGACAACTATTAACATAGAAATAAATATAAGAGTATCACAAAAAATGGGTAAAAGGGAAGATGGGAAGCTTACTAGGATAAATCAAAAGGAATAAGAAAATAAGAATAATGGGGCTCCCAATAATAATAGGCTATCTTATAATAGTTATAGTCATCAACCAAGGATGCAAAATTTTCCCTATAATACTCAATGGAAGGATGTGAAACCTATTCTCCCAAAAAGGAAATACAAGCCTAATAATAAAACCCCTTATCCTCTGCAAAGAAATTCTATTAATATGTGTAATGATGATTATTGGTGTGAAGCTTCTTAGTCCCCACACAATCCTAATTATTGTGTTTTTGCCTAAAATTTATATGAAAATGAGGAACAAGGAGAGGAGGAAGATAAGTTGTATGATGATATTGGTTGTTGTTAGAATTCAAAGAATTCAGAAGCCAGGATCATCTGCATGAAAAATGACCTGTTACAAAAACAATGTTTGGAGACAAAAAAAGTTCTGAAAGATAAAATATTAATTTAGTAAGGGAATACAAAATACAAAGAGATCAAACCTTATGAAGGTGATTGAAACCCTAAAAGGGAAACCCTAAAGGGGGAAAATCTAGGTTGCATAATAATAATTAATAAGAGTTAATTATTACATGCCTAAACTTTAGCTTAAGTGAAATAGAGATAATAAGTGACTTAATAATTAAATTAATATGATTTAATAAATAAGTGGAATCACTTTATTACTCTAACACACCCCCTTAAGATAAACTTAGGGAGAAGTTGAAACCTAGAAACAACTACTGAAAGCAGTAAAAATGGGTCCTGACAACAAGCCCTGATCAAGTACCCAAGTACAAAAAAATCTATGTAAAGAGGAGAAAAGGAGAAAAACCAATGGGAAAACCCCTCTCTAAAAAGAGATGAAGCCTAGTGAAGGACTGAAGAAGTCTCCAAACTAGAGAATGTCCCAGAAAATAGGAACATAGAAAGAACACCTATGAAGCATGAACCTGCAAGACACTGTCAAAAAATAAATGTTGGAACCTCCACTATAATAAAACATGATCAGGTAGAGAAGACTATAAAAAAATCCTAAAATTATGATCAATAGAAGATGGAAGAATCCATCCAAAATAGGAATTAAAGAATAGTGTCCATAAGGTAAATGATCCATCTCACTGAAATGCATAGGTACCAGCCACTGCATCCGCCTAGTACATAAAAAATTATTGAATACATAGATCACTCCATAAAACCAAGGAAGAATTAGAACAAATAGGAGATACCCACCATAGTTCTAACCAGGGAGAGGAATGACAGGTACACTGAATGAGACTACCGAGAAACATTGCATGATGAAGAATGTACAAACACATATAAAGAATGGTATTTTGGAAGGAACACTCACTTGACAAAGGTAGATGTCAAACAAGGAGAACATCACACCCCCATGGCATTTTATAATATAGTGCGAGTACAAACTAGCAAAAAATGTGCAAGATCCCAAGCATGCAAGATGACACTTTTCTCAGTGTGTTTGCAATAAATAGATGCTACAAAAAAAAGATGTATACAATATTCAGAAAGGAATGTTGAAAAGTGATCAATTTTATGTAATGTGGTTTACTCTTTGGTTGTCATTTATGGAAACACATCTTAGTTACACATCGATTCCTATAAAATTAAGTTTTGATGATTCAAAAATTGACTAAGTATAGAAGCAGAGATACAAAAGTATTTTGGATATCAAAGATTGAGATCGATGAGTTATGGCATGTGAGCTTAGAGGAAGGTATTATGGGGTATGTGTGACCTCCACCTAAGATCTATTTGGTTTTTGTAATGTCTACGGCGAGTTAGGAAGAAGTAAAGACAAACAAACTGCAGTAGAACAACGATACATAGCAGTTGGACAGTAGCAATGACTAAGGGAGTATGACATGGACTCCTAGAAATCAGAGTTGGATTATGGTTGATGATAACCTATACCTTGACTATGCAAGATCACCAACAATGAATTTAATTTTTACTTTATTAAATGTATTTTTTATTAGAATTTGACTATGTAATATCTGCATTAAGAGTCGACTTGGTGAAAGAAAAAGATATTTAAATGTAAGATCTTTTTGTGATAGAAAATATAGAGGAATGTGTATTATGTTATGTGTAAGATGAGAATTGTAGAGTAGAGAATTATAGAGATCATTGATGAGTTATAAACAAGAACCATCTAAGCATCAGAGATGATTGTTATTGTTCATTATTGAGAACATTTTATAACAAAATTCTATTGTAGAGTTGTATGCTCAGTTGACCCCTAATAGGGTGTTGAGAACCTTTAACAGTGTTGTAATTCCTTTAACAAGGAAATGTACTATGTAATATTCAGCTCCTAGAAGGGCTAGGTCTCATAACAAAGACCCTATACATTAGTGCATGCCTATGGGTATCATCCCAACTAGGGTTTTCCCTTGGCTAGGGTTTCCTCAACAACAAAATATGGTGTTATGAGTTATGTGTCATTTTCTTATATTCTTTTCATTACTGCAAGTTTATGGTAAATGTTTAAATTATTGAAGAACTTAATTAAGTTCAGTAATACTAATTCACCCCTCCTCTCAATATTATTCAATCCTAACAATTAGTATTAGAGCCTTTGGCCCTTGTAGAAAAATTCTAACAGCTTGAGGGAGATCATAATGGATTTGGACAGTTTGCAAGAAAACTTTGATGTTGCACTTGAAGACCTTGACAAAGCAAAAGCTTAGAATGGAGTGTTGAGATTCAACATGCAAAGAGCTCAGAAATTTATAAATAAACTCAAGGAACAACTTGAGCTTTCTAAAATTCAAAGACAAGATCTTATGGTTCAGATAAAAGAGGATTTAGATGAAGACAATTTAGATCAAGTGAGGCAACTGAAAGAAGAGATTGAAACTCTGAAAGTTGAGAATGAGACTATGACTAAAGAAATACAAATACAAAATCATGCTAAGAAGAAAGTTGAAGAAGCTTTAAATAGTGCATTAGATCAAATGAAGAATGAGGCTAACAACTACAAGAACAAGTATCTAGAACTGGATAAATACAATCAGATCATAAAAGGTGAACTTGTCGATGCAAATAAACACATTGAGAAAATTCACACTAGTGATTTGATCGATGAACAAAGAGAGACAAAAACACAAAGGTGATATGACTAGTATTGGCTTCAATGAAGCTGAATGTTCAAAGAATCAGGAAGAAAAATCTAATGAGAAGATTGCTATTGAGAAACCTTCTATTGAAGAAACTAGAGAGCAAATTAGACCCTTCAAACGTAGATGCTTTGGTTGCAACAAATTTGGACACATGAAGGGAGACTGTAGAGGTAATTCCCCTTTTAAAATTTTTTTTAGTTATTGTTTTAATTGCAATGGATATGGGCACAAGAAAGAAGAATGCAGGTTTAATGCCCAAAATTCAAACACTAGATTTGACATTAAACAAACTATTTATTCCACTTTGAACATATCTAATTTGCAATATTTTTTTTTAAACAATGACATACTATATTAAGTAAAGAAATATAGTGTGAACCTATTTGTTATATTATTTAACTGGAATCTAAAATGATAATAAATCTACTTAGATCACTAAATCTTATTATTATGTTCAATAACCAACATGACTTTAAACTGCATACCTGCATTTCTCTTTCTTGCATGTGTATCATATTCTCCTTGCCTCTCTATTTCCTGCACTCGTATATATGGCTACACAACTAGTTGCATGATATAAAATTCATATTTTATTTCATACAATATCATAAGATAAGCTACATCAATAACTTAGCTAAATCAATCATAAGGTATTTAAAGCTAGTTTCAAAATGAGATGCAAACTATGCAAGATATTGGAAAGGGGTGGCAAGATCAAAGAAGAACTCAAATTTACAAGACCTAAGGTCCAGACCTAATGCCTCGGGGGCTTATCAAAGATGGCCTTGCCTATGTAACTCACAGAGAAATCTTAGTTCAGGTTTACAAAACTTAAACCAACTCATACTAGGCATGCCCTAATGGGGGACAAGTCACATTAGAAATCAAATGTGGTATATGTTAGGGAGTATTGATGAATGATAATATATTTTCACTTGGATGCCAAATTAATAAGATATAGATTTGAGAGAATTTATGATAATATATCTAGATAAATTCAATATAGATTCTATATTGTTCAACAAGATCTCAGACCATGTTTAATGAGCTACAAGAGGCCAAGCTAACAATAACTCATAGCATCCAAATGGAGGAGACTAAATCACACTCCAAGCTTACATAAGAACCACTAAGTTCATTTTATAAAACCAATTGAAGTATGCCTATGATAACCTTAATCTATATAAGAGATCAAGGAAAGAAACATAACAAGTGTGTTCGGTACCAACACTGATACATGTAAACTACTACTAAGCATCTCCTTGATATGTACATTTATATTTTCTTCATATCAAGGGTCGATTACACAAGATTACATTTCATAGGACATGCATCTCTAGGTACATACAAATGAATGATATAACATATCCAAATTTGATAACTGAAAAGAGAGAGAGAGTAAGAAGATGAAGTCTAATGCCAAAATTGATGTCAATGTTGATGTAGAAAATCTAGTCCCAAATGGAGGTTGGCAACACCACCCGACCACGTGGAATCCGTAGGCCCACCCCATCATGCTAGGAGATGTACACATGGCCCAAAACATAACAAAAAAGAATACAATTGGGAGTAGGCTTATACACACAAATCAAGAGAACTCACATCAATCTCATGAATAGAAAAAGATCCATCATCTACTCTTTCGTATGTAATATATTAAGAGTGATACTCAATCTACAATGACGTTAGGTGATAGGAAAAAAAAAGGGGAAAATGTCATCATGTAGCATAAGTAGCTCACATAAATGAATAATTATATCATAAAAGGTCTCATCTTTTCATCTCACTGTGAGCCCAACAAACTCTAAGACATAAGGAGAGAACACATGAGTCACATGTAATCCACTTTCACATTATGTATCATTAGTAGTTTCATATTACTCTCAATAATCCAAACAAGTGATTACCCAATGTGGTGACACATTGGAGGTCACTTACCAATTTTTCCTATCATCTACACCCAAGGCTCATCGTGTTTCACATTAAAAATACCCATGGTAATAATACTAAGTTACATTCACAATAGGTTTCATTAAACATAGTTTTCCATCTTCTCAATTTACTAAAATTTGCAAAGAATAAACTCTTTAACATCTATGTAGGTAAAGGTTAAACATAGACTCAACCCTTATATCATTATAGACATGCCAAATATATCACTCAACTTCAGAATCAATAACTTTTATTTAATTTCAAATACACGCACACAAAGCAACTTAAATGCTTGATTTCACTATTCATAATTCATCCAAACACTCAAATGACTATAACTAATTGAAAATAAACTCAAATTTATTCAAATAAGAAATTATATTATATATCCATCATTCCCCATAATAATATGAAATCAAAACACTCCAATTCCACTTTTCAATTTTTATCAATTTTCATACAAAAACCAGCATTATGGCATGCTCCATTAATGGTGCTCAAAAAATTTAAAAATTCAAAAATCTAAAGATACCCTTTGGTTTGAAATTCACCCAACACCCCTCATTTAACATAAAATTCTCATTTCCACCATTTTTAAAAATTTGGGCAGCATAACACTACCTAGGGCATATTTTTGATATTTTATTTAAAACTAATGCTACAAGGCATGAAACCGAACAGTGTAAGAATGAAAAACATTCTAAATATTATTACTAAACAAAAAAAAATTGATTTGGATTGAAAAGATTGAGTATAGAGAAAAAAATCAACAAAATCCTACCTCAACTTGTGTAAAACTTCAAAATTGAAGAACTTTTCACATACCCAATCCTAGTTTTAATCCTTTAGACAACAAGAAGGATTCGATGAGACTAATCCATTGATCTCCTACCCACAAAATTCTTTCCAATCTATTTCTCCCAACCAAAGAATCAAATTTTTGAATGTAGGAGGGTTTAGAGAGTTTCAAAAATATCTTAAAAATAAAACAAAGTGTCAAAATAAACTCTTTTTTTCACTTTTTCTTTTTGAAAACATTTAAAATAACTAATTAATAAGATCCATTGCACATTCTCAAATGTCCAATTTATATTTTTAATACAATTCATATCAAAATGAGCACATATATGACATATTTAGCTCTTTTAAAAAATATCAATTAATCTCTTTCAAATATTTAATAATCATTTATGCTATAAAATTTAATATATCGTTAAATCACATATTTCATAAACAATCACTTCTTTTTCAACCAAAATTACTTCTAAGTGCCCCAAACAATATCCAGACATTAATTCATCATTCAAAGTAATATAATAATCTATTTAAACTCATTTAATCAAAATTAACCATTAAATCATAACATTATTAATTTAAACATAAACTCATAATCAGTAATGAAATTCCTACGAAATGCATCTAAACACAAAGACACTCTTTACGAGTATCCACATAGGGTTAGGGTCATTGGCATTATCATAAGACAGTAACCAGATGTAATAAGGGTGTTTGCAAAGACAAAATTACATTTAATTTAGCACAACGAGGCTAGGCTTTGGAAAAATTGGCCAATGTGACATCTCCGAATAACCACCATTGGAGAAAAAGGCACGCTCAGACCTGTTAATCTAGGTGAAGTGAATACCTGGTACTTGCCCAAGTTAGTGCAATAGCCAAAGCAACATACACATATACAGTGTCAACAATAGGCAAGGGAGGGGAACAAGACATCGTGTGGATCTCACAATCAAGTGACTATGACTTTGTTCCACCTCAAGCACACCCATCATAGATTATCATCATAAGCATGTCTATGATCTCAAGACATCCTCAAAAATATCATGTAATTATTTATTATTAATAATAATCATCCATAATATTTAAATAACAAGGGCTATCAAGAGAGATCATCAATATATATTACTTACCATTTAACTATGGTGGTGATAACAACCATAGCCTTACCAGGGCCAGTATGTTGAGTGTCACTAATCATCTGCTATATCATAAAATATCATCAAGAGTCATTGGTAAGTTTTAAGATCATTAATCATCATTGATAGCATAAATTATTACGTTTACTGACTAATATCAATATCATCATGAAATCAACCTACAATGCCATGAGGCTACCATAACATTTATGCTAAAGGACATACTCAAACAATATTGTGGGATTATTTCACATCTACTGCCATTACTAAAATCACAAGTGTAATTTACTATCAAGATCAATATAATCATAATCCATCCAAGCTAACTTGTGAGCATCATTGTTATCATATATGAATATCAAATAATAGTAAAATCTTACCAAAGAGTATTAAATAACTTCATGGTATTTCACTTAATGCTAGCACATGTTTCTAGTGACATTAATGAGTATTTAGTATCAAGTATACTTACTTCATTTCGCTTGCAATCCAAGGTCATAGGCCTTATTACTTTTTTTGCAATGATAGGGTTGGAGTGGCACTACATCCTCCCCCCAAGGACTTGACTTACTCCTGGAATTCGCAATGGCTAAGGTGGAAATATGTCACACATTAGTCCTAAAACATCCTCAACCAATACCAATGTTATAATTGTTCCTTGGATTCATGCAACATTATAGAATAATCTTTACAGAGATGGTTGGGCATAATACATGTCTATCGTATCAACACAATCTATTTTCTTACCAACCATTGTGATTTAAGAATCAATCGAACAGTAGCACAAGTGTAAAATTTTCCTTGTTTATTAGTAGTAAAAAACCATGCACCTCAATAAAGACATCAATATAGATTAGTTAATTATGAAGATATTAGCCATCTGTGCAATAAATTTATTTCCCTTCACAAAGTTACTGTTAATATACATTTTTAGCCTCAACATAAAATCATACTTAAGTTTTTCACTAAATTTCCATTTAGAATTCATATGTTGGCTAAAATAATCAACCAAATATATTACTTTCCACTATTTCTCATTTTACAGGTACAACAATTTATACAATAGTACTCAAATTACTATCATTTTGTCATCTTTTTAAGAAATGCAAAAATTTAAGTCACGTATTTTCAAGATCTTTAATCATTTCAAGTCACACTCTTTCATGACAAAATCTCAATTTCACAAATCATATATCACAATTAATATCGAAACTCATAAGACATGATGATATAATTAATCACATAACCATCATATTGATCCATTTCTATCACTAACATGCAACAATGAATATATACATTTATACCAATACAAGGCTCATGAGTGGATATACATCAATACTTTGGGTACAACATAATGATCTTGTCTAAATCCACAATCCATAGTCCATAATCCATATCTCACTCAGTGGCTTGATGATATTAGGCCACACACCATACAATGGGACCTTCCATACAAGACCACGTGACCCATCCCTTGTTTGTGTAAGGTGTTTATCCTCCAAGGGAGAGTTACCACTCTAAGGTAGGTAGTGGGTCATAGTTGCATAACAACCTTGCATACCCCAATACTTAAGGATTCCCTAAGTCTACTTCCTCGTATACACTCAACAAGTCTGTCTCATACATCCTTGGAGATAAATCACATTACTACACAATACCAACACTCAAAAATAATAAAAATAATTAGCTTAGCCACCAAAGTTCATAAATAAGAGAAAGTAATTATCAATTCTACAATAAGATAAGAAATAAATCCATGAAATTTGCAACAATAAATCAAATGTACCTGCAAGAGATACATGCAATAATTCTCATAATTTGTGGCTAAATCATCATAAATAACATATGAAAATTGTTGGTCCACACAATAAAAGATAAAAATCATCACAAATTGCACATTACATCACTATGTGACTATATCTAGCCACCAGACAAGGAAGGAGGGAATAGCATCTGACTATCACAATAGTTCATCATGTGACAACCCATCGGCCTACTATCACATGGCATGGGGTATTCACCTTGGTGAAACCTCATATCAAGTGGTATGGAATAAACAAATCAACACACCTGACATGACAATACACCAAGAAGAGAGGGCACACATTGGTCATATGTCATATGATAGTGTTTCTCACAGAGAAGGCACATGCAGGTCACACCCTGCATAGAAATATCCCTCAAGATCATTATCGTGGCCAGAGGTATACGTGGCTAGGGTCCACCCATATGCCTATCATACCTAAATAACTGAGCATCCATGGGTACCCCTCCACAAGCATGCAAGCCTCTCCAAATTGCTTTGCATCAAGTAGGAAAACATAACATACATATCTATACTGTGTCTTCATGTAACTCTGTACGTGGCATCATATCCTTGAGCTTGGCTCGCTGCCATCAGCAACATAGCATCACTATCCACACTATGTCATAGTACTAGTTGGTGTGACATTGCACCTATTTGCACTATGCCAGAGCATGTGCAAATACGATATCCATCACAACATGGGAAAAATCTCCCTCCACATGTTGGATCATAAAAGTATACATATATGCATGAATCAACAATGATAATTGTATCATCTTAAAATGGAAGCACTTCCATGTTAAGAGTGTTTAGCCCTCATTAGGGGATGTTTTTGACCACCATCATATCATCCTCCTATTTTTGCATCATCTCATGCTTTTGTGCTGGTTCAGGACCCTGATTGGGCCTCTCTGGGCACCTCCTACCCCACTTGGAATATTTTCCAAGGGTTCTGACCCCCTGGGTCAAGGTCAACCTCAAACTTGACCTACGTTAGGGTCTACCTCAACCCTGACCTAGGTCAGGGTCGACCTCGACCCTGACCAGGGTTCCCCTTTCAAAATAGGAAGCTTGTCGGCTGTCGGGGTCATCAAAAATTTGGTTTTCCTGCTTCCGGGTCGACTGTTTTGGGTTCTGAAGCGTTGATTCCTAAATTATATTTAATATAGGTCCTTTTCTAGGGGTATGGGTCTAATTGGAATTTAATTGTCCTATGTTGGCTTCCTTAGAATATTGTGCCCTAATTTCATATAAAAGGGAGCCTTCTCCTCTCATTTTCTCTAACGATCATCAAGCGAACGAAGTCTTCTAAGTGCAAAAAAGCTCTAATCAAGATTTTTTCAAGAAGAAAAAAGGTTCAAGCATCCATTTCCAAGCTCTCAAGTTTTTCATGTCTTCCTATCAAGCATTCAAATTCTCCATTGAAGATCAAGGATTCAAGCTTTCAATCCTTTGAAGGGATTAGGTGCAAACATTCAAGATTCATCATTCAAATCCTAGATCTAGCTACCATGGTGGTGTGATCTTCCTTCAAGATCCTTTGTGCATCCTCAAGAATCTTTCATCATCTCTTCAAGGTGGATTTCAAGCATAAAATCATGGATTTTTATGGTTTCTAAAGTCCATTTCTTTCATACTTACATACTTGCATATATTTGAATTTCAATTACATATCTATTGAATATCATAGCTTCATTGTTAGATTCAATTCTACTACTTGCTATCATTCTGTACTTTATTGATTTCAAGGTTAATTCTTAAATCAGGGTTTGACTAAGGAAAACCCCTCCCCCACAAAAAAAATCCCCTTTTTATTACAGGTACAGGTTTAGAATAGTTGATATGAGACCAGATCTGGATACCCTTTTCGGCTTTCTTTCGGACGGCACGAACATATTTTCTGTCGGACCTGTGTAGGTCAGGGTTGACATTATTGGGTCAGGGTTGACATTTGTGGGTCAAGGTTGACCTTTTTCATAAGATGACATTGGAACGGAAAAATATTTTTGGGTTTTGTTCATCTATGCATTCCAATTTGGGATCAACTGTCAGTTTTTCTAGAAACTATTCACAGACCTCAGAAAATATCATTCTTTGATTTGCAATATTTCAAGGTTAGTGCATTTCTCCTATTTCTTCAATTACTGTCATATATCATTTCTATACATATAATTAATAAAATTTAATGTATCTCCTTTGTTATTCTCCTTTCCAAATAGTTGATTCATTTGTGCATTAGCCCTTCTTTGGGGTTGATCAACTTGGATCTCCCATTTGTGCATTTGGGAATAAAAGAGGAACATCTTATCTTCTCCCTAATCACAATTGCAATACACAATCAATCAATTCAATTCAATTAAGGTTAAGGAATTCAATACAATCTAGGCAAATCAAAGAGCAATTTACACATTACATTTCAAGATAATTAATAATCTATCAAACCATTCTTTCTTAACACATTATACATTTTCAATAAGCATATCTCTATTTCAATCCTCCCTTTTAAATTTTAGTAAGGAAGATATTTTCATACATTACAATAATAAATATATCCATAGAATCTCACATCATATACTGATACCAAACTCAAGAACTATGGGGATAAAGGAAAATCACATATGAACCATGTACTTGGGTCCATCATGAGGGGAAGCATTGATTACCTTTTTCCTCAAAAAGTGGAAGCTAAGGTCACTTCATGCCACCATTACATGTATGTCATACAACTACCCAAGGAAAATGCGATGCTACTACCCCTTCACATACTGACTTATCAACAACCCATGGGTTGGCACTCAGTAGGGTGAAAACATACAAATAAAATGACGGTATTGTTCTCACATACCCATATGAAAACATAACCTCCATGGTTGGGCGCATATCCTCACCACCCCATGGAAACATAATGCAAGTACTGGTTATACACAACACTCAACATAGCACTGGTACTAGATGTTCACATTCATAGGAAGTACTTTCCAATAAGAATGCATCATTATAACATAAATTACATCATTGCTCAAAACTGTGCATCATAAGCATCACATAATAATTACAAGTGCTCCTTAACCTCCATAATAATTTTCTTACTGGGCAACATTACCCATCATTCATATTTTCTCTAACATCATTAGAAAATATATCAATTTAAAAGAATTTATATTTTTCACTCACAAGAACATGAAATAATTATACTAACTTCATATATCCAATATACATGCAATGCATAAACTTTTACCATACTTCTAATGTCTTTATCATTAAGAAACATCTTTGTTAATCACATATCAAGCAATTGGAAAGGGAGAAGAGATATTTTGATTCTTAGTTCAAGTAACCATTACTAAATAAGGCCTATTATTCAAATTTTATGATTCATAAAAGGTAATATCCACATAATATATTAAGCAATAATTACTTTTTTTCCGAACTATGATAAGAAAATATTTATCATTTCAACATGGATTACACAGAAACGTGATTACTTCCGAACACACCATCTACAATAATAGAGATGCAAAAATTATTCTTCAAAAATTATCATAATCAACCTTTTATCACATGTCTATCTCATACATTCATTTAGCACTTATAAATTTATAAATTTTCTAGAGACACATGATATCAAATCAACAATTACTTGCAATAGTCAGGCATAACACAAGTACAAAATAAAAATCAAGTCAAAGTATCCATTTTTAATCTAAGAAAAGCATGTACGAAATAGGCACATCAAGACTATCTCTGAGATCATCACCACTTTCCCATAAGAACACTAAGGAACACACAAGCATATCTAAAACCATGGACATGAGGGGAAAACACACCCATCTTTAGGATATTATCAACTAAGGTTCACACTCCAATGCAGCGGAAAAATAAAAAGGGCTAAGATGTAAGCTCCTCAACAAACTAAAAAAAGGGTTGGTAATCTTAACCATATATTGTCATGCTAAGGCATATAAATAAGGAGAAATAACCATTGTAAGATAGCACAACTAAACATCACTCACACCAAACACAATGAGACCATAACCCAGAGATCCCAGTGTATGAACATGAGCTCTGATACCAAAATATAATGCCCAAAATTCAAACACTAGATTTGACATTAAACAAACTATTTATTCCACTTTGAACATATCTAATTTGTAATATTTTTTTTTTAAATAATGACATACTATATTAATTAAAGAAACATAGTGTGAACCTATTTGTTATATCATTTAACTGGAATCTAAAATTATAATAAATCTACATAGATCACTAAATCTTATTATGATGTTTAATAACCAACATGACTTTAAACTGCATACCTGCATTTCTCTTTCTTGCCTGTGTATCATATTCTCCTTGCCTCTCTATTTCGTACACTCGTATATATGGCTACACAACTAGATGCATGATACAAAATTCATAGTTGATTTCATACAACATCATAAGATAAGCTACATTAATAACTTAGCTAAATCAATCATAAGATATTTAAAGCTAGTTTCAAAAAGAGATGCAAACTATGCAAAATATTGGAAAGGGGTAGCAAGATCAAGGAAGAACTCAAATGTACAGGACCTAAGGGCCAGACCTAATGCCTTGAGGGCTCATCGTAGATGGCCTTGCCTATGTAACTCGCAGAGACATCGTAGTTTAGTTTTACAAAACTTAAACCAACTCATACTAGGCATACCCTAATGGGGGACAAATCACTTTAGAAATCAAATGTGGTATATGTTAGGGACTATGAATGAATGCTAATATATTTTCACTTGGATGCCAAATTAATAAGATATAGATTTGAGAGAATTTATGATAATATATCTAGAGAAATTCAATATAGATTCTATATTATTCAACAAGAGCTCAGACCATGTTTAATGAGCTACAAGAGGCCAAGCTAACAATAACTCATAGCATCCAAGTGGAGGAGACTAAATCACACTCCAAACCTACATAAGAACCACTAAGTTCATTTTATAACACCAATTGAAGTATGCCTATGATAACCTTAAGCTATATAAGAGATCAAGGAAAGAAACATAACAAGTGTGTTCGGTACCAACACCGACACATGTAAACTACTACTAAGCATCTTCTTGATACGTACATTTATATTTTCTTCATATCAAGGGTCGATTACACAAGATTACATTTCATAGGACATGCATCTCTAGGTACATACAAATGAATGATATAACATATCCAAATATGATAAGTGAAAATAGAGAGAGAGAGAGAGAGAGAGAGAGAGAGAGAGAGAGAGAGAGAGAGAGAGAGAGAGAGAGGTCTAATGCCAAAACTGATGTCAATGTTGATGTAGAAACTCTAGTCCCCAATGGTGGTTGACAACACCACCCAACCATGTGGAACCCATAGGCCCACCCCACCATGCTAGGAGATGTACACATGACCCAAAACACAAAAATTAAGAATACACTTGGGAGTAGGCTTACACACACCAATAAAGAGCACTCACATCAATCTCATGAATAGATAAAGATCCATCATCTACTCTTTAGAATGTAATATATTAAGAGTGCTACTCAATCTACAATGAGGTTAGGTGATAGGGGAAAATAAAGGGGAAAGTGTCATCATGTAGCACAAGTAGCTCACAAAAATGGATAATTTTCTCATAGAAGGTCTCATCTTTCCATCTCATTCTGAGCCAAACAAACTCTAAGGCATGAGGAGATCACACATGAGTCACACGTAATCCACTTTCACATTATGTATCATTACTAGTTTCATATTACTCCCAATCATCCAACCAAGTGATTACCCAATGTGGTGACACATTGGAGGCCACTTACCGATTGTTCCTATCATCTACACCCAAGGCTCATCGTGTTTCACATGAAAATGACATAAAAAATACCCATGGTAATAATACTAAGTTACATTCATAATAGGTTTCATTAAACATAGTTTTCTATCTTCTCAATTTGCTAAAATTCACAAAGCATAAAATTTTTAACATCTATGTTGGTAAAGGTTAAACATAGACTCAACCATTATATCATTATAGACATGCCAAATATATCACTCAACTTCACAATCAATAAATTTTATTTAATTTCAAATACACGCACACAAAGCAACTTAAATGCTTGATTTCACTATTCATAATTCATCCAAATATTCAAATGACTATAACTAATTGAAAATGAACTCAAATTTATTTAAATAAGAAATTATATTATATATATCCACCATTCCCCATAATAATATGAAATAAAAACACTCCAATTCCACTTTTTAATTTTTATCAATTTTCATGCAAAAACCAACACTATGGCATCCTCCATTAATGGTGTTCAAAAAGCTTAAAAATTCAAATTTTGAAATTCAAAAATCTAAAGATACCCTTTGGTTCTAAATTTACCCAACACCCCTCTTTTAATATAAAATTCTTATTTCCACCATTTCTAAAAATTTGGGCAACATAACACTATCTATGACATGTTTTTTATATTTTATTTAAAACTAATGCTACAATGCATGAAACCAAACGGTGTAAGAATGAAAAACATTATAAATATTA
This sequence comes from Thuja plicata, assembly GCA_018584345.1. Taxonomy (NCBI): domain Eukaryota; kingdom Viridiplantae; phylum Streptophyta; class Pinopsida; order Cupressales; family Cupressaceae; genus Thuja; species Thuja plicata. Next base: position 1,511,251 of record MU228105.1, read on the forward strand.
TTACTAAACAAACAAAGCTGATTTGAATTGAAAATATTGAGTATAGAGAGAAAAATCAACAAAATCCTACCTCAACTTGTGTAAAACTTTAAAATTGAAGAACTTTTCACATACCCAATCCTAGCTTTAATCCTTTGGACAACAAGAAGGATTTGATGAGACTAATCCACTGAGATCCTACCCACAAAATTATTTCCAATAGATTTCTCCCAACCAAAGAATCAAATTTTTGAATGTAGGAGGGTTTAGAGAGTTTTAAAAAAATCCTAAAAATAAAACTAAGTGTCAAAATAATTTTTTTTTTTTTTTCACTTTTATAAAATGAGTTTCACTTTTTTTTTTTGAAAACATTTAAAATAACTAAATAATAAGATCCATTCCACATTCTCAAATGTCCAATTTATATTTTTAATATAATGCCTATCAAAATGAGCACATATATGACATATTTGGCTCTTTTAAAAAATATCAATTAATCTCTCTGAAATATTTAATAATCATTTACGCTATAAAATTTAATATATCATTAAATCACATATTTCATAAACAATCACTTCCTTTTCAACCACAATTACTTCCAAGTGGCCCAAATAATATTCAGACATTAATTCATCATTCAAAGTCATATAATAATCTATTTAAACTCATTTAATCAAAACTAATCATTAAATCACAACATCATTAATTTAAACATGAACTCATAATCAACAATAAAATTCTTACAAAATGCATCTAAACACAAAGACACTCTTTACGGGTATCCACATAGGGTTAGGGTTATTGGCATTACCATAAGACGGTAACCAGATGTAATAAGGGTCTTTGTAAAGACAAATTGTGCTTAATTTAGCACAACGAGGCTAGGCTTAGGGAAAATTGGCCAATGTGACATTTTCGAATAACCACCATTGGGAAAAAATGCATGCTCAGACCAGTGAAGCCAGGTGAAGTCAATGCCTAGTACCTGCCCAAGTTAGTGCAATAGCCAAAGCAACGTACACATATACTGTGTCAACAATAGGCAAGGGAGGGGAACAAGACATCGTGTGGATCTTGTGAGACCTACATTAGACTGTTATAATTTTACTATTTTGTTCTCATGCTTTCAGTAGTTTATGCTTTGACATACTTTGACTATCAGAGAGACTTTTATACTTTTGAGGATCGGTGGAATCCTATGTTATATATGCAGCACCTGATTTTGTAATCAAGGTACTTTTGAGATGTTTATGTTCTGATTTAGCGCAACTTATGTTGATGTCTTATATGGATCTAAATGTATGAATGTAATATGATGAAAATGGTTTAGGAAACCGATGCTAGGATATTTCAGTTCTAATGCAATGTGGTTTATATATTTACATATATTGTTGAAGTTATGTTATGTTTCATATCATGTTGTTTTGGGTCTACTGATGTGTGCATTGAGTGTGCAGGAAGAGTTGACCATGGATCTAAATCGGGGACCCAGTACTGGAACCTATGTAAATACCTGTGCTTTCCAAGGTCCTGTCTATATAAAGAGACATGGACCT
>MU228105.1:1531407-1557454 GCA_018584345.1 Thuja plicata
GTACTTCTTCTCTGGGACACTTTCTTCTTCAGACTTCGCGACCACCGTCAGATTTTCTGGCTTCTTCATCTTACGGCTGTGCTTAGTCGCTAAATATTCTTGTATACCCTTAAGTCCTTCTGCAATTCTACGACTGAAGGAAAAGTGCCAAGTCTCATTGTCGCTTGATCCACTTTCTCTGTCTGGCGACCACACGACTTCTTTCTAATATACAATCGTCTATTTACACATGTCACATAGTCATTGGTTTATTCATTGCGTTACTGGGGAATTGAGTCAACCTTCTGTCTTGTGACATCCCGACTGAGTATTAGCACAAACTGTAAATAGTCAGTCGCGAAGTTGGGACTAAAATTCTTTAACAGCCGTTCCATTCAGCGATGATGCGACTGAAGTAGTGGGTCCCTCCGTCATAAGACTTATGATAAGATCATTTGGTGACATCGCGACATGAAGTTAGTCGCCAAGTCTGGGAAAGTTTTGATGACTGCGAAGAAACTATCGTGATTACCCGACTGAATACAAATTCTAACCGTAGACGGTCAGTCGCGAAGTTGGGTGTAAAAACTTTTAAGTGCCATTTCGTTCAGCGATCACGCGACATGAGGTTAGTCACGAAGTCTGAAGATACTTTGATAACTGCTAAAATTATCCTGCGATCACCCGACTGAGGAGTGGGTCCCATGTTTCACAGAGCCTTATGATATCAGCATCTTGCGACTACCCGACTGAGGAAAAGGTGCTAAGTCTCAGAATGCAAAAGGAATATTCATAAGCCTTAGGCAATCACGCGACACAGTGCAAACGCAAAGTCGGGGAAGCAAAAGGTATATTCTCTCAGGACATCGTGATTATGCGAATTCAAATAAGCACATGTATTAAGTGGCCAGAAAAAGTAACTGAGAAATAGAACACGCCCAGACTTAGGGTTTATCATATCGTTTAGCACTTGGAAAATCTATGGTTTCCAAGGTTTACCACAGCACAGAGATCAGAACAAAGAACCAGGAAGTTGCCAAGCCATAAGTACCACCACAGATTTTTCTTCTGAGACTTTCTGAATTCCTGGATGCCATGACCACCAATCGTTCTTCTGCTGAAAAGATCATCAATTATAATATCATAATCTTTGCCAGATTGGGTGCTATAACCTACCCAAGACCTTGAAAATATCCCCCCTGGCTTAAAGAAAAAAGCAGATGAAGGGAAATCTGGCAAAGATCACTTTCCTATAGTGACTTAGACCTAGACTCATGACTGACCAGATTGACCAATATTGCCAAAAAAAATGAGTGACTTAAAGTCAGACAACATGCCTCTTAATCATAACCTTTGATTTTTGCCTCTTAATCTCAACCATTCATTTTTCTTTATAAGGAAATTTCTCATTCTCATTTGATAATCAATAATCATCAATCATCTTTTTCATAGTATTGTTATGCTGTAGGTTTGGAGAACAATTTTGGAGGATTTGAGCACTTGAGCTTGGATATTGCAACTTCTCTCTTCTTGTCTTCTTCTTCTTACATTTATGGCTATTCATGTAGATTAGATTCATGTTTATTTTTCATATATTAAACTTGCATTTGTATTTCCTTTCATAGATTAATCATGCATTGTTATCATTTAGATTAATTTCTTTTTTATGCATTGCAATCATATAGAGTAGATCTTATTTTCATGCATTTGAATCTCTTGTTTCATGGTGTACTTGCATGGGCACTAAATAGGTCAATCTGAGGGCCTCTATTTCACACCTTTGTACTCCATGACTAAAGAGCTATGGATCGATATTTGAGGCCTCATTCTTGAGCAACCTTAGATGGAATGATTCATAGAAGTGTGTCAATATTTTAACACACATTTTTGGCACCAACCGAGGGGCATGATGCTCCTGATTTTCCTCTATTTTATTTAAATCTCAGATTTTCTAATCTTTACATGGTTATTTTATTGAAGTTTTTCAAGCCTAACCCTTGTGCAGATTTGCTTAGAGATGAAAACCTTAGATTTTCAAAGATTTGGTCATATCTCCTAAACGGCTTTGAGTTTTAGTTGGAAATTTTTTTTGAAAGTTTATGACATATCAAGGAAGATCCAATAAAAAATTTAGAATTTTTTGAGGTATGTTGAATTTTTTATAATTTTTTATTTATTTTTTATAAAACCTTAATTTTTGGCACAAATCAGCAATTTTTTTAGAAAGTTTTACATTTTTGGAAAGGTCTTTAAATTATACAGGGGTTCCATTCTTTGAGTTTTAAATTTGGATGCAATATTATAGCTCATTTGGTCAATTTATGAAAACTAGTCTATTTTGGAAAAATGGCTCCCTAGAGCACAAATAAAAAGATCTTTTTAAAATTCTAACATTTTTGGAAATCCCTCTATTTTTTAATAGGGGTATATTTTTTGTATTTAGGGTTTGGGATCCGAATTTATAGCAAACAAATCAGATCTTGTTGACTAGGTCAAAAATCAAAATTTAAAAAAGGGTATTTAATGATTAGCTTGCACTTATTTTTCACATGATTCAATGCATAATGTGAGTTGTCATTTGGATTATTTGCTGGTTATTATTTCTCCTAACAATTGATTTTCAGATCCAACCCTAGGGTTTGATATAAGTTGAATATACATTTCATATTATGTTTGCTTGTTTGCTTGTCTTGCTTGTTGGAGAGTTCGTGGGGATTGCTTGAACTTGCATGGATAAACAACAAAATGCTCACGTTGCTTTGGATCTGAGGTATTTTTTTGCATCTCTATAACATTTGGATTTTGGAAATAAAATGAACATCTCATTTGTTTAACTTGAGTATTTCTTGCTTTCTTAGATCACATTTCCAATTGGTGCTTTAAAAATGGACCTAGATTTGCTTTCTTGCATATATGTTTCACATAGTGATTAGGCCCTATGAACACAATTTGTGGCGATCTTGAGAGAGTGGGCTTCATTCACTTATTTTACATGCAAATATCTTCTTGACGATAGATCCCCTTGTAGGTAGGGAAGGATTTTGTTTTCATCTCATTGGTCAACTTGGTTTGGACTTCAACTTTTGGTGAAAACCTAGAAACGGGCGCTACTTGAGGCCTTTGCACCCCTATTTCTTAGCGTGTGACCTCAACACTTAGCTTTTCTCCATCATGCCTTATCCTTGTTGCCTTGGTTTGGAATTGGTCTTTATCTTTGTCTAGGCGGCATAACTATGTTAGCTTTGGTCTCTTGGATGCATTAGTCTTTAGGACGCCTCACAAATGGTGTTTTTCAATACCACCCCAACAGTATTTTTCAATACAACCCCTGACATCGAGTGTTTTTCAACACTCTTATCAGTTTGGTCTTACCCAGTTTTGTCATGTGGTCTTACCTACTTGCAAGCATTCGATCCTTATCCTTGGAACTCAATATCAGTTAACACACTTAAATTTAAAAACGCAACACTTAATGCTTGAGCTATGTCATGATCTTTTCTTTGTGTGCTAACTGTTATTGATTTTCATTGAGTTTCCTTGTCTAATAAGTCTCTCCATGATGCATAGCTAGAGGACTTGGGGCATGGGGCATATTTTTCTTTGCTTCTTTCTTTATGCTTCACTATTTTGCACAACCGTTCTGTTGGTCATCCTGGCCTCTATGTCTTGATGTGAGCGTGGTTTTGCTACATTAAATTGGGTAAGTTAACTTTACAATCATCTTGACCTTTATATCTTTGATGCTTATGTTAGAATCTTTCCACATTTCAAATCTGATATACATCACATTCATATCGTCATAGTTGCACTCATGACTAGTGATGGTTGTGTGATGTTTCTGATACAAATCGTAGTCATATCCTCATAGTTTCACTTGTGACTAGTGATGATTGTGTGATTTTCTGATGTCCGTTAATAATGGCCCAATGATGAAAATAAGTTCCTTAACATTCTCTAATGAATGATGAACACAAATTTCTATGTTTGTTTCTCTATTGCAAGTACACCTTTGCATTTTCATGTAGCTTGCATTGTTATCCCTCATGTTAGTTTTCATTTTAGGCTGCATTATGAGTTTGAGAGAGTTTTCCTTCATCTTTCTTGTGGACTTTTAATCAACTATGATCATGTTCTGATCTTCATTTCCTTATCTTCTTTCGTGATCGCAATCAAAATTTTCTATCTTAAATAGTTGATTGATTTTGGGGCAATTTCTTTCTTGAGGCAAATTCTCTTTCTTCTCTCCATTTATTTCCACTTCTTCCAAACTTCTATCTTCCATTCGCTTTCACCCCACTTCTTTTCTTCTAATTCAACCTTGGGGCATAATATTTCATGCTTAATGATCTACCTTGGTTTTGTGGTCTTTATATCTTTCATCTTACATCAAGAACCTTATCTTTAGTTTGATTTGATCAAAATTTATCAATTTGTTGTTTCTCCTCTATCTCATTTTGTGATCACGAGGGGGCAGTACCTATCAAAATTCAATCTTTGATTCAACTTTATCAATTATATCACTCTTGCTTGAGATTCTTATCTCTAACATGTCAATTACTTATCTCGGTGTTGACTTTGTCTTTTTCAATTTTGCTTATTTTTGTCCTAATGTGTTCCTAGAATGATCACACGTCTGTGTTGTTTTGTGACCCCAAAATAATCTCACACTTCAACTGCATTCTTTGACTACATGTGTTCCTAGAATGACCACACATTTGTCAAAGAGGGGAAAATGTATGCACCCTAAAATGGTTGCCTAGACTTTGGGCCCCATTTATCAGTTTATCATTTTATCAAATTTATGAATCAATGCTTTGGAACATTTTTAATTCAAATCAATTTTCTTGATCAAATTGTAATTAATTCAATTATTCAATTATTTCAATATTTCCTAAGGTTTGATCATTTTTATCTAATTAAAAGATTTAATTTTCTTTTTAATTAAATAAAATTTATCTTATTTGATTAAAAGATTTAATCTCCCTTTTAATTGATTAAAATTTATCTTATTTAATTAAAGTAAATTTCTCCCTTTTAATTAAATAAAATTCTTCTTATTTAATTAAATTCAATTCCCCCCATTTAATTAAATAAAAATTTTCTAATTTATTTAATTATAAATAAAACCCCTTTTTTAATTAAATAAATAAAATCCCCATTTAAAGCACTTTATTTGATAAAAAAGGTAATAAATTAAATAAAAATCCCTTTTTCATCACATCTTTCTAAGTGGTGGGTTTTTGCCTCTTAATCATAGCCTTTGATTTTTTCCTCTTAATCTCAACTGTTCATTTTTTTTTATAAGGAAATCTCTCATTCTCATTTGATAATCAATAATCATCAATCATCTCTTTCATAGCATTGTTATGCTGCAGGTTTGGAGAACAATTTTGGAGGAGGATTTGAGCACTTGAGCTTGGATATTTCAACTTCTCTCTTCTTGTCTTCTTCTTCTTGCATTCATGGCTATTCATGTAGATTAGATTCATGTTTATTTTTCATAGATTAAACTTTCATTTGTATTTCCTTTCATAGATTAATCATGCATTGTTATCATTTAGATTAATTTCCTTTTTATGCATTGCAATCATATAGAGTAGATCTTATTTTCATGGATTTGAATCTCTTATTTCATGGTGTACTTGCATGGGCACTAACTAGGTCAATCTGAGGGCCTCTATTTCACACCTTTGCACTCCATGACTAGAGAGCTATGGATCAATATTTAAGGCCTCATTCTTGAGCAATCTTAGATGGAATGCTTCATAGAAGTGTGTCAACATTTTAGCACACACTTAGGAGTGATACTTTCATCTGTAATCTGTGATTCTTCTTCACTTGGTTTAGGATTGTTACATGAAACATCAATACAGTCAAACATTTCTTCAATAATTGTGTCCTTATTGATAGGTGTGGGATCATCTTCAATCATGGGAGCATAATCATAATATATTTTTTGAATCATAAACTTCTCATCAATCTTCACATGAGTACTTTCAATGATCTTTTTAAATCTTAGATTAAAACATCTATAGGCTTTTCTTTTAGTAGAGTAACCAAGAAAAATACCTTCGTCACTTCTAGCATCAAACTTACCAATGCTATCATCACTCTTGATGTAGCACTTGCTTCCAAAAATTCTGAAGTATTTTACAGTAGGTACATTACCAAACCAAATTTCATAGGGTGTCTTGTCTACGCTTGGCCTTAATTATATTATATTGATAGTATAGACTGCTATATTGACTGCATCTCTCCAATAACTATGAGAAACCTTTCCTTCAATCATGATAGTGCGCACTATGTCAAGTATTATTTTGTTCCTTCTTTCTACAATCCCATTCTGCTAAGGGGTTCTAGATGCATTTAACTGTCTCTTGATTCTGTGTTCTTCACATTAATCATAAAAATGGTCAGAGGTGAATTATCCTCCTCTATCAAATCTCAGACATTTTATCTTTAGTCTAGATTCATTCTCAACCTTAGCTTTGAACACTTTGAACTTCTCAAAAGCTTCATATTTTTCTTTTAAGAATGCAACCCACATCATCCTTGAGAAATTATCAACAAACAGAATGAAATACCTTTCTCCGTAGTAAGATCTTGTTTGAGTAGGTCCACATAGGTCTGTATCTTTTTTTTTTTTGCAGAGTCTTGTTTTCTCCTGAATGAGGTCCTCAAATGCTTCCCCATCACACATTCCCTGCACATGGTGTCAACTGGTCTTGCAATACTTGGAAGGTCTCTTACTACCTTTACATTACTTATCTTGACTAGGTTGTCAAAATTGATATGACAAAGCCTCTTGTGCCATAGCCAACTGTCATCCACTTTTGCAACAAAACAACTTACTTCTGAGTTGAGATGAAAAACATTACCTTTGGTCTTTGAGCCTAATGCAATCATGTATCCTTATTTTTTGTTAATGATGCACTGGTTTTTTTTTAATTCCAACTGATATCCTTTATCAAGCAACTATCTAACACTTAGTAATTTATGATGTAAACCATCAACATAAAGAACATCATCTGTCTTATTCTTTCCATCTAAGGTGATAGAACCTCTGCCTATGATAGGTTTGGGAGTGTTATCTCCAAATCTAACCATGCCACCTTTTTATTTGTCCAAATGTACAAATCTACCTTTGTCTCCTGTCATGTGGTGTGAACATTCGTTGTCAATGATCCAGTCAGTTCTGATGTTAGCTTTTGAAACTAATGCTGACTCTTTTTATTTTTCTTCATATTCTTTGCCCACTTATTCAAGAATATTTTCAATGTCTTTAATGGAAATGAAAATAATTTTATTTTCTCTTGAATCATCATCAATTATACCTTCTTTAGCATGATAACATTCTTTAGTGTACTTGGGCTTGTAATCTAATCTAAACTTCTTGACTCTTGTAGGACACTTGGATGCAAAGTGACCAACTTTGTTGCATGAAAAACATTTGAATGGTAGCTATCCTTCATATTTCCCTTTACCTTTCCTTTCTTTCTTGGAAATCATAGCAATGATTTCTTCTAGTTCTGTATGCACTTCTTCATTATTACTAGAGTTGCTTATGGATTTATTTTTATGGACTAAGGCTTTGAAAGTTGTCTCACTTTTGGGTTCTGTCTTCAATCTTGATATCTCAAATGCAGATATTTTTCTGATCAAAGTCTCTCTCTTGAAGTCTTTCAAAAACTACATAGTCTCATTTAAGATATTGATCTTTCTCTCATAGTCTGTTGTTAGTGTGGTCATTAGTTTGTCCATTATATCATCCTCTGAAATTTCTCCACCATTGTTCCTGATACCTGAAATAGCTTCATTAATTCTTTGATTGTAGGCTCTGATGTTTTCTTTAGGTAACATCTCTAAGTTGTACCTTTTCTTCGATGTCTTTCTCTGCACATTCTTTGATTGGATTTCTCCTTCAATTATATCTTCTAAGCATTTCCAAATTTAGTATGCCTTATCTGCCTTCTTGATTTCATAAAATTCACTGTCAGATAGGGCACTGATTAGGGCTTCTTTGGTGATTGCATTATGAGTGAACACTTCCTTATGTTTGAATGTAGATTCTTCTTCTGCAAGGTCTTTCAAGGTGGGAACTTCAATTTCTTGAGTGTAAATCTCATAGATCTCAAATCCAATGCACTGAAGACATGTTATCATTTTGTTCTTCTAGTCAAGATAGTTTTCTCCATCAAATTTAGGGCTCTCTTTCCTAAAGTATGCCATCTGATCTACCTTGAGCTGTTAGGCTTTCTTTCCAAGGCACTTGGCTCTGATACCAATTGTTAGAATAGTCCCAAAGGATAATTGAGAGGGGGGTGAATTAGTTATCAGCTACTTTAATTATTTTCTTTGCTTAGATATCAATAAACATGAAGTAAATGCACATTCAAATAACACAATAGAGAACACAACAATTTGGTTACAGGGAAACCAAATAGGTAAAAACTCTAGTGGGAATTAGCACCCACAAAGAACTATACTTGAGTATAATTATCCTTATTAAGAGATATTGCAACCTTGCTAGGAATTTTTATTTACAATACAATAAGTACAGACACTTGGTTAAAGGTTGGACCTTGTTAGGAGTCTTTTACAAGTAACCTTGTTAAGGGTGAGGACTCACTGTCCAAAAGCTCATTGCTAAAATGATGAAGGTTGCAACCTTCAGTAGAATAGATATACACTATATATAATAGATAAAATATTTGAGTAGACCTACTATCTTGATCAATTCTAGTGTGTTGTATACTTCCACTTCTCCTTCACATAGATATTTTCTTGATGAATGAAATGTCTCTACTATCCCAAAACAACAGACATTCTATTATGTACTTTTTCTATCTATATTCTTCTCATTCAAACTTGGCATTCATAAAATGAACTAGTATAAGTATCTTCTCCAAAGGATGTGATCATCATCAGCTCTAGGAGTCCCTTTAATACTTCTTTAGTCAGCCACATCAACCACACAACCTGATTAGGAAGACACAAATTAGACTAAATAGACACGACGCTTCACAAAGTTGGCTCCACCAAATTAAATCCAACTTCACAATTCTGATAGAACATGTTTGGAGCCTTTACATAATCATATTTAACTCATAACTAAACATGAATACAAACACACATATCCCAAAGATAGGTACAACTCAAGAAATAATGTAATTAAGTTGGCTCTTCACAGATAGTCTTCAATTTTTGTAACTATCATAACTTATTAACCTAACTCAACTGAAACTTCATATCTGACTCGGTGTGAATGCACATAGCATCTAGAACATGTATACACCATGGAAATGAACATGCATAGCTCCAGAACATCTATACTGATAATTTCATATAGAACACTGATGTATATTATATGTTGTCATTAATGACAAATATACAATCAATTATTTGCACAGAAGAAAATCTCCAACAAGTCCACCTCCTCCATCATAGAAAACATCACAAACTAAGAACATTAATCCTAGAGTAAACACTAGATCTAACAAGCTAACATCACCTAAAGAACAAAGCAAAGTGAGAGAAGAGAAGAGAAGAGAACTGAGAAGCACATATGGAAGCCTGACATGAAGATGATATAGAAGAGAGCCATAGAGCAAGGTAAACTAGTCAAAATTGACAAATACTGTGACAGGTAGTGAGATTCAGAAAAAATTAAGATTGAAGACATTATGAGGGATCATTTATTTACTTTCAAGAAGACTCTATTGGAAATTGAAGGAAGTATACCTAAAGACTTGTATGGGAAATTGGAGACAAGAAAACGTTTAGCACATATTGAGGATGATACAATCAGGAATCAAGAAATTGATAACATGTTGCCTGTAATATCCTTACAAAAAAGAGAAAAAAATATCCAAGGAATTGAAACCTTTGCTAAGGACTAAGTTAAGATTGTTGAAAATCATGGCCAAAAAGTATGATGAAGTCACTAAGAAAACTCAGAAGGCACTAGAGAAAATATTGATGAACACTACTTCTGAAAAGCCTCCACCTCCTAAGACCACTTCTCCTACACAATTAGGAATGGGAGAAATCTCTAAAGAAACTAGGACAAATGCTAAGAAAAGAGAAGTAGATTGACAACCAGATTTCTATGTTTCTGGTGTGCCAATGACACTTGACACATCACAAGATGAAAAGGATCCATTTACAGGGAATGTGGACAACACTATAGAAAATGAAGCATAATAGAAAGAGGAAGTATAGCATAAAAGGGAAGAAGAACATAAGACATAACAAAAAGAGGTAAACACATCTTCTATCTCATTGTTGGAAAGAAGAGATGTTAATGTTGATAGCATGGATGAATATGAGCTAGTTAAATCAGTTTTTACTGCACTAAAAAAAGTTAAGGAAAGATCAAAACAGAAAGGTAACAATAAGGCTAAAGTGATTACAAGGGAAATTGATACCATGAACAAATTGATTCTAGTACCTATTGTTTTCCAGCACAAAGATGACATTGAAAATATGAGAATAACACTTGATGAATTTGATGGACATTATGAAAATTTGATAAAGATTGCAGAGGAGAAGGCAGAGAAGAACTATTGAAAAAAGAAGCAATCAGAAGTTTGCATGTCCATCACATGGGACTTAGGAATTGTGAAAACTTGTTTGAAAAATGCAAAGACCTGCATTGGACATGGAAGAAAACTATTTAGTTACTACATGAATCCTATTAGGCATGTTCAGAATGTTGAAGACATTATTTCCAAAGAGAGGGAATCTCTTAACAGTATGATGGACAGTTGTGAAACATCTTCATAATATTTAACAGAGTTAGACAAGGAAGTCACAAGAATTTTGGCAAAACCCAGTGTATTGGATATTGAGAAAGAGCGAGTATTGACAAGATTTAATTCACTGAAGAGTTTAATTCTAAGATATCTATACTTGAGGTACATCTATTAGACTTGGACAAAGTGACAGATTCATTAACTAAATCTATGCCAACAAAATTGAAAGAAGCTGAGACTGCATCATTTGCATTGAATGACATAATTCATATTAGTCAAATATTACTCAAATCATGGAGTACAGAAGTGAAGATCTTGGAAGATTCCTTTCAAGATATTCTAAAACTGGTGAGAAAGCACTAAATCCTATTATTTTGTATGCACCTTTGTCATTTTTGTCAAAGGGGGAGAAGAGAGAAGAAAAAAATAATATAGGAGAAGAGAATAAAATGTGAGAAGAGATAAGAAGAGGAAGGAGAAAATATAGATCAGGAGATAGTTTTTGTTTTTGTTGGAACATTTGTTCATTTTTTTAAAGTCTTGCCATTAATGCCAAAGGGACATATTGTTGGCATGTGATCAATTTTTTGTAATGTGATTTAATTTTTGGTTTTCATTTATGGAAACACATCTGGGTTATACATCGATTCCTATAAAGATAAGTTTTTTTGATTCAGAAATCAACTAAGTATAGAAGCAGAGATACAAAAGTATTTTAGATATCGAAGATCGAGATCGATGAGTTATGACATACCAGCTTAGAGTAAGATAGTATGGGGTATGTTTGACCTCCACCTAAGATCAATTTGGTTTTGGTAATCTATATGGTGAGTTAAAAATAATTGAAGACAAACAGACTATAATAGAACAACGATACAGAGTAGTCAGACAATAGTGATGACTAAGGGAGTATGACATGGACTCCTGGCAATCAGATTTGGACTATGGTTGATGATAACCTATAATTTGACTATGCAAGAGAACTGACTATGTATTTAATGTTTACTTTATGAAATTTATTTTCTATTAGAAGATGACTATGTAATATTTGCATTGAGAGCCGACTTGGTGAAAGAAAAAGATGTTTATGTAAGATCTTTTTATGAAAAAAATATAGAGGAATGTGTATTATGTTATGTGGAAGATGCAAATTGCAGAGCAGAGGATGACAAAGATCATTAATGAGTTATAAACAAGAACCATCTAAGCATTAGAGATGCTTGTTATTGTTCATTACTAAGAACATTTGATAACATAATTCTATTGTAGAGTTGTATGCCCAGTTGGCCCCTAACAGGGTGTTGTGAACCTTTAATAGGGTTGTAATTCCTTTAACAAGGAAATGTACTATGTAATATTCAGCTCCTAAGATGGCTAGGTCTCATAATAGGGAAACTATACTTTAGTGCATGCTTGTGGGTATCATCCCCACCAGGGTTTTCCCTTGGCTAGGGTTTCCTCAACAAAAAAATATGGTGTTATGAGTTATGTGTCATTTGCTTATATTCTTTTCATTACTGCAAGTTTATGGTTAATGTTTAAATGGTTGAAGAATTTAATTAAGTTCAGTAATACTGATTCACCCCCCCTCTCAGTATTATCCAATACCAACAAGGAAAATACCCCAGGACCTAAAACATCCAAGATATCCACCAGAATGCTATAAAGAGAAAAAATTGAATAAAAGATACATGGAGAAAAATTTGGGTGTGAGAGCCATAGAAGAAGAAAGGAGAACAGAATCAACTTTCTGACACCATGCAAAAGTCAAAAAATAGAGTCTGAAGGAGAAAGATATAGTGACAGGAGTGCAAAATAGAACCCTAAATTTGACTTCAAAAAATCATGCAATATGGAAAAATTGGATAGACAAACTGGAAAAATAGATTAGCCTTGAAACCAGTTTTCTGTCAATATCTCATTTAGCGAAAAACGCCTTCATTTTCTCAAGTTATGAGAAAAAAACCACTAGGAGGTCAAAAAAGAAAGAACCTCAAGAAACCTCAGCCAAAAATGGCAAAGACCTGCTAAACTAGAAATTTTCCCCAAATCTGTACTGTATCCAAAAATTTGGCCAAATTTGGTAGAAAAAAAAAATTTATTTTTTGTGAAAAAACAATAAAAAAAATGTATGCTTTTTTCATTAAAAAAAAAACACAAAAAATTATTTCTATTTTTTATTTTAAAAAATATTAAAAGAATGATGGAGGTTCATAGTGCACAAGATTCAGGCTTGGTTGTGAGGTCCGGGCTCTACGGAGAGCTCGCGACTGTGTCGTGAGCTCTGGGCTCGGCGACGAGCTTCAGGCTATGTTGTGAGGTCTGGGCTTGGCGACGAGCTTTGAGCTCGACAGTGAGCTCCGAGCTCTATCAAGAGCTCTAGGCTCGACGGAAAGCTCTAGGCTCGATGGCAAGCTCTGGCCTCATCTGTGAGCTCCAGGCTTGCCTCTCCAGGCTTTGAGCTAGGCAGCAAGGGTATGCCCCACAAAAAACAAAATGTTTTTTTTTCCTTTTTTTAATACAAAAATATTTAAAAAACACTATTTTCTCTATCCTCCATGCGATTGGGCATAGATTTCAAGGTGGTTTAAATATTGATGCAGCAGTGAAATCAAGGCGACATTAAAATTGAGGCAAATTTTTGCCTTGTAAAGCATGCCAAAAGTTGTGCATGCAAAAATAGGGCTCAAATTTCAACTTTGTCCAAATAGGACGTGCCTTATATGAAAATGGGGGTTTTGGGGCATTCTGGATGCGATTTTGAGGTCACTTTGTGCCCAAGGTCCTCCTAAAAACATTTCCACCCCAAATCCACACAACTTTTCACAGAAAAACTTGAATCCCTTAGAGCTCTAGAAACTTCAAAAACTCAGGAATGAGCAGCAGCAACAAGGCTCTGATACCATGCTAGAATTTAAAGAATTCATAAGCTAAGACCATTTGCATGCAAAATAACCTGTTACAAAAGAAAAGTTTGGAAACAAAAATGTTTTGAAAGACAAAATATTCATTCAGAGAGGGAATACAAAATACAAAGAGATCAAACCTTATTATGGTGATTGAAACTCTAAAAGGGAAACCCTAAAGAGGAAAAATCTAGGTTGTATAATAATAATTAATAAAAGAATTAATTATTATATGCCTAAAGTTTAGCTTAAGGGAAATTGAGATAATAAGTGACTTAATAATTAAATCAATATGGTTTAATTAATAAGTGAAATCACTTTATTACTCTAATAGATGTGCTATGACTTACTCATCTCTATGTCCTGAACTAGATTCTGATGATGAAATTAAGAATCATGATTTCTTTGGCTAACGAAGAAGAGTAGAAGCATATTATCAACAAGTTTTTTCTGATGAAGAAGAAGTATTTGATAATATAGTATGTAATGCTCAGAATAGTAAGGAATCTATAGTGTTGAGAAGGCCTTCTAATGAAGAAATAATGCAGATTAAATTTGATCTTGTTACCAAAGAAATAAGTAAGTATGATTTGAGAAATAGAAGAGTTGGTGGTGCAAAAAGCAAACCAGTTACTTTCTTCTTCAAGGAGACCAAAGGAGTTACTAAACATCAACAACAGAAAGGAAAATCTGTCAAGGGGGTAAGTAAGTTAAAATTTAGGAATGTAAAGAAATCAAATGGTTCAAAGATTTTTTATATAGTAAAGAAAAAAAAACTAGAAACAAGTTCTTGTTATCCTAAAATGGATAATAAGAAATCAAAGAAATAAGAGCCAACTCTGGCCATTCAAGTTGAGGATGGTAATCTTGGTATTGAGAAACAATATTTTTCTGATGTAAAATACACCCCTGTTGATATGGGGCAGTTGTTATCACATATCACCATCTAGGTTCCATTTTATGAAATGATGAGGATTGAGGAACATAAGGAGAAGGTCCTCACATTGGTAAATGGTGTTTCTTCGACAAGAATTCATAAACTAAAAGGTGTTGAAAAGGTGAAAAATGTACAAGATAAATAAGAAAGAAAGGGAAAATATTCTAAAGAAATTATTTCAAAGAGCCCTTAGATTTATTTAAATAAAAATCATGTAAATACTCCCTTAGGATCCATGGATCCCTTTTTCTTGACTCTAGTTATTAATGGTAAGATGCTAAAAAATTGTATGATAGACTCAAGAGCATATAACATTGTTATGTCTACAAAGATAATCAAGTCAATGGGATTACAAGTTGATACTCCTCATGGAAGGTGTTAAGCAATGTATTCAAGAGAAATCCCTATGGTACTATTAAGGCTTTTCCTTATAGGTTAGCTTCTTATCCTGATAAAGTGCTGACAATCAATATCCTAGTGGTTGATATTCTTCCCTAGTATAGAATGTTGTTATCTAGAAAATGGAGTGCTTCAATTGGAGGAAGTATTCAATACAATCTATCTTTTTCCACTTTCAATATTTATGGTAGAAATGTCAAGGTGTCCCAGGAAAATAGAACTCCTCACAAGATTAAGGAAAATGAAGATACTGATATGAATTATTTTGTGGATACTGATATTGGATCTTTCAAGTACAAAATATAGGGGTTGAAGGAAGAGTTCATCCTATGCTTTTATTTGATGACAAGGACAATTTAATGAACAAACATGATTTTTGGACTATGTACTTTGATAGAGAAAGTTCTAAAGAAGGAGCTGGTGCAAAAATCTTATTAATAGCTCCTAGTGGTAAGACCTTCAAGATTTCTTTTACATTGTTGTTTACATGCACAAATAATGTTGCAGAATATGAGCATTTGTTGATAGGATTGAGGTTAACCTTGAAACATGGTATAAAAAGTCTCAGAGTGAATGGAGACATTGAATTTATAATATGTCAGATTAAATCCAAATATGTTTCAAAAAATCAGAGACTCAAGGAGTATAGAAATGTTGTTTGGGATGAATTTAAAAACTTTGATGTAATTGGTATTGATTGGATGGAGGTAAGAATAAAATGTCAGATTTTCTAGAAAACATTTCTTTGAGACATGAGGATATCACATTTTCAAGAATTTCTAAAATAGAGATTCCGTCTAGGCCTTTAATACCAGATAATGTTGAAAAATGACAAGTTTTTGATGATGACTTAGATACTCTAAGATTTTTAAATTATCAAGAAAAAATTTTAAACAAGGAAATGGATTTTAGTGGATGGATGGAAACCTTGGATAATAAAGATAGAACTTTTTGTAAATAAGTTCTCTAACTAAAATCAAATAGAGTTCGAAAGGCACTAGTTATTCCCGAGAAAGATTTTGATAATAAAGACAAGTATTTTTCTACAAATATTGTAAGTAAACTTGAATTTTTGGAAGAAGTAAACATCAAAATAGATGAGGACCCTATGAATGTGTATATTAGTAAAAAAATTTCTCCTAATACCAAAAATTTATTGGTTGATCTTCTCAGAAAATATAGGCATGTTTTTGCATGGTCTTATGATCATTTGAAGGCCTATAGAGAAGTTTTTTTCAACATGAGATTTGTTTAAAGGAAGGAACTAAGCCTTTCAGACAAAAAATGAGACCTATTAATCCAAATTTGGCACCAAAGAAGCAAGAATAATTAAAAAGGATGAGAGATGTTGGGATTATAAAAACCATCAGACATTCCACATGGGTATCAAATTTGGTACCAGTGAGAAAGAAAAATGGAGATATGAGACTTTGTGTAGATTATATAAATTTGAACATCAAATCATTAAAGAAAAATTACGGTTTGCCCAATATGGAAGCCATGCTATAAGGAGTTATTGGGTCTGAATTAATTTCTATGATGGATAGGTTCTTAGGATATAAACAAGTCATGGTTAAGGAATCTAAACAATTTAAGACTGCATTCACCACACCATGGGTACTTATGTTAATGTGAGAATTACTTTTGTCTTGAAAAATGCTGTGGAAACTTTTCAAAGATCCATGGATGTGACATTTGTAGATTTCATAAATAAATTTTTAGTTGTTTACCAAGATGAATTGATAGATTATTCAGCAAAATAATATCAACAACGTAATCATCTTGAGAAGATTTTTGTTAGAGCTTTGGAGTATGGGGTCTATTTCAACCCAAAGAAATGTGATTTTGGAGTCACAAAGGGAAATCTCCTAGGAAATATTATGTCTAAAGATGGATGAAGGATTGACCCTAAAAGGATTTCTTCTATTGATAAATTTCATCAGCCCAAGAATGTTAAGGGAATTCAAAGTTTCTTTGGATAGGTAAATTTATTAAGGATATTAGTTACAAATTTTGCAGAGATTAGTATCTCTATTTCAAAGATGATGAAGAAAGGATCTAAGGTGGAATGGAGTGACGAAGCATCTAACTCCTTATCAGGTATTAAACAAGCTATAAAATATGCTCATGTTTTAAGGACACCTCATTATAGTAAACCTTTGTAGATTTTCTCCTTTGCTTCATACAATATTATTGTTGTAGTATTGTTACAAAAGAATTCAGAGGGCTTTGAAACACCCATTTCATTTTTTAGAAATTCATTACAAGTAGTAGAATTAAATTATGACATCATGGAAAAACAACCATATGCTCTAGTTAAATATGTCAAAGCTTTTAGATGTTATTTCGTAGGAGAAACTATAATTTCTTATGGACCCAACACTATTGTGAAGGACATTCTGGTCAAACTGGAAGTTTCAGGAAGGAGGTGTAGGTGGATAAACAAAATTGATGCAAGAGCATCTTGGGTTCTTGGCAATCCTTCTCAACCAAAAATATGTTTGCATTTGTTCTTTAGTTTATTTGGAGGCTACTCAAAGAAGTGCTCAGTTACTTGTTTTGTCTTTCTTTATAGATGGGTCTCGATGAATGTTGGCTTCTCGGTTGGGTTTCTACCTCTTTGTTTTTGTTGCTCGATTATCTTCTTACCGAGTTGTTTATCATGATCTGACCGACTTCTCCATTTAATTTTTGTGGTGCAATTAATTTGGGGTCTCTCATGGGGATATGTGTGGAACTAAATCTGGGTCTGTCTTTTGGATTTGAGTGTCAACTTTTTTGGTGGAATCTTGTATATATCTAGTTTATGTTCTTAGTTTCAGGATAGTGTTTTTTGGGATCAATTTTTAGGAGGAGTTTTGGTATCAGCTTGTGATACAAGATTAATGGTTAGCATATTTGGATGGTAGGTCTATGACCTCAAATATATGGAGATCTTTCCGTAATTAATTTGAATTTATATGGCTGAAATCGAGAAGGCCTTACAACCCGACATGTATTGAGTTTGAACAATTAATGAAAATTATATGTTGTTTCTTCTCTCCTTCTTGTGTTTTTGCTTCTGTATGTTTTTTAAGGTCGGTCTGGATAGATGGGAGTGCCCTTGGGCCCCTATTCTTCCCTGACCTCCTTACATCAGGTAGTATCAGAGTGAAGTTGAGATCTAAGTTCCTTCTTGTAAGCCCTCACCCTAGTTGGTTGATATTGTTGTGGGGTAGAAGATTGCAATCTAACTTATAATTGCATAGGGATTCAAGATGGTGCATGGGAGAGGAAATACAGATCTAGTTCTAACTGATATACTAAGATAGATGGATGCAAGATTGGAAGCTGTTGAGATAGCCCAGTGTAGAGGAAGACATATTGAAGATGTTAGTG
Source organism: Thuja plicata (assembly GCA_018584345.1). Lineage (NCBI taxonomy): Eukaryota > Viridiplantae > Streptophyta > Pinopsida > Cupressales > Cupressaceae > Thuja > Thuja plicata. The sequence continues at coordinate 1,549,761 of MU228105.1, forward strand.
ATGATGAATTAGAGGAAGTGCAAAGCGAAGCTGCACCTCCACCTGCACCTGTTATGGATCAGGAAGAAGAGAGATTCCTGCAGGCATTGACAAGTTTGAAATCCACACCTCAATTTAATCCTCTTGAGTATAGTGGAAAATTGGATACTGATGAACTGATAGATTGGATAAATGAGATGCAAAAGTACTTTGAGTATAAAATGTATCAAAGGAGAATAAGGCAAATATTGCAAGCATAAAGTTGAAAGGTCATGGATCCTTATGCTAGAAGCATTTGCAATTGGATCAAAAGAAGAAAGGTAAGGACAAAATAAAGCTATGGGATAAGGTGATAAATAAATTGAAAGGAAAGTTTCTACCTTGTGATTACCAGATTAAAATGATTAGGAGAATGAAAAGTTTGAAGTAGAAAGATAGCTCAGTAAAAGACTATACAGAAGAATTCTACAGATTAGAAATCAGATTTGGACATGTTGAAGATGAAGTAGAAAGAATAGCAAGATATCTGAATGGATTAAGAATTTCTATACAAGATGAGATCAGCTTGGTCAAAATGGAAAGCATTGAAGAGGAATATCAATTTTCCCTAAAAGCTGAGGAGAAATTAAACAAAAGATATGAACAAAGGAAAAGAGGTAGAGGTGGTAGATTCCCTAGAGGAAGAGTTACATCCCATGGGGAAAATAGTATATCTCAACCAAACAAGTCAATTTTAGACACACATCAAGACAAAGAAAATACCGAATGGAATGGTGGAAGTTCAGACTGAGGAAGAGGAAATTACTCAATGTGATCATAGTAGAAGAGGGTTCCAATGAACTTATTACAATTGTGGTGAAGAAGGACATTGATCTTTTGAATGTACACATGCAAGGAAGAAATTCGGTAGCAAAAAAATTCTTTGGTGCAAGAGGAGTCACCGAATGAACCTAAAAAGAAAGGAAATATAACGATCAGAAGGATACTATGGAGTGAAAAAGAAAAGCGAGATCTTTTTAGGAAAAGTTTGTTTAAGACCATATGTAGAGTTGCAAAAAAAATTTAGAAGGTGATTGTTGATAGTGGAAGCTTAGAGAATCTAGCATCTAAGGAGATAGTGACAAAGTTGCAGTTGGAAAGAGTGAAACATATGAAACCCTATCAGATTTCATGGATCAAGGATGAGCATACACTAATGGTGAGTGAAAAATGTTTTACAAATCTAAAAATTGGAAAGTATTATGATAAGGTGTTGTGTGATATTATGCCAATGAATTGTTGTCTTACTTTGTTGGGTAGACCTTGGCAATATGATATACATGTTATACATGATGGAACATTAAATAGATATACTATTTGGGTTGATGGTGAGAAACAAATATTGTTACCTTTGGTGGAAGAATTTATTGGTGAGATATGTACATCTATGAAAGTTGCTTTGATGGAAGCTAGGCAATTTGTTAAGGATTTGAAAAGAGATGATATTTGTTATGCTTTGATTCCTAACAAACTGAGTAAGAATATAGAAGATGAAATTCCTACAGAAGTTGAGAAATTGCTTACTAAGTACACGAAGATCATTTTAGATAATGTACCTAATTGTTTGCAACCAATGAGAGATATTAGTAATTGTATGTATCTAATTATTGGAGCTAGTTTACCAAACAAGGCACCACATTCATTAACACTGACTGAGAATGTAGTGCTTAACTGATAAGTTCATGAGTTGTTGGACAAGGGTTTTATCAGAGAAAGTTTGAGTCCATGTGCAATACCAACTATATTGGCACCTAAGAAGAATGGAGAATGGAAAATGTGCACTAGTTCAAAAGCAATCAATAAGATCACAATTAAGTATAGGTTTCCTATACTAAGGATTGATGATATAATGGATTGTTTGAGTGTTGCAATATATTTTACCAAAATTGATTTGAAGAGTGGATATCATTAGATAAGAATCAGATAAGTTGATGAGTGGAAGACTATTTTAAAGATGAAAGAAGGTTTGTATGAGTGGTTTGTTATGCCTTTTGGTTTAACTAATGCATCAAGTACATTTATGAGATTAATGAATTAAGGTTTGGAGAAATTATTGAATAAATGTGTGATTATATACTTGGCTAATATTATTATATTCATTAAGACTAGAGAAAAGAATTTGATGCATATAAGACAAGTATTGTACAGATTGAAAGAGGAAAAGTTGATGATAAATATGAAAATGTCTTCCTTCATGAAACAAGAGCTTGTGTATTTAGGTTTTGTGATTTTAGCTAATGGATTGAAGATTTATCCTAAGAAGGTTGAAGCTATACTTAGGTTTTCTACACCTGAGAATGTCAGTGAAGTATGATCATTTCATGGATTGGAAAGTTTTTATAGGAAGTTTATCAGAAATTTTAGTTCTATTTGTAATACTATGACTGAGACAATGAGAGGAGACAAAAGAGAATTTAAATGGACACATGGGGATGACAAGAGTTTTGAGACTTTGAAACTGAAGGTTTTTGAATTACCTGTGTTAGCTTTACTTGATTTTAATAAGGTATTTCAAGTTGAATGTGATGTAAGTGGAAGTGCAATAGGAGCTGTGTTGACTCAAGAAGGTAAATTTGTTTCTTTCTTTATTAAAAATGTGAATGATCCTAAAAGGAAATATTTTTTCTACGATCAAGAATTCTATGTTATTGTTCAAGCTATGAAGAAATGGAGACATTATTTGATTTTGAGTGAGTTTATGTTTTATACTAATCATAAGGCTTTATAATATTTGGGTAGTCAAAATAATATGAATCAGAGACATATTAAAGTGGTAGAGTATCTACAGAGTCTCACATTTGTGATAAAGAATAAGAGTGGAGTTTCTAACCCAGTTGCTGATGCATTGAGTAGAAGAAGATCTTTGTTGGCTGAAATGAGAATTCAAGTTCTTGGTTTTGATGATATGAAGAATTTGTATAAAAATTATCCTGATTTTTCTGAGAAGTGGAGAGTGTGCAGAGCACCTATTCCAAATCAATCAAGTAAGTATGAAGACTATTTCATTCAGGAAGATATGTTTTTTAAAGGTATTCAGCTGTGCATACTAGGAGGATCAATGAGAGCTAATTTGATAAAGGAAAAACATAGTAGTGGTTTGGATGGAGATTTTGGTATTGATAAAACATTGAGTTATCTTAAGGAAAGGTATTTATGTTCTCATTCATATAAGGATGTTCATAAATTTGTAAAAATATATGGATTTTATCAAGTTGAAAAAGGAGTAAGTTAGAATACTGGTTTGTATACACTAATTAGTGTTCTTGAGAAACCTTGGAGTGATATCAACATGGATTTTGTTCTTGGCTTACCAAGGATAGCAAGAGGTAATGATTACATATTTGTTGGTGTGGGTAGATTTTCTAAGATGACACATTTCATACCATGTAGAAAAACATCACATGTACTACATATAACAAATATTTTATTTAAGGATATTGTCAGATTGCATGGATGACCAAAGAGTATTATCTTTGACCGAGATAGTAAATTTTTTAGATACTTTTGGAAAAAACTTTGGAAGAAGTTGGACATCAAGTTGAATTATAGTTCTACATTTCATCCACAAACTGATGGAAAGACAAAGGTTGTAAACCAAAGGCTGGGTAACTTGTTGAGATGTTTAGTTGGAGACACACCGAGTAATTGGGATTTGATGTTGGCACAAACAGAGTTTGCATATAATAGCTGAGTAAATAGGAGTACTAGAAAGACACCTTTTGAGATTGTTCATGGTACACAATTTAGAGGTATATCAAACCTGAGATACATTGATACTGAAGAGAAAAGAAGTGATGAAGAAGAAAAGTTTGTTGAGTTTATAAAGACATTGCATGAGAATGTAAAATAGAAGATGGAGAAAAGTAATCATAAATACAAGGATAGTGTAGATAGATCAAGAAGACATAAAAATTTTGAAGTTGGTGATGCAATAATGGTTCATTTAAAGAAAGGAAGATTTCCTATTGGAACATATGGTAAATTGAAACTGAAGAAATTTGGTCCTTACAAAATACTAAGAAGATTTGATAGTGGAAATGCTTATGAAGTCGAATTACCTGATGACATGGATATATCACCCATATTCAATATTTTAGACTTGTATGAATATCATGAACCTAATGAAGAAGTGACAGTACTGAGTGATTATCATAAAAAATAGATAGAATAAATTGAACATATTTTGCAAAAATGAGTTGGTAGAAGTACAAGAGGAAAGGAATACATGGAGTATCTTATAAAATGGAAGAAAAGACTGATGAAGGACTCATCTTAGATTTATTAATCTAATTTGGATTCATTTTAGGTTGCATCTAATACATTATTCTAGGAATCATTTTTTTTAACCCTAGGTGTCTGATGCAGGAGCATCTCGGGTTCTTGGTAATCCTGCTCAACCAAAAATATGCTTTTGTTTGTTCTTTAGTTTATTTGGAGGCTGCTCAGTGAAGTGCTCGGTAAATATTGTTGCTCGATTACTTGTTCTATCTTTCTTTACCAATGGGTCTGAGTGAATTTTTTTTTCTTGGTTGGGTTTCCACCAAGTTGTTTCTATTGCTTGATTATCTCCTCACCAATTTGTTCATGTTTCTCGGTTATCTTTTTAATGAGTTGTTTATCCTCATCTAGTCAAATTTTGCATTTAATTTCCATGGTGCAATTAATGTAGGGTCTCTCAATGGGATATGTGTGGACCTAAATCTGGGTCTATCTTTGGGATTTGAGTGTTGACCTCTTTGGTGGACTCTTGTATATATCTGGTTTATGTTCTTAGTTTAGGGATAGTGTTATGGGGGATTAGTTTTTAGGAGGAGTTTTGGTATCAACTTATGATAGAAGATAAAGGGTTAGCATATTTGGATGGAAGTTTTATGACCTCGCATGTATGAAGATCATCCTTTAATTAATTTGAATTTATATGGCTGAAACTGGGATGGCCTTAGAGCCTGACATGTATTGAGTTTGATCAATTAATGAAAAGTATATGTTGTTTCTTCTCTCCTTGTGTTGTTGCTTCTATATGTTCTACAAGGTTGGTCTAGATAGCTAGGAGTTCCCTTGGGCCCCTATTATTCCCTTCCCTCCTTGCATAAAAAATACAAGAGTTTAATATTGACATTTAGATCACAAAATTTGTTAGAGGCCTAGGACTTGCAAAACTTATGGCTTAGATAAATTTAGATTCTAATCATGTAAATATGTTAGAAGAAGAGCATCGAACTTATATTTTTTATATGGATTTATTTGATTGGTATAAGTACATCATTGGATATTTGAAAAAAATTATATTACCTCCTGAAATGGATGAAACTAGGAAGAGAATAGTTAAGTTGCATGCCATTAAGTATGAAATAATACAAGGTCAATTATGGTGGAGTGATGAAAGAGAATTGCTCTAATGTGTAGACAATGAAACATCGAAGAACTTGTTGGAACAAATGCATAATGATGCATGTTGGGGAAATTAAATGGCTAAGACTAATACACATAAAATTATGGGATATGAATTTTGGTGGCCTACTATCTTCAAGGATGCCCACAGTTATGTCAAAAAATGTGATGCTTGCCTGAGATTTGTAGGTAAGTTTAAGTTTAGTGGAAATTTACCTGTGAGGTTTTTCATAGTTGAGGCACCTTTTCAAAAATGAGGAATGGATTTCATTGGAGACATTCCTCACAAGTATAGTGGTGGTTACTCATGTATTATGGTGGCAAATAATTATTTTACCAAGTGGGTTGAAGCAATTACCACCAAAAGAGCCACTACTAAAGTTGTGACTGATTTTATGCTGCACAATATCCTCACTAGGTTTGGTTATCCATAAATTATTATGGTAGATAATGGAATGTGTTTCAGATCTGAATAATTTAATGATTTCTGCCAATAATATGGGGTCCAAGTGTCTTATTCTTCCACATATCACCCATAGAGGAATGGTCAAGACGAATCCAGTAATAAGAGCCTGATAAAGATTTTGAAAAGAGTGTTGGATAAAAAAAAGGTGGGGAATGGGATTCAAAGGTTCAACAAGAACTATGGGATGATATGGCAATAGTGAAAAAGGCCATTGGTTGTGCACCCTTTGATTTATTATATAGTATACATGCTAGGTGTTGGAAAGTGACATTGCAAGCAATTGTTATTTTGTCTTTGATGTCAAACCTTAATTGGTGAGACTATTGTTATCTATTTGAGTACCACATATATTGTTGATGAAGAAGATTTAACAAGAAGACCAAGTGAATGGTTGAGTTAAGGAAATTCAAAGGGTACTTGATCAGTTGGCACTCTGCCAAAGTAATTTGTTGTTTATCTTTCAAAGACATTTTTTCTGACTGTTCTATGCTGAGAAAGTTTGTCTTGTCCCGAGCAAAGTTGCTTATGATGACAAAAGTTTCTTGTGCCGAGTAAAGTTGCTTCTGATGTGAAAAAAGTTGCACAATGCCAAGCACCATTGAAATTGCCAAGTGGAAACAGTGATGTTGGCCGACTTACAGTAATTTGATTAATGATGAGATTTGAGATCTCTGGCCGACTTAGTTAATTTTATTGGTATATGTAATGTTAATTAAAGATTGATCCATGTCATTTAATGTATGGGTAGCCATAATTAATGCATGGTTTCAAGATTTAATAAGAGACTACTTTGGTGAAGTAAATGTAATGCAAAGATGCGGTGATCCATTGGATCTGACCTAACCTAAGATCTATGATCTTGTTTAAGCGGCAAAAAGATTTAGCTGACCTAGACAGAGAGGTATATGATAGCCTAAAGGGGTTATTCATTGTGTGTGGGTGAATGTATGTGTATGCAAAAGGTTTGCATAGTTGATTTACTATTTAGCATGATCTAGTAGAGAAGGCAAAGGTAGAGGCAGAGTTTTGCATATGTGATTGCTTGATGGATTTCCAAGCAGATCAGAAGGTTGAAATGACAATGCAGGCTATCCAGTAAGTTAACATTAGAGCTATAATTGGATCTGAATTTGCAAAGTAAGTTGTATGTACCAGATCACAACTATTGATTACTTTATAACCATTGTATCAGTTAAATCCTTTAACAAGGTTTACTTAACAGTCATTTGTATAAATCCTCTAACAAGGTGACATTTAGATTGGAATGTTCTAAGTCTTCTAACAAGGCCACTCCTGACAGGGTTATTAAATCCTTTAACCAGGTCACACCTAGCAGTGTGTTATTGTAACCTTTAATAGGGTTGGCTCCTCACATGGCATCACTTCAAAAGAGTGAAAACTTGGTAGCATATTACTGGTGGTTTTTCCCATATTGGGTTTCCATGTTAAATACTTGTGTCAACTTGTGTGAATGCTTATGGTTTGCATTACTATTATGTTACTACAAGCTAATTTTAATTGACAGTAAACTGCATGATTGAAGTTGTTGATTTATGCTACTGCTGTCGAGTAGATCTGAAGTATAGAAAGTTTTTAATTGCTACATCTAGAGCTAAGAATAACTGATTCACCCCTGCCCTCTCAATCATTCTAAATTCATTCTAAAAATTGGTATTAGAGCTTTGGTTTCCTAAAAATAGTTTGAAGGTACTTGGAGCGAAAAGATCAAGATGTATAAGAAGGAGGTTCCCAAGCTGAACAAAGATAACTTCCCTGCATGGTAGAGCTTGATGAAACTACATTTGGCTGGTATTGGAGA
>MU228105.1:1557595-1568964 GCA_018584345.1 Thuja plicata
ATCAAGCAATGTTGGAGATCGCCTCCTCATTGAGCTATTCAGAGTTTGATGATATAAAGAACTGCATAAATGCAAAAGAGATGTGGGACAAACTTGCAACTGTCTATGGTGGAGACACAAATGTGTTAAGAGCTAAATTAGAAAGTCTAAGAGGTAAGTTTGATGAGATGAAAATGCAAGAAGGTGAAAATGTCATTCAGTACTATGGTAGAATAAAAGAAGTTGTAAATGCCATTAGAGGGGCTGATAAAACTATTGATGAGAACACCATTATGAGAAAGGTACTGAGAAATTTAATTCCTATATATGCTATTAGAGTTTCTGAAATTCAAGAATTGAGATGTACTCCTAACAATAATTTGAATCTGGAAAATCTGATAGGCAGACTCACTGCATTTGAAATGTCAAATTATGATAACTATAATCCACAAGGGTTTGATTCTGCTTTTAGATCATAGCTGGTTCTCAATAAATCTAAGAGAGGAAAGAAACATGTGGACAGTGATAGTGACACTTCTGATGATGATCTTGAAGAACTTGAAGCACTCATGGCAAAAAGGATTTCTAGAGGTAAAGGAAAATATAGAGGTAAACTTCCTATTATTTTTTTTTCATGCAACAAAGTGTGTCATATAGCCGCTAGATGTCCTTACAAAAATGAAAAAGATGAAAGAAGGGACAAAAAATACAAAGAATACAAAGATAGAAAGGATGACTAAGACTTCAGGAAATATAAGGACTACAAAGACAAAGGTAAGAAATCTTGTTATATTGCTGAAGAAACTTCTGACATTGACACTGATAATTCTGATGACAATGATATAGAAGTTGTTTATGTTGCAATGAAAGAAGATTTTGATGATGATGAGAAAATTACAGTAATCTCTTATATGAGAAAAAATGATTGTTGGATCATTGAGAGTGGTTGTTACCATCATATGACTGGTGACAAGGATAAGTTTGAAACCTTAAACCAATGTAAAGGAGGATATGTAAAATTTGGTAATGATTCACCATGTCTTATCAAAGGTAATGGATTGATTAACCTGACTGAAAAAATCAGATGTGATGATGTTACTGGGTTGATGATCTTAAATAAAAAAATTTGAGTGTTGCACAGTTGAACAATTCTGGTTACAAAGTTGAATTCCATCACAGAAAGACAAAGATCTATGATTCTACTGGAGAATTAGTTGGAAGTGGTGATCAGACCAAATGTAACTTTTTTTATCTGGATTTATTTGAAGAAACATGTTTGTGTGCATAGTACAATGATGTTTGGTTATGGCATAAGAGGTTGTGTCATGTGAACTTTGATAACTTGGTAAGCATAAGTAAATTGAAAAAGCTTAGAGGGCTACCTAAGTTAAAGAAACTTGAGAATGCTGTGTAAACAATGTCAACTAGGAAAGATGACTAAGTCTAGTTTCAAGAGAAAAATACATGTATCAGAGGAAATTCTTGAATTGGTCCATACTAGTCTCTATGGTCCCATTAGAGAAAGATGCTATTGTGGAGCTAGATACTTTATTCTATTTGTTGATGATTATTCAAGGATGATGACTATAATGTTTCTCAAGGAAAAATGTGATGCATTCCAGTTATTTAAATGGTACTTAGCTAAAGTTGAAAAGGAAATAGGAAAAAGTTTGAAATGCTTAAGATCTGATAGAGGTGGAGAGTTTATTTCTAATGAGTTTAATAGGTTCTGCAATGACCAAGGCATAAAGAGATAGATGTCCGCACCTAGGACTCCTCCACAAAATGGTATTGCTGAATGAAGGAACAGATCTATTATGGACTGTGCAAGAATACTAATGATGGAGAAAAATGTTGCACAAAAGTATTGGAAAGAAGCTATAAGTACTATAGTCTATACACTGAATAGAGTTCAAATCAAGAAAGGTACAGATGCTACACCCTATGAACTTTGGTATGGTTATGCACCTAGTGTAAAGTATTTTGAAGCAAATGTTTTATACTGAAAGACAACAGAAATGGAAAACTAGATGCTAAAGGTGAAGAAGGCATATTCCTTGGTTATTCAACGAAAAGAAAAGATTACAAATGTTTGAATTCTAATACTAACAAAATTGTTGAAAGTACAAATGTGGGAATTGATGAGTTTGCAGAAAGAAATGAAGCTGAAAGTACATAAGAGCCTAAAAGCTATAAATCATTCACATATCTGGATGAGGAATATTCTAATTCACTACCTGAGACTACTGCTGAACAACATCATGCACCTTTCGAGTCACAAAGTGGAGTTGCTGAGCAACTGGAAGTGAATGCCGAGCTATCTAATGGATATGTCGAGTCACAAAATCAACCAGAACTAAATACAAATGATGAACCTAAAGCAAGGACTGAGCCTACCCTAGCAAGATATTTTTGAATAAATCATAATTCTGATCAAATCATTTTGTCAAAGGATTCTTTTGTTATGACAAGACGTAAGTTGAAAAATAACACATGTCTGTTATGTGAATTTGAGCCCAAAATAGTAAAAGATGCTTTAGAAAATGAAGATTGGATACAATCAATGAATGAAGAAATTGAAGAAATTGAGAAGAACAAAACTTGGACACTTGTACCTAGGCCAAAGGATAAAAATGTAATTGGCACTAAGTGGGTATTCAGGAAAAAACTAAATGAACATGGAGAAGTGATAAGAAACAAAGCTAGACTGGTATGCAAGGGTTATGCACAGGAGGAAGGTATTGACTACGGTGAAACCTTCGCCCCTTTTGCAAGATTGGAAGGTGTCAGAACTTTACTTGCATATGTAGCCTATAAAGGATTCAAAGTTTATCAGATGGATGTGAAATCTGCATTTCTCAATGAAATCTTGGAAGAAGAAGTGTATATTGAGCAAGCTGATGGTTTTGTAGACCCAAACAAAAGGGATATGATTTTCAGATTACACAAAGCATTATATGGATTGAAGCAAGTGCCAAGAGCATGATATGAGATATTGCACAATTATCTAATCAAAATTGGATTTGCTAGAACCAATGACAATTGCAACCTGTACTTGAAGATAGAGCAAAGAAAAGGTACATTATTAGCTGAAATTTTTGTAGATGACATCATAGTTAGTGGACAAGATGTGTTATGTTAGAAATTCGCAACAAAGATGCAAACTGAGTTTGAGATGTCTATGTTTGGTGAAATAAAATTCTTTGTTAGCTTACAAATTTATCAAATGAAGAATGGTATCTATATCACTCAATCTAAATATATCAAAGAGATACTAAAAACTTTTGCAATGGAAGAGTCCAAACTAGTGAGTACACCCATGGCTACTGGGCAGAAGCTGACAAAAGATGATGAAACAAAAGAAGTGAACCAAACACTCTACATCTCAATGATTGGAAAACTACAGTATGTTGTTCACAACAAACCTTATATTGTCCTGGCTATTGGAATTTTTGTAATATTTTCTACTAATCCTAAGGAAACTCACATGATGGCAGTCAAAAGAATTCTGAGATATTTGAAAGGAACTGAGGACTATGGTCTATACTAAAAAAATATTGACAAGTTTGAACTCAGAGTTTACACTAATTCTGACTAGGCTCGAAATGTTGATGACAGGAAAAGCACTACTGGTGGAGCATTTCTTTTAGGAAAGAAATTGATCTCCTAGACAAGGAAGAAATAGAACTGCACCTCACAATCTATAGCTGAAGTTGAGTATGTGGTAGCAACAATTAACTGTTCTAACATTGTGTGGTTGAAGATACTACTGAAAGGTATGAAGGAAGAAATTACTGACCCAGTTGTCATATACTGTGATAACACAAGTGCTATTAATATCTCTAAAAATCTTGTTGTGCACTCAAAGACAAAGCATATAGCTATCAAGTATCATTACTTGAGGGAGCTAGTTCAGAGAAAAGAAGTAAGATTGGATTATGTGAACACTAAAGAACAATTAGGAGACATATTCACAAAAGCACTACGCAAGGATGCTCATGAGTATCTACGAGGTAAATTGGGGGTGATTCCCCTAACTGAGGCTAATTAAGTTCTGTATGGTATTGTTGCATCAAATATTTTATTTAGAATATCTGACACATTGATGCATAGTAAGTCACACTTTAGGATGCTGGCTAAAGTTGTGAAGATGAACAAGGACAGAAAAGAAAAACCAGTCATACTGAAGATGACAGGATCAACATGATACTGAAGATCTACATGATAAATATATTGACGTCTTTGGCACCATTTTCAAAGAGGGAGAGATTACCTATAAGGAGGAAGAAATGGAGGGAGAGATTACCTATAAAGAGGAAGAGATTGCTGAGAAAGAGAGATTACAAAGAGGGAAAGATTACATAGAGGTAGAAATTACTATTGAAAATATTGAAGTGATTATCTACTCAAAGCAAGTCTACATATGATTAGACACAGAGGGAGAAATGTTTTTATAGATAAGAATCAGAATGAAGCTAAAGACATTAATGAAGATTTGTTCATATCAAGGAACATAGGTGAATTTTTGGATTGGTTGGTAACTATGCTTGTTAAATCATTGTTCTAATATTTTGTGTTGCCATCAATGCCAAAGAGGGAGATTGTTGGAAAGTGACATTGTAAGAAATTGTTATTTTGTCATTAAGGTCAAACCTTAATTGGTCAGACTATTGTTATCTATTTGAGTACCATATCTATTGTTGATGAAGAATATTTAACAAGAAGACCAAGTGAATGGTTGAGTTAAGGCAATTCAAAGGGTACTTGATCAGTTGACACTCTAGCAAAGTAATTTGTTGTTTATCTTTCAAAGACAATTTTTCTGGATGTTCTGTGTCAAGCAAGTTTGGCTTGTACCGAGCAAAGTTGCATATGATGAGAAAATTTGCTTGTGCCAAGTAAAGTTGCTTGTGATGAGCAAAAAGTTTCTCAATGCCGAGCACCATTGAAATAGCTGAGTGGAAACAATGATGTTGGCCATCTTATAGTAATTGGATTAATGATGAGATTTGAGATCTCTGGATGACTTAGTTAATTTTATTGGGATATGTAATTTTAATTAAAGATTGATCGATGTCATTTAATGTATGGGTAACTGTAATTAATGCATGGTTTCAAAATTTAATTAGAGACTACTTTGGAGAAGTAAATGTAATGCAACAATGGGGTGATCCATTGGATCTGACCTAACCTAAGATCTATGATCTTGTTTAAGAGGCAAAAAGATTTATTTGACCTAGAAAGAGAGGTATATGATAGCCTAAAGGGGTTATTCATTATGTGTGGATGAATGTATGTGTATGCCAAAGGTTTGCATAGTTGATTTACTGTTTAGCATGATCTAGCAGAGAAGGTAAAGGCAGAGGCAGAGTGTTGCATATGTGATTGCTTGAAAAATTTCCAAGAAGATCAAAAGGTTGAAATGACAATGTAGGTTATCTAGTAAGTTAACATCAGAGCTGTAATTAGATTTGAATTTGCAAAGTAAGTTGTATGTACCAGATCACAACTGTTGATTACTTTCTTACCATTGTATTAGTTAAATCCTTTAACAAGGTTAGCTTAATAGTCATTTGTATAAATCCTCTAACAAGGTGACATTCAGATTGGAATGTTTTAAGTCCTCTAACAAGGCCACTCCTGACAGGGTGATTAAAACCTTTATCCAAGACACACCTAGCAGTGCGTTATTGTAACATTTAACAAGGTTGGCTCCTCACAGGGCATCATTTCAGAAGAGTGAAAACATGGTAGCATGTTACTGGTGGTTTTTCCCATATTGGGTTTCCACATTAAATACTTGTGTTAACTTGTGTGAATTCTTATGGTTTTCTTTATTTTTATGTTACTACAAGCTAATTTCAATTGATAGTAAACTGCATGATTGAAGTTGTTTATTTATGCTACTACTGCCGAGTAGATCTGAAGTACAGAAACTTTTTAATTGCTACATCTAGACCTAAGGATAACTTATTCACCCCTCCCCTCTCAGTTATTCTAAATTCATTCTAAGAATTGGTATCAGATCTTTGGTTTCCTAAAAATAGTTTGAAGGTACTTGGAGCGAAAAGATCAAGATGTATAAGAAGGAGGTTCCCAAGCTGAACAAAGATAACTTCCCTACATGGAAGAGCTTGATGAAACTACATTTGGCTAGTATTGGAGATGATGCTAAGAAACTTATTGAACATGCCTATGTACCACCTTCTACTCCTCTCTCAGTTGTACAACTAAGAGAAAAGTAAGAGCACAATCAAGCAATGTTGGAGATCGCCTCCTCATTGAGCTATTCAGAGTTTGATGATATAAAGAAATACATAAATGCAAAAGAGATGTGGGACAAACTTGCAATTGTCTATGGTGGAGACACAAATGTGTTAAGAGCTAAATCAAAAATTCTAAGAGGTAAGTTTGATGAGATGAAAATGCAAGAAGGAGAAAATGTCATTTAGTACTATGAAAGAATAAAAGAAGTTGTAAATGCCATTAGAGGGGTTAATGGAAATATTGATGAGAACACCATTATGAGAAAGGTACTAAGAAATTTACTTCTTGTATATGCTATTAGATTTTCTACAATTCAAGAATTGAGATGTACTCCTAACAATAATCTGAATCTCGAAAATCTGATAGGCAGACTCACTGCATTTCAAATGTCAAATTAGGATAACTATAATCCACAAGGGATTGATTCTTCTTTTAGATCCTAGCTAGTTCTCAAAAAATCTAAGAAAGGGAAGAAACATGTGGACAATGATAGTGACACTTCTGATGATGATCTTGAAGAATTTGAAGCACTCATGGCAAAAAGGCTTTCCAGAGGTAAAGGAAAATAGAGAGGTAAAATTCCTATTATTTATTTTTCATGTAACAAAGTTGGTCATATAACTGCTAGATGTACTGATAAAAATGAAAAAGATGAAAGAAGGGATAACAAATACAAATAATAAAAAGACAGAAAAGATGACTGAGACTTCAGGAAATATAAGGACTACAAAGAAAAAGGTAAGAAATCTTGTTATATTGTTGAAGAAAATTCTGACAATGACACTGATAATTCTGATGACAATGATATAGAAGTTGTTTATGTTGCAATGAAAGAAGATTCTAATAATGATGAGAAAATTGCACTAATCTCTTATATGAGAAAAAATGATCGTTGGATCATTGACAGTGGTTATTCCCATCATATGATTGGTGACAAAGATAAGTTTGAAACCTTAAACCAATGTAAAGGAGGATATGTAAAATTTGGTAATGATTCACCATGTCTTATCAAAGGTAATGGATTGATTAACCTAACTGACAAAATCAGATGTGATTATGTGTATTGGGTCGATGATCTTAAATACAATTTGTTGAGTGTTGCACAGTTGAACAATTCTAGTTACAAAGTTGAATTCCATCACAGAAAGGCAAAGATCTATGATTCTACTGGAGAATTAGTCGGAAGTGGTGATCAGACCAAAGGTAACTTATTTTATCTAGATTTATTTGAAGAAACATGTTTGTTTGCACAGTACAATGATGTTTGGTTATGGCATAAGAGGTTGTGTCATGTGAACTTTGATAACATGGTAAGCATAAGTAAATTGAAAAAGGTTAGAGGGCTACCTAATTTAAAGAAACCAGAGAATGCTATGTGTAAACAATGGTCAACTAGGAAAGATGACTAAGTCTAGTTTCAAGAGAAAAACACATGTATCAGAGGAAATTCTAGAATTGGTCCATACTGATCTCTATGGTCCCATTGGAGAAAGAAGTTGTTGTGGTGCTAGATACTTTATTCTATTTGTTGATGATTATTAAAGGATGATGACTATAATGTTTCTCAAGGAAAAATCTGATGCATTCTAGTTATTTAAATGGTACTTAGCTAAAGTTGAAAAGGAAATAGGCACAATTTTGAAATTCTTAAGATCTGACAGAGGTGGAGAGTTTATTTCTAATGAGTTTAACAGGTTCTGCAATGACTGAGGCATAAGGAGACAGATGTCCGCACCTAGGACTCCTCCATAAAATGGTATTGTTGAATGAAGGAACAGATCTATTATGGACTATGCAAGAACACTAATGATGGAGAAAAATGTTGCACAAAAGTATTGGAAAGAAGTTGTAAGTACTACAGTCTATACACTAAATAGAGTTCAAATCAAGAAAGGTACCAATGCTACACCCTATTAACTTTGGTATGGTTATGCACCTAGTGTAAAGTATTTTAAAGTATTTGGAAGCAAATGTTTTATACTAAAAGACAACAGAAATGGAAAACTAGATGCTAAAGGTGAAGAAGGCATATTCCTTGGTTATTCAAGGAAAAGCAAAGCTTACAAATGTTTGAATTCTAATACTAACAAAATTGTTGAAAGTGCAAATGTGAGAATTGATGATTTTGCAAAAAGAAATGAAGCTGAAAGTACACAAGAGCATGAAAGCTACAGATAATTCACATATCTAGATGAGGAAGATTCTAATTCACTACCTAAGACTACTACTGAACAACAACATGCACCTACAAAGTCACAAACTGGAGTTGTCGAGCAACTAGAAGTGAATGTCAAGCTATCTAATGGAGATGTCGAGTCACAGAATCAACCATAACTGAATATAAATGATGAACCTAAAGCAAGGAATGAGACTACCCTAGAAAAATATGTGAGAAGAAATCATAATTCTGATCAAATCATTGGGTCAAAGGATTCTGCTATTATGACAAAAAGTAAGTTGAAAAATAATACATGTATGTTATGTGAATTTGAACCCAAAATAGTAAAAGATGCTTTAGAAAATGAAGATTGGATACAAGAAATGAATGAAGAAATTGAACAAATTGAGAAGAACAAAACTTGGACACTTGTACCTAGGCCAAAGGATAAAAATGTAATTGGCACTAAGTGGGTATTCAGGAACAAACTAAATGAACATGGAGAAGTGACAAGAAACAAAGCTAGACTGGTATGCAAGGGTTATGCACAGGAGAAAGGTATTGACTACGGTGAAACCTTCGCCCCTTTTGCAAGATTGGAAGGTGTCATAACTTTACTTGCATATGCAGCCTATAAAAGATTCAAAGTTTATCAGATGCATGTGAAATCTGCATTTCTCAAAGGAATCTTGGAAGAAGAAGTGTATATTAAGCAAGCTGATGGTTTTGTAGACCCAAACAAAAGGGATATGGTTTGCAGATTCCACAAAGCATTATATGGATTGAAGCAAGTGCCAAGAGCATGGTATGAGAGATTGCACAATTACCTAATCAAAATTAGATTTGCTAGAACCAATGACAACAACAACCTATACTTGAAGACAAAGCAAAGAAAAGGTACATTATTGGCTAAAATTTTTGTAGATGACATCATATTTAGTGGACAAGATGTTTTATGTCAAAAATTTGCAATAGAGATGCAAACTGAGTTTGAGATGTCTATGTTTGGTGAAATAAAATTCTTTGGTTGCTTACAAATTTATCAAATGAAGAATGGTATATATATAACTCAATCTAAATATAACAAAGAGATGCTTAAAACTTTTGGAATGGAAGAGTCCAAACTAGTGAGTACACCCATGGCTACTGGACAGAAGCTGACAAAAGATGATGACACAAAAGAAGTGAAAAAAACACACTACAGGTCAATGATTGGAAAACTATAGTATGTTGTTCACAAAAGACCTGATATTGCCCTAGCTATTGGAATTGTAGCAAGATTTTCTACTAATCCTAAGGAAAATCACATGATGGTAGTCAAAAGAATTCTGAGATATTTGAAAGGAACTAAGGACTACGGTCTATACTACAAAAAGATTGACAAGTTTGAACTCAGAGTGTACACTGATTCTGACTAGGCTGGAAATGTTGATGACAGGAAAATCACTACTGGTGGAGGATTTCTTTTAGGAAAGAAATTGATCTCCTGGACAAGCAAGAAATAGAACTGTACCTCACAATCTACAGCTGAAGCCAAGTATGTGGCATCAGCAGTTAATTATTCTAACATTGTGTGGTTGAAGATAGTACTGAAAGGTATGAAGGAAGAAACTAATGACCCATTTTTCATATACTGTGATAACACAAGTGCTATTAATATCTCTAAAAATCCTGTTATGCACTCAAAGATAAATCATATAGCTATCAAGTATCATTACTTGAGGTAGCTAGTTCAGAGTAAAGAAGTGAGATTGGTTCATGTGAACACTAAAGAAAAATTAGCAGACATATTCACAAAAGCACTACCCAAGGATGCTCATGAGTATCTACGAGGTAAATTGGGGGTGATTCCTCTAATTGAGGCTAATTAAGTTTTGTATGGTACTGTTGCATCAAATATTTTATTCAGAATATCTGACACATTGATGTACAATAAGTCACACTTTAGGATGCTAGATAAAGTTGTGAAGATGAACAAGGACAAAAAATAAAAATCAATCATACTAAAGATGACAGGATCAACATGATACTGAAGATCTACATGATAAAGATATTGTCATCTTTGGCATTATTTTCAAAGAGGGAGAGATTACCTATAAAGAGGAATAAGTGAAGGGACAAATTACCTATAAAGAGGAAGAGATCACCAAGAAAGAGAGATTACAAAGAGGGAAATATTACATAGAGGCAGAAGTTACTATTGAAAACATTGAAGGGATTATCTACTCGGAGGAAGTCTACAGATGATTAGACACAGAGGGAGAAATTTTTTTATAGATAAGAATCAGAACAAAGATAAAGACATTAATGAAGATTCATTCATATCAAGGAACACAGGTGAATTTTTGGATTGGTTGGTAACTATGCTTGTTAAATCATTGTTCTAATATTTTGTGTTTCCATCAATGCCAAAGAGGGAGATTGTTGGAAAGTGACATTGCAAGAAATGGTTATTTTGTCATTGATGTCAAACATTAATTGGTGAGACTATTGTTATCTATTTGAGTACCATATCTATTGTTTATGAAGAAGATTTAACAAAAGACCAAGTGAATGGTTGAGTTAAGGAAATTCAAAGGTTATTTGATCAGTTGGCACTCTGGCAAAGTAATTTGTTGTTTATCATTCAAAGATAGTTTTTTTGGCTATTCTGTGCTGAGCAAGTTTGGCTTGTGCTGAGAAAAGTTGCATATGATGAGCAAAGTTTCTTGTGCCGAGTAAATTTGCTTGTGACAAGTAAAAAGTTGCTCAATGTTGAGCACCATTGAAATGGCCAAGTGGAAACAGTGATGTTGGCCGACTTACAATAATTGGATTAATGATGAGATTTGAGATCTATGGCCGACTTAGTTAAATTTATTGGGATATGTAATGTTAATTAAAGATTGATCCACATCATTTAATGTATGGGTAACCATAATTAATGCATGGTTTCAAGATTTAATTAGAGACTACTTTGGAGAAG
>MU228105.1:1569495-1595519 GCA_018584345.1 Thuja plicata
GGGTTGGCTCCTCACAGGGCATCACTTTAGAAGAGTGAAAACTTGGTAGCATGTTACTGGTGGTTTTTCCCATATTGGGTTTCCACGTTAAATATTTGTGTCAACTTGTGTGAATGCTTATGGTTTGCTTTACTTCTATGTTACTACAAGCTAATTTCAATTGACAGTAAACTGCATGATTGAAGTTGTTGATTTATGTTACTGCTGCCGAGTAGATCTAAAGTATAGAAAGTTTTTAATTGCTACATCTAGACCTGAGGATAACTGATTCACCCCTCCCCTCTTAGTTATTCTAAATTCATTCTAACACTAGGTTGCCACAAATAAACTATTTCAAATGTATAAGTTTATCTAAAAATAGGATGAGGAACTAGATGATGAGATGAAGGTCATAATGAATGATTTGATATAATTGGATGAATCAAGAAGGGAAGCACATTATAGGAATGTCAAGTTGTAGATTCAATATAAGGATCTGTATGATAAAAGAGCCACTGTAAGAAGTTTTGAAACTAATGATTTGGTGTTGATGTGGAATGCCAAATTGGAAGATAAATGAAAACATAGAAAATTTTATCCTATTTAGTTAGGACGATATATAATTGATAGTAAGTGGGGTTCTAATTCTTATATTTAAAAATATTTAACTCAAAATGTTCTAGAATTTGCAGTTCATGGACAGTTCCTGAAGTTCTACTTCTCTTAAAGTTATAAGAATTCATGAACAGTCGGTTGTAAATAAGTTTTTTTGTTCCTTTCTATTTTTTTGTGTCTACTATTTTTATTTTTCCCTTTCTGTAGGTTTTTTGTTGAATTTAGAGTTCTAAAATCTTGTCATACATGCAAGAGACATACATCCCCAAAAAGAGCCACTGTTAGCACTGTAAAAATTTCCATTGTTCCAAGGTTTTTTCAAGGTGTTTTGAGTTTGGTTTTATGGATTTTGTGTCGCTAGTTCTTAAACCCTAATGGACCTTCTCTTAAGACTAGATTCAATTCATGCAAAAAAAACCTAAGCCCCTTTGGCGTGTTATAAAATTTTGTTACCTTTTTAATGTCACTTAAGTCACTTAAGGCTCATGTTTTTAAGTTTTCATCAAAAAGGCCATCTATTTTATTTAACTCTTAGTGAGGTTCCCCTTAATTTTTCTTAAATTTCTATAGTCCCAACAAGATTTATTTCTCCCAAGCATTGAGCAGGTTCATCTTCATCCAATAGTAGGCTTAAAGCCATGAACACAAGATGCAGTGTGTTTAATCATCGAGGAATTGTGCTATGGTTCCACCTGTTGATCCTGAGATCATGAGGTCAAAATATTACAAAGCATATAGCAGAAGATTCATCAACCATCAAATTATTTTCATCCAACAGCTAGTGCAAGTCCTTGATTGAAAGATGATCAAATTTTATACTTTGCGGAAACGCGACCGAACACCATGTTGAAAGTGGTTGGGCTTACAAAAGGGTTACAGGAAGGTCAGATCAAACTTGATCCAACGGTGGTGCTTTTCCATGATCTCAAGATACACATGCATTATTCTTTAAGGAATTATCATAGACTGACACATGGAGATGGCAGGATAGAGAGGGACTTACATGAAAATAAAAAAAACTATCATATTAGTTTTCAATCAATAGCGCATGTATTTTCTTGATGCAAAGATGATCAGAAGTTATTCTTTGCAGTTTCACGACTATGAAACACATGGAAAGTGGCTAGAGAAAATCCAGAGGTAAAGGGTGATTAGATCATTTTTTATCATGTGCCTGGCACTATCCCATAAAGAAAAGATGATCTATTTTTAGTCATTGAGGCTTTTCCATCGATCGACATGTGTCCAACCTAGTTTGTGGGACCTACAGTTTTGAAGCTAAAGGTGAGGTTAATATTACCTAAAATTTCCCATCCTATCAAATTTTGGCCTACAAGTAGGGTAAATGTGGCTCCCACAAGGATTGAACCTTGCTTTTAAGTTTTATGTCAAGTTTTTCTGGTCTTTTCCTTGTTTTCTGCATGTTTCTAGCCTTAGTTAAACCCTTGCTCTATTTTAAGGTCTAAAACCCTAAGGAAAGACTCTTAAACCCTAGGTCTTTGTAGATCATTCTAATTTTGAGTTAATTTTTTTTTGCCACTTAAGATATTATTTTCCATGTGCCTTTATCTCTTATGTCTTTTATTTCCTAATCTCTTAATGCTTGGTGGTTAGTCACTAGCATTAAATGATTTGGAATCGAGTTTAAGTCTTGGCACTTTTTGTTTATCTCCTGACCTTGCAATGAAATGGTTAAGTCATAAAAGATCTCAAGATTAAGTACTAGTTGTCGATGCAGATTAGATATGTGGCTGTCACTAAATCTTGTAATCAAGAAAGAGTTAAAGATAGGGTCTTATAAGATTACTTTCGATTCATTGATCAAGATAAAATCAAAAGGGTAACCACTGAATCTCCAAATAAGTCAGAGTCAATCCAAAAGATTCAGCGATTGAAAGATATGGACTCATATGCACACATGTGTGTAGGCTTAGGTCATGATTAGTGGTTATCACTTTCTCCCAGATCAAACCAAGGGTTAATTAAAGCATTTAGAGATTCAAAGATAGTTGTATCTCTGAATCTCTAGAATAGACCATGGTTAGGCTAAAGACTTGGAGATTATGAGATTTATTTTTATCCTTGAATCTAAAAATTTACTTAGAGTTAAGTCAATGATCTCTAATGTAAGATCTAGGCTATTGATCATGTTTTAATCTTACATTTGTATCTTAATCTCATGATGAACTCAGAGTTAGATCAAATATCTAGAGGTCTTGAGATTGCTTTTGTCACTAGGTCTCCATATCAGATCAGAGTTAAGTTAAATGATCAGAGTTTCTAATTTTTTATTTTTTGTGTGATCTCTCAATTAAACCTAAGTCTCACCAAGCCTATTCAAGTTCTCATTTGGAGATTCAGAGATGAGTTGTCTCTAAATCTTGTAATCTAAACAGGGTTAAAGCTAAGATCTAGAGACTTAGAGATACAAAGGAATTAAGTTGAACCGAGTTAAACAAAGGTTAGAGGTTAAGTTAGAGATAAGAATCAATTAGATGTTCATCACAAAGCCTTTATCATCAGATCAAACACTAAAGATTCTTCAAGGCATTGTGACATTGTGCCATGTGGACAGTGGGGCCACCTTTTTGTGAGGGCTAAGGGAGGTTAATTGATGGTCAATTTCCTCTTGATTATGTGGTCAATGCTTTCCCTTGATGATGAAGATGCTAGACAGTTAGTGATCAAGGAAATGTACCATTGTGACATGTGTCAGGTTGTCAAAACCTAGGCGTGTCAAGTGGCAGATTAAAGGTCAAACAGGTTTTAATGCATCTAACGGTCGACGCTTTCCCTTGATGGAAAAATGAAGGGAAGTTAATGTTTGAGGCATTGTGCCATGAGGACACATGTCCTTTCTGATCAGGTGGGATCTGCGGTTACCAAGTCTGAGGGAGGGTTAATATGTAGTGTAGTTGATCTTAATCCAATGGTCCACACTTTTCCTTTAAGCAAATATGATCAACAATTAGTGTTTGAGGCAGTGTGTGTGCGTGCCACATTGCGATCTGAGATCTTAGGCTCGTAGGTGATTTAAAATAAATTGATGACTATTTTAAAAATGATAAAGGTTTCAACCTGGGTTGTTGATTGGGTATTTCTATGCCACCAATGACCATTTGTGTTTAAATTCAAATATTCAAATTGTTTCTCAGAGCTTTCATGGTGGTGGAAATGTTTTCAAGTTGTAAAGAAGGTAGATGAATTAGGTTGATCTATCTACTCAAATTTATGACATTGGAAGGCATCTCTAAGGAATATTTGATTGTCTAAGATATTTTCAAAGACATTAATGTTCATAGGTGATCATTTTAGGGTTTCTAATTTTTTAAAGGATATTTTGTGTAACCCTAATATGATCGGATCTGATTTGATGGATTGACTACCAAGCCTTAGTGGCTAAGGAGGTTGTATATTAGTAGTTTTGGAAGCTTTTGTAGGCAGGTTTTTTAGGCTTATGTAAGATTTTATATGGCATTTATTATGCCCCCAAGATTTCATACATTTGTAATTTCTCATTAAAGTTTAGATTATGCAAATAATTTTTGTGACTTATTCTATGTAACCAGGTTTTTTTATGTTTCTATTTCTCTCTAAAGCATAACACAGTGACCGAGTGTTGAAGAAATTTTTTGAGCTATTTGATTCCTCTTCCTTTCTACAGCTTTGTGTACTACTGTGAATTATTTGATAAAGGTAATCTTGAGAATTTTGTTTATTCCCTAATGTCTTCTCTCATTTTTGTACCTATCTACTGGAGTGAATGTTTTTTTGTAGGTCATAGTTTGTGTCTATCTTCTTGAAGCTTTTTTTTTAGAATACTTCATCTCCCTAAGTGGTTTCATCTTAGATCACACTATGAAACATTTATGCAAGCCTATTCAAGAAGTTTCACTTGTCTTAAGTCAGATATTTCATGCTAACACTTAGCCATCTTTCTTATGATTCATGTTCATTTTAGTGTATCATCTAGTAGATTAGGTTGCTTCTTTATTTCCTTTTAGTTTTCTTCTATTTGTTTTCCTATAAATTTTAATTGCATGTACCAAGAGGAAAACATGTGATTATCCAAGAGGAACCAGCCTAGAATCAGGAGATCTCACTCATTTGAGAAAAGATCCCACAAACTAGAAGTGATTCCCATGTTATACTAGATCACTAGACTCTCAAGTTTAGTAGGGTAAAAATTTTGCGTATAACAATTCTGACACACACGGTGGGACTACAAAAGAAGTTCATTGTTTAAAAGGCTATGTTGGCTCTCATATGTTGATTGCAAATTATTGACCTAAAATTTATTTTTAAGGCATATGTGGCGACTCCATTGGTGTTAATAACAAGAAGACCCACTCCTAAATTTTATGAGAAAGGTAGAGATAAGAAGATTAAAGCCTTCTAAAGTTTTGTAGTTGCCTCCAAAAAAAATAAAAGGGAGAGAATCCCAATGGACATCCCCTACAAGGAGAGTGAATTCTACACCACCGGTTGTAGAAGAAAGACCCTTGTTGTTTCATACTAGAAGGAGAGGAAGATATTTAAGTAAAGAGTTGCTAAGATATTAAGCTCCACTTATTGGTTCAAGTGTGACCCACACCGTTGTTATTTAGAAAATCATAGTCCCTAAATTGGAAAGACAATTTTCATTTGTACCCTTTAATCAAGGTAGCCCATTATGTTTTTCCCAACATCATTATGTACCTCTAGCAGCATTAAATTTTTTACCTAATTTCACAAGTGAAAGCCAAACAACAGCTTGTGAGCACGTCAGAGATGTGGCTACCATTTGTAGTATACACCATGTCACCAAGTTATATGTGGCTACCAAGTTGTTGGCAGCCTCCTTCAAAGGTAAAGCCCTAGAGAGAAACTCACTACTATCAAAAGAGCCCCTCAAGAATAAATGATAGATTTCAATAACAAATTTCTCAAGACATGGAATAGAATCCCTATTTTTCTAAGGCCTTCAATAGATTATGCTTTCCTATATTTTTTTAAAATTTTGAATATCAATATATCTGTCATGATTTAGTCTATGGGAGGTACCTCACTACCCTAGGATTTTGATATTGTTGTTAAATAAGAGAATTGCCTAACTCAAGTTGGTATGATAGCTCCAAGGCCACCCATGCCTATCTGCCCTAATATTCAACCCAATATATCTTTGAACATTCCTCCATTCACTCTATACCCACTGTAGTAGCACCTCAAGATAGTTTAGGCAATGAGGAATCAAAAGAAGGATTTTCCCAAGAGCTACAAGAAATGAGAAGTAATCAACAAGAAACAAATAGATTATTGCGAAGTAATCAACATGAAACAAATAACTTATTGTAGAAACTTAGTAATGAGTTGATCAATATAAAAAAGAAGAATCAAGAGGTTAGACCACCCTTCAAACAACAAAATATAAGTCCTAATCAACAATATCAAGGGCAGGGAAAATCTTATCAACAAAGAAGACCACCATACCAGAGAAACTACCAGGGTCAAAAGAAATTTTTTAATCAAAGGCCATATCAGCCTTATAACTTGTTGCCTCTTAATTTTTCAAATCTACTCAAGGATGTAGTTCCAGCACAAAGCTACCCAACAAAAGAAAATGAATGGTGCTTTTCCTGTAGTCAATCACAAAATCAAACTACATGTTTGAATGGGTTGAGGAACCAAGCACTCATGGTACAAAATGCATCAAGCACACCTTTGGATTCATCCTTGACTGGATTAGTACCACAACAAGATGCACAATCTTATGAGACTTCTCTCTTTAATTGGCAAGGCTAATATTTTAATTGGGTAAATGGTGAATCTTCAATTTCAACCAATACTCAGTCCAAGAGAGGAGCTCAAGACATGAGGAAAATAGAGGAGAAGGGAAAGGATTCCACATCTACAGAATCATCACATACACCCACTATTGACATACATAAAAGACCTCCTATCATACAAATGAAAGGTGGCCAACTTACCAAAGATGTAGAGCCCACAATGGTGAAAGCACACTAGAAATTCCATGTAGGAGTACCATTCAATATTGTGGACAATATGAAAAAAATGAATGTGACAATGACTATGTGGGATTCCTTAGCCATTCCAAGACAACCTAAAATATTGAAGAAGGAAATGTCTAAGGAAGAAATCGTAGAAGAGTCCACTAATGATGTTTCTAGGCTGATGTTGGTTAATGTTGATCAAGAAAAGAAATTTCAAACAGAAACACCAAGGTGGAAGCTAATCCTGGTAAGAAGACAAAGCCACCTCACTTTTATATATCATTGATAATTGGAGAATTCCTAGTGCATAATTGTATGGTAGATATTGGAGCCACAAGTTTAGTTATGCCTAAGAGGGTAGCTAACTAGATAGGACTAAAATATGAACCATTTTGAAAGAAAGTGATATAGTTTGATGGCTCATATGTAAACATAATAGGTGTGGATAAGGATACAATTTTAATTATTCATGCTAGTCCTAAATTCTCTATCTCTTTAGACATTTATATCATAGATATTCTTGCTCCTTTTTCCTTATGTTTGTCAAGAAATTTCACAACCAAGATAGGATGTTACCTTTCTTCTAATTAGCCTCATATGATTTTTGATACTAGATATGGAACTAAAGTCACTATCAAATCTGATTCATTAATAGTAGCCCATATAGAGCCTTATGTATCAAATGTCCTCAATGCAAGTTACCTTGTATTTGATAAAAATGATGTTCCAGTCATCCAAAAAATAGATACCAAGATAGAGAACATTCCAGATGTCTATCTAGATGAATGGGGATTAGGAAATACTTCACAGGCTTAGGATAATGTTGTTTGGAATGCTGGTTTGGGGAACTACATGCTACAAGAAGATTGTCTGACAATGCCAAATCTCTTTAAGGAAACCAGTGAAGCATAAGAAAAAGAGAGAAATGAAGATTGGGATTTTTTATTTGATGGTGGTAGAAGAAAACATGGCTCTAGTGGTGGTGTAATTATTCTCTCCCCTAGAGGTGAGAAATACTATGCAGCTTTTAGATTTATTTTTTCTTGTACAAGAGTACTGCTAAATATGAAAGCTTGATCCATGGATTAAAGTGGGGCAAGAAAAGAAGTATTAAATATTTAAGGGTCTATGGTGATATTAAATTAATTGTTAGCCAAGTGAAGGGAACAAGTGCAACTAAAAATGATACTTTAAGAGATTACAAGCATAGGGTGTGGGATGGAATGGAAGATTTTCATGCTTTTAATATCATTTCAATCCCTAGGAAGCTAAATTAACATGCAAACAGGCTAGCAGATGTTGGATCTCAGTTTAATATCCCTAATAACATTTCATTGGGAATTGATCAGCAACATGTTAATATTATTTTTAGGCCTTCCATCTCTGACAATGATGTCAATTGACAAGTATTTGAAAATGATGAGAAATTCTACAATTCTAGTTTGAAGAAGGCATTTTTTTAGAGCACAATCAAGATAGTTTGATGCAAAACTATTATGATCAAGTGGTGCAACTCACATCCAAGAATTTTCCTAAGGGTTCTATAACCTTAGGTTCAATCTTCAATATAGATGATCAACCAAAAAATAATAAAACTAGCTTAGTAGTTCTATTAGGGATATTTCTTGTAAGAATTTCAAGTAGTGTGAATGCTTTCTCTTTACATTTCCAATTTACTCTATGCAAGAGAAATCCTAATTACTAAGGACTTATTTCCTCCTTCAACTTTGAGGTCCACAGGATTAGGTGGGTGTACCTTCTAATGATTACTGATTTACAATATCTATTTTAGTGGATTAGGTCTCCTACTAGATTGCAAATTGCCCTTTACTATATCAACAAATAGAAAACTATGCCAATGACTATAATTAATCTGATACAGAGCTTAATAAGAAAAAAAAAAATTTAACAATAGCAAATAGTAGTGTGAAAAGGATTCTCATCCTTCTTCCTTTTGTAGTTCTCTAAACTTAGGAGGGTTAACCTATTGATTCTGTCTTGAAGGAATCAACAAGCTAAATTGTATTCTCTGATACAATTTCTTTAAACTTACAAGTATTTATGACTAAAATGTAAATGATTGATTATTTTTGAATATTGGATGATGATTAATTTTTTTTCCAAACCCTAACCAGTGCCTAGTCCTTTGGGAAAAGAGTAAATATCAAATGTAAATCCACAACAACTGATTAATATAAATACATGAAATTTGAGTAGAATGCATTATAGACTACCTTTCACTCCAATATCCCTGCTATCACATCCTAATACTAATGATTAGTTCTCTGGGATCACCTACAAGACTTATTCTCTTCTTGAAAGAACTCACAAGAAACTGCACAATTACATTTTAATCGATATATCTAAAGTACCTTACAATTTAAACATAGAAGAGCTAGAACATAAATATAAAGAGACAAACACAAGATATAGGATAAAAACTAAAATGTATTTTATTAATTTTATCACTATTTCAAATACATTTATGATACAATATGCACAAAACTTAGACAAATTAAGTAGTCTTGCTTGCAATTATATTTCACTTCTCATCTCATCATCCTCTTTTACCTTACAAAATGATACAAATACTCTATATATAGCCTAAACCATCTTGGAATTCTTCAAAATTAAGGATGCAACAAGCTTTGGATGGTTAAATACCTAACCCTAGAAAATTAGAAGAAGACAAAAGACAAGAGATCAAGTGGTGGAAGGACAAAATAGGAATACATCCAAATAAAATATTTGAAATATTTGAATATGTTTTGGATAGCCTCCAATAGTGTTTGCAAGATTAGGTGACCGCCATTACAGGATAACATACACTTATCTTTTAGATGACTGACCTCCCTATGCTCAAAGATAAGGTGTCAGGTGTCTTTCTATTCTTCATCTATGATTTCAAGGTCAGTAGTGGCATGCTTCTTTTTCTTTGGCTTTGTTAGAACATCCCATGCTATGAAATATTCCTCTCTAGGCAATTTAAAGCTTTAAATGCTTGCAAATTGTGCTTTTTTCCTCTGCCATCTAGCATCTATTATTATCTTGACATCTGTTATAAACTTATTAAAATCTATCTCAGCCTTAAATGCCTCATTCAAGGTTTTATTAAACCTTTCAAAATCTGATTCCTTGTGTCATGCCTCTTAATTAGGATATAAGGAATCAAATTCATTCCTCCATACTTCCACTACTTTAATCTGACTATCCTCTGTTCTGATTGAAGGAATAAACTTATTAAAATCAGACCCAAACATATTTAACCTTGTCTCAATCTTATTTGTCTTTCCTTTGAAAAAGCACAAGGTCACCCCAATCTGATCTATCTCATCTCCTACTTGAGTGACAATTTCTAGTAAATCTTCCCTTAATGGCTTTAAAGATGCTAACATTTCAAATAATCTAGTCCTTACTGACCATGTCCCAAAGCAGGGGTTCAAAATAGATATAAAATTAGTTATGTCTACTTGTAGGCCAAGTAAATTACTATATCCTCCATGTACCAGATCAACTTTTTCTTTCAAAACATTTATTCTATACTGCAAAATATTTTGAAAGGCTTCCAAAGTGACACTATTATTCTCTTCATTATTTTTGTCTATTTCTTTCTATTCATCCCCTATAAATTCTATCTTGATAAGTGCATCTTCTTCTTTTTTAGGTTCAACATGAACCACCTCTAGGATTTCCTGCAGCTTTTGGGTCAAATATGCAATTATCTTCTCCATTTCACTGATCTTAATGAGACTGATTTCTCTATCCTTGGCAATAAGGCTTATTTCATCAAGCAGTTTCTGGTATCTGTTGGGAATTTTAACTGCCTTTGCTTCATTCAAGTGAGAAAAGTGAGTTAAGTACTAAGAAATCTTTAGGTCTCCTGTGTTGTGAACAGACCAGATTATCTTATCTCCTTCCATCTTTTCTTAGACATTTATTAGTGATGAATTTTGATTCTTTGGAGCTAGAGACCACATTTCTAGGGTTTGAGATTGGGCATTATAGCCACATCCTTTGATAATTTCCCCTACTTGTGTCTATGTTGAGAACTTTATGTATGGATGCCTCCTAATTTGATCTATAATGAAGGCGGAAGCTAGGTCCCATCCTTCCACCAGTAACATGCCACTTGAATTCACTAGTTGTCTAGCCTCATCAAGAGTCATGTTCTAAGACTCTATCTCATATTCGTGGATATATTATAATGCTTCACTTGTTATAGCTTCTCCACCATCCAATTTCATCTATGATCCCACTTGATGTTGCTTGGCCCATATCAGGAAGTCTTTGAATTCCTTTCTCTTTATGAATTCATCATCTTTTAGGAACTCCTCTTGTTGCAAATCCCTTTCATCTTGGCACAATATGAGGGGAATTTCCACATTATCATCAGTGTCTTCCCTTTTCTTCTTTCCCTCCCTAATGACCTTTCTTAATTGGTGGTCATAGGCACTAATCCCTGTGAATAGGGAACTAACTTTATCTTTTTTCTTCCTCTATATATTTGCAACAAAAGGCTCCCCTTCTTTCACTCTTTGACTATTATGTGGAGGCTCTACATCTACCTCAACCTCATGCCCCTATGTCAAATCAATTATGTTCTCCTCATTATGAGGTGGTTGATCCTGAGGTGGTGGGCTATATATAGAGTAATTCCTATTGTACTTTGATGATGATTGCTTATTTGGACCTCTTTCCTTGTCTTCAATTTGTTCCTCTAATTTATTTCTTAGAAGCTCATATGACTGAATCATGTTTTCTAGACTTTGTAAATAGGGCATACCTAGGAAATAACCCCCAAATGGGATCCCTTTATTTTTGAGTTGTTTCTCCAAATCCATCAAATCTTGGTATTTTGTAGACCTTTTGGAAATCTCATCGTATTCAAGGATGTGTTTGATTAAATTCTCTTCTTCACATGGTTGGTGTTCCTTTTTTATTGGTATGGTGGGTTTCAATAGTTTCTTAACACTCTTTATAGACCCCTCTGTATCAATGTATCTATGTAGGGAGACATTCATCGTGTAGTGTCTTAACCATCCATTCACAGGATCATATTCCCTCTTACCTATTATGAAATCAGAGGCAATAAAATTCCTTGGAGTAAAGGTTCCTTTCTTGTGTGGAGCCAAATGCTCCCTATCTATCAACATGAGCTGCCATAGGAACTCCATGATTGCAATTCTGGATGGCACTCTATAAGGCAAAATGTGTGGTGGCTAAGAAAAACCATATACTCTAATCAATGTAAAATTTTGATGGCAATATAAATCACCCTAGTTGTGGTCTCCATTCCATTTGTCTACAAATTTCTAGGGTCTTAACAATTGTAACACCTTCACTGGAAGTCTAGTCATAATCATTCCTAGATTTCTCAATAAGCGGTAGACTACCCAATTCTCAAATGCACAAAATTCATTCAGTCTAGAAGTATAGTTCCATACCCTTAACCAAATTTGTATAGGGTTGATCTGTCCATGATAAAATCTTCTGATCTGAAAATTTGGCTAGTCTTTGATGTTAAAATTTTAGAACATAATTAAATGCATGAGAAATGAATATTGCAGGAATTTAGGGATTCCTACCTTTCTCTGGATATCAAAAAATCCTTGGTGCATTTTATCGATTACATATTGAATATAATCATAGTCAGTACTAACATAAGGACTTTGTAAATCTAGAGTGATCATCAGCATGTCTGATGATACTCTCTCTCTCTCTCTCTCTCTCTCTCTCTCTCTCTCTCTCTCTCTCTCTCTCTCTCTCTCTCTCTCTCTCTCTCTCTTCCACTATCCACACCTAAGACTCTGCATAGGGCATATGAAATATATTACATGTAGAATGTCAAATCTTTGTAAAAATATGGGGCATTATCACTAGGAATTGGGGGAATATAATTTATAGTTCCCTTTGGCATGTGGGCCTAAATCAACTTAGCTACAATACCGACCTCCTTGGTATATGTAGCAGCTAGGGCTTTCAAATTTAACTTTGTTGAATAGGGGTTATACATATCAAAATATTTTATGACTGATGCCCTATCCAGGGTTACTAAAAGAGTGCCATCATCTTTCTTGATGGTTCTTGAAATGTTGTCATACATATTGGCTAACCCTAATATGAAATCAACATCAACAAATACATCAAGGACAACTAACTTATCCAATCCACTCATCCAAGAGTTTGATATAGGCATAGGACCCTCACTATTCTTATGAAAATAGTTGAACAAATGATAACTAGAATAATCTGGCATCTTAGCATCCCTAATATATGCATAATTATCACCAAGGTATTCATCATTTAACTTTTCCCCTGATTTCAGCCTGGAAGAAGTTGAATGAATTATTTTTAATAATTCCTCTTTCCTTTGAGGTCATGATCATCCCCACTCTTCCCACTAGTAGAGGTAACACTCACTGCTCTGCTCATGTTTTCTGGTATGAATTTCAACTGATCAACTACTCTTTCTTCACTCTGTATGTTCAAATACCTCTGTTCTCTTGAAAAATCTTATTACTTATGTAAATATTGCTCTAAAAATTGAAACTCTTTGGTAAAAATGAAATGAACAATAGCAATGCCTACTTATTTAGAGAAATCAATGCACAAACCTTTCTTTGAAATCATGGATTTTCAATTCAGTCACTTCTACATTACTTCTATGTGCTATGATATCAATTTTCTATGTGCTATGATAGGTGACTAATTTTGAATAATTTATTTTCAATTAAAACCTTATTATATTAAAAAATAGATCAAGATCTGATACAATTGGCTCATTTAACACAACTTAGCAACTCTTTAAATATGCTGTCATAATCTCAAGATTTTGATTGGCTGACAACTATACAACATGGCATGGAAGAAAACCTTATATCTTACCATGGTCTTACTCTGGTTACCTTTAGTGACTACATGACAGTGTGATCTCTTTGTCTCAGAGAGTTACCCTTAACTCTAGTTCTTTTCTGAGACTTAATGACCACCACATGATCTTCATCTTGATTAATGCTCATCTCTTAATCATTGATTGAATTTTGTCAAGTCCCTTCCTTTCGAGTCTCCATGACTAAGGCTTTTAATAACTCATCTTAAAACCTCTAGTTCCTTTTAGAGACTACGCGATTATGCAAAATCAAAGTTGCATTAGGATTTCATTAACTTTGAGTTTCTTTTGAGATTATGCAACCATCGCTAGATATTTTCTTAATCGCACAGTCTGCATGTAATCTTGTTTTCTTTTTATACTTTCTCTTTCTTATCTGAGACTTTACAACTACCATGGATTAGCTTTTAATCTAACGGTTCATGGGTAATCTCCTTACCTTTTCAATTAACTTCAGTTTTATTAGAGACTTCATGACTTAAGCTATCTCCAAGTTGAGGAGGGAGTTTCTTTACCTCAGGTTTGCTTTGAGACTTCATGACTAACTCAGGTCTCTAAAATATTTAGCCACATGTTCCAATCTCAATCACCATCGCTGAATCACTAAACCATTCTTTGACTATTTGACCTTCA
Organism: Thuja plicata; assembly: GCA_018584345.1. NCBI lineage: Eukaryota > Viridiplantae > Streptophyta > Pinopsida > Cupressales > Cupressaceae > Thuja > Thuja plicata. The sequence goes on from MU228105.1 coordinate 1,583,602, forward strand.
GAAGAGACTTCACACTATCTATCAAATCTTTTTTCTTTATGGCTCATATCTTCTTATTGCAAACTCACTTAAACTTTACTTAACTCTTCTTTAACAATAGTTCTTATAGAGACTTCACGACTCATTGTATATCATTGTCACTTTAAGAAATCATTGAATCATGGTTTCTTTTTTTTATTAAACACAAACCATTAGTTCCCTTTCTAATCTAATGGTAGTTGGGATATCTCTTAATATTTTATCCATCTGAAACCTTTTCTCGTGACTTAACGCTGGCTACAGGATCTGTCTTTCATCTAATAGTAGTCTCTTAATCACCAAAAATTTAACTTAACCATTGATTTTAAAAGAGATCACGCAAGTGAAGGATTTTAACTCAATTTTTTAACCTCATTTTATTTGTGAGACACCGTGATTGTGTAAATTTGAAGTCATTGATAGTTTTCTTAACTCTAGATTTTACTTCAAGACTTCGCCACCACCGCAAGATTATCTTTTAGATCAACGGCTATCACTTAATCTCATACCTTCTAACTTAACTCTCATTTCTCTTCATGATCATGAAACTGAAGGAAATTTAAAACCATCTTAAACTTAGCTTCTAACTCTGATCTTCTTTTGAGACAACGTGACTGAGTGATCTCAAAGTCACCAAAGGATTTTTCTAACTCTGGGTTTTCAAAGAGAGTTTTTGCCAACCACAGGATCACGATCTTAATCAACGGCTCATGTGAAATCTCAGTAGCACTGAAAGCATATTCTTTTCTTATGGAGATAATATTACTAAAGGATTTCTCTAAGTCTCAAAGAGAAATAGAATATTCTCAAGTTATAACGAGACATCGCGACTTACATGTATAATATAAAATAATCACATGACATAAGTGACTTGGCTTTTCTGAAAAATTAACTTCAAAATAGAAGGGATTTTGCAGAACTTGGGATTTTCCTTGAATATGCATGAAAATTTATCCTAGGACTTAGGGTTTTACATTCTTTGCTAATTTTTAGACTTGAAGACCATTAAATTGCAGAAGGATTTTGACAACATTAGATAGGATTTTCAATATTTATGCATGAATTTGACTAAGAACTCAAAATTTTACAGACAAGCTTCAAAACTAGAAATACAACCAATAGTGGCTCTATCTGAGGATGCTTAAATGCAATTTTAATGCAAGAATCACAAATCTCTGGTTGTAGACCATGCAGACTACGCTCACTAACCTACTAGAGAAAGGAAACACACAACATAAAGAAACACACCTATATACATATGATACAAAACTTATTGTCCATGAAATTTTCATTCTTAACTGAACAAAGGTTTCAAGAACTGTCCATACACTGGAAATTCAAATTATTCCTCATCCATGTTTTTCAAAAGATAGGAATCTTTTCCAAAATTTTGATAAATAACAAAGGGACCAAGCCATAAGGATTCAAAATTCTTGTGCTTCCCCTTGTCTTCAGCCCTCACATTCCATTGGAGTACAAAATCACCATACTAAAAATTTATATTACCTAATCTCTTGTCAAAAAGATACTTCATCTTCTATTGCAACTTTATGTTTTCCTTCTGACCTTCTCTTCTAACCTCATCAAGCTCTACTAATTGCATTATCCTATCTTGTATTGGGTCATAAATTTATAACTCTTCCTCTTGAATAAACTTATATACTCGTAGTCAAATATTCATAGGCATTCTAGATTGTGAACCATATACAAGTTCAAAAGGTGAATTACCTATTTCTTTCTTCACTGTTATTCTATGAGCCCATAGTGACAGTTTTAACTTTGTGTGCCAAGCTCTTTTATTATTTTCAAGGGTCTTCAAAATTTTCAAAATGATTTTATTGTTGGATTCTGCTTGGCCATTTTATTGAGGATGATATGAGGAATAATAGGACATCATAATCCCACATTCAATATAGAAATACTTAATTTCATTTGATCTAAAGCACATAGCATTACCCATCACTAACTTTGCAGGGACACAAAATTTGGTCATAATGTTTTCTAATAAACAATCAATGACCACTTTTCTAGTTTCTTTCTTGGTGGGAATTGCTTCTATCCACTTTGTAAAATAATTAGTGGCAACAAGTATCCAACTATGTCCTCCACTAGATTTCTCTGAAAACTCTCCAATGAAGTCAATTCCCCACATAGCAAAAGGTGCTTTAGCACTTACAGGGTTTAATAACAAGGCACTTGAGAATTTAAACTTATTTGAAAACCTTTGGCAAGGTTCACATTTTTTAACAAATGCATGGGTATCCTTGAATAGGCTAGGCCAATAATATAGAGCCCTTAATTTTTTATGGGTAGTGGTCTTAACAGAAAATTTCCCTCCGCATACTTCAGCATGCATTTCAACTAACACCTTCTCATCTTGGCTCTAATCTAGATATAATAATAGTACACCATTTCTATCTTTCCAATACAAATCTCCTTGAACTAGGGTGTACTTTTGAGCTTGTAATCTGAGATTCCTCTTTTGACTGTCTTTCATAACTTAAGGACACTTGGCATTATTAAGATAATACATGATATCAACATAGAAAGGTTGTCTTTCAATACTTGTTATTGTTGAATCATGTATCACTATGTTGTTTACTTGTACCAAGTCTAAGTTTTCTTCTGTCATAAGTTTTTCTAGACCTTGTCCTCTTACCAATTTAGTAATATGGATTTCTAAATTAAAATCTTGAATTATATTAATCCATTTACACCTCTTACGAGTCACTTCTGATTAAGTAAGGATGTCCTTTACTTTTGAATGAGGTACATATGCTAATAGTTTGGCACAAACTAGGTAGGGTCTGAATGATTTCATAGATTTCACCAAAGCATATGCCTTCTTCTCCGTCATTTCATAGTTTAACTTTGCAGCTTGAAGATATTTCCTAAAGAATGCAATAGGATGCTCAAATCCCTCCTCATCTTTCTGAACTAAAAAAGTAGCAATAGTATGAAAGGATGCAAATGAGAACAAAGAAAAAGGCTTACTATAATTAGGTGAATTAAAGATAGGTGCCTCCTAAAGTTCTTTCTTAATTATTTCAAAATCTAGTTGAGCTTCTTCATTCCATTGGAATTTTGCATCTTTCTTTAATAACTTAATAATTGGTTTGACAATTTTCACAAAATTTGCAATAAATCTTCTCACAAAATTTATCTTTCCTAGGAAATATTGCACACCCTTGATATTCCTTGGAGCAGTGACCTTTTGAATAGCTTCTATCCTTTTAGGGTCAATTCTTACCCCATCTTTGGACACTATATGTCCTAGAAACATTCCCTATGTGACTGTAAATTACCATTAATAAGCCTATAAACTCTTTGAATGCAACATCCATGGCTCTTTGAAAAGTTTCTCCTACATTTATTAATCCAAATGGCATTCTAACATATACATATGTTCCCCAACGAGTAGTAAATGTGGTCTTAAAATGTTCTAATTCTTTTACTAGTACCTTGTTGTAGCATGAAAATCCATCCATCATTCATAATATCTGACAACCGATAACCTTATGTAACATTGCCTCCATATTAGGTAATGCAATGTTTAGATTCCTGAATCAACACATAATCTTATGTCACTATTCTTCTTTCTCACTAGTACTAGATTAGAAACCCAAATTTAATGTATGATAGGATGGATAATCACTACATCCTATAGTTTCATCAACTCTCATTTCATCTTGGGAGACAACAGTAGATTAATGGGCCTCTGCTTTTGTCTGAACAGTTTTACATTTGATTTTAGTGGGATTTCATGTTGGAAAAGGTCTTCCCTATAAGATTTTAAATCTTTATAGGACCATGCAATGCTTATGTTTTCTTAATAATTTTATCAAGTTTGTTCTGACATAGAAATCTAATCCTTTTCCAATATCTACTATTTGAGTAGTCTCTGATCCTAAATTTATCTCTTCCAAGTCCTCAATTTTAGCATTACTTATTCTTGATGAATGTTCATTCTGATCACTAAACAATGCTTCTAGTTCTACCAATCCCTTAGGAATCTGATTAGAACTTAGTTGGACAACCTCATCCCCCAAAACACAATCCATGTCATTAATTACCTCAAGTAAAGAATTCCAATCTATATGTTGGTCTTCATAATGATCTAGAAATTGAAGAAATCTAAGGATGTCTTGGTCATATTCAAATACTTTCCAGTTGTAAATATTGTCAGGGACAATTGGTCTTGTCTTAATCTCAACTATTAATACCCCATTAAAGGTCAAATCATTAGTTTTCAAAGCAACATTAGCTAAGAAATCCGCCATAATGTTTTTGGACCTTTCTATCTAGTTTATATTGAGGGCATCAAATAACATGCTTATACATTTTCATTCTATCATTTTTCACAGCATATTTGGACCTGACTTGGGCTACTACTAACTCTAAGTCACCATAAACTTTGAGACATTTTATTCCATGTTTAGCAACAATGTCTACCCCTAAAAACAAAAATTTATATTGTGTTATATTATTTGTACATTGAAAAGATAACATGAAAGAATATTTAAATGTTGTACTAGATGGAGAGATAAGAAAAACACCATCTCCTGATCCCTCTTTAGAATAGGCTCCATCATAATACATTTTCCATAAACCATGATTCTATGTAATCAACTCCTTCACTAAAGGATCAACATTTTTACATTGATGACCACTCCTTTTTACTCTAAAACTCTCTATATCAATATCAACACTGTAGTTAATATTAGTATCTTCATGAAAATCAATCATATGAGGTGTCTGACCTTCTTTGGACACCTTTACATAATTCCTAGCAATATTGAAATTGGCATAAGATTAATCACACTGAATACTACCCCCAATTGAAGCACTCCATTTCTTGGATAGCAACATGCCATAATGTGGTGGGATATCAACCACTAGTACACTCATTGTCAATACTATATCAGGGCACATGGATAACTTATAAGGTAAGGATTCAATGGTACCAACAATAGGGTTCTCTCTTGAATACATTGCTTCACATCTCCCATGAGGGGTATCTACTTATAATCCCATGGATCTCATGATTTCTGCAAGCATGACAGTATTAGATGCTCCTAAATCTATCATGCATTTTTTGAGCATCTTACCATTAATTACCAATATTAGGTAAAAGGGATCAACAATCCCTGAAGAAGTACTTGTGTTTAGATAAATCTAAGGGATCTTAGAAATCTTCCCCTCAGGCTCCTTTTCCCTTATTGTTAGATTTCTTTTCAACATATTTTTTTTTTGAGGTTTCACTGGAGATACATTATTTAATACTGAAAGGACCTTTTCTTTGTGTTCTTCTATCCTCATCGTTTCTAGGAATGAGACTTTAACAGTCATCTGAGATAGACATTGGCCCATATCAACTAGAGTATATTTCACATCAGAGGATTTTGGATTTTCTATAATGATAAATTACTTTCCTCTATTTGAATATTCAGAGTAGGCTCTTCCTTCTTGGATTTATTATTTTCAACTTTGGAAGAGGAAGCACTTTCTTCTGGCACTTTAGTTTTTCCTTCATGTACATCTTTTGGATCACTAAATTTGTTTAAAATTTTGACCTTAGGTTTATTTATATTTTCCCTAGGTCCATCTCTTTTAGGTATATACTTGGCATCTATTTTATTTTCTTTGATGAAGATGCATGCTGGCTGACTACCTACATTACCCACAACTTTATTTCTCAAGTGGTAGTTATTTGTTTCTTTGTTTACTATATCAACAGTGATACTATCATTTTCTTCATGAGTAGATTTTCTTATGGTGGTAGATCCTTGACTATTCTGTTCATAGCATCTTACATCATCAACCTCCTCTTCATAACTATCAGATAGGAATTTTTGGTGATATACCTCCATTGTTCCTTGTGAACCATACATGTCATGGTTCTCAACTTCTTCTTCATAATCTATGTCAGGGATTGCATAAGCATTAATCATAGCACATTTATTGTGATCACATATCTCACCCTCTTCACCTTCTTTCTCTTCATTAGCAATGATGTCTAGGGCTACAATACAAAAATTAGGGTTGTGTGGGGCTTGACAAATCTCACACCACTAAGTTTCACTGTACATATTCAGAGCATTTTTATGTAGAGGGTCAGGGGTTCTATTTTTGGGTTTATCTTTTCTTGGTGGGGAAATAGGCTTCCCATCCTTGAACTAGGTAGCATATGGATGATTCTACATCCTATTCTATGGATTATAATTATTTTTATAGGATGGTATGTTGTTATGTGGAACCCGGTATTATTTATATTCAGGTTCTTTGCTCCTACTAAAACAAGCATCATCTCTTCTACCCATTTTCCCTGATACTCTTTTGTTCATCTCTATGTTTACTGCTATTTTATATGCATCTTTAAGAATTCTAGGATTTTTATCTCTAAGAACATAACCCATTTTTTAATCAAAAGCATTTAGGTATGTAGTCTGACATACCTTTTGATCCAGTTTAATCTTTTGAAAGAGCTTGTGCATGGCTCTTTGAAATCTTGTGTTGAATTTAGTAACCTCTTCATTGAAATTATTCTTTATGTTATTGAATTCATTTAGAAAGAACCCTTCATTAGTTTTTTCACCATACTGGTCTTTGAAAAAATCAATCAATTCTTCCATAGATGCTACAGAACCATTAGACAATCCTCTAAAACATTCCCTAGCATCCTCTACTAGGGATTGAACAAATAGCTTCATTAGAACATCTTCATGATTAATATTTAAATCATCTATGATATCTATAAATTTTCTCAAATGAACTTCACAAGAAATAACATTGTTTCTTGAAGACTTAGGGATTTTTTCTCTGATATCATTAGGTACTACATTAGGATAACTAGGAATTCCAATAAAAGTGAATTGTTTGCACCTTTCTAGATGCAATGGCTACCTTTGAAATTTGTCATCTTCCTAGAAAGAGGTAGACTTGGATTTTGAAGATGTAGTATTTTCATCACCAGCATAAGAATTTTTAGAAGATTGCAAAAATTCAATCTTTTTCTTCATCTCCAAGGTAGAAGCTTTAGCTTCTACCTTTTCCAACATCTTTGCCATAGTTTATTTCTCCCTTCTTTATCTTTCAAGATCATTGTCTAGCTTAGACATTTTTTCAGTCAGGATTTTATGAGTTTTTGGTTCTTCAATTTCATTTTTAGAAACTTTCTTTTTTCCTTTATCTCTAAAGGTTTGAGGACCAAAACATTTGTGAGTGATTGGAGTCTCTTGGTCTCTACGAGAATTCTCAACATTTTTTGTAGCTTGATGTCTTGAAGATCTTCTTCTAAACTTATCAACATCTTTTTTATCATGTTTTTTTTTTCTTTTTAAGATCTTTTTCTCTCTTCTTTTTCTGAATAAGGGCCAACTGCCTCATGAGGATTCTTTCCTCTTCAACAATCTCATAAGAAGGAACTTCATAATCTGAGCTAATAGTGTCAGTTCCTTCTCTCTCACTAGAAGTAGTGGTAATTGCATATGTTTCTAATCCAAGGTCAAGGGATTCTTCATACTCTGAGGTGTCCCCCTCATGAATTGATTGATTTGTATCTTTTCTTCTAGTGTTGTTTTCTTCATTTATTATAGAAGATTCATTAATATTGGCCTAGTTATTCTTCTCTTTCCAAGACATATTAGTCCTTGAAGTGGTTGGGATTCCACTACCCAACTCAACTTAAGGCTTATCCCTCATTCTTGACCTAGTATTCATATTTATAGGATGTGTATAAATATTTGAAATTCACTTTTTCACTGATTACAAAGATTTGCTTTTAGAGTCGCCACACATAACAGTTTTGGGAAATATGAATACTATAAGAATAACCTAGATGGGAAAAACTCAACTATGGTATTTATAAATCAATCTTATTCAACCAGAGATTATGGGATAGTACTTTCATTCCCCAGTAGAGTCGCTAGTTTGTTAGGGATTTTTTTTGTAAGAACTTAAAACAATGTGAATGCTTGCTCTTTATATTTCCAATTTACTCTATGCAAGAGAAATCCTAATTTCAAAGGACTTATTTCCTCCTTCGACTTAAAGATACATAGGCTCAGGTGGGTGCACCTTCAAATGATTACTAATTTACAATATCTATTATAGTGGATTAGGTCTCCTAATACATTGAAAATTTCCTTTTACTATATCAAAAGATAGAAACCTATGCCAATGACTATAATTAATCTAATATAGATCTCAATAAGCCAAACAATTATTTTAACAATAGAAAATAGTAGTGTGACAAGGATTCTCATTCTTCTTCCTTTTGTAGTTCTCTAAACTTAGGAGGGCTAACCTATTGATTCTCTCTTGAAGGAATCAACAAACTAAATTGTATTCTCTGATACAATTTCTTTAAAATTATAAGTATTTATGACTGAAATGTAAATGATTGATTATTTTTGAATATTGGATGATGATTATGTTAACCAACTGATATTCACCTGAGATCAGAGGTATACAAAGTTGTAGAATACTCTTAGATCAGTTTTTATTTTTCCATTGATGTCAAGAAATTGATTTCTGATTCATATTGAGTTGCCATATCATTTGGAGTAAACTACAAGTTGAGGAAGACAAGGAAAGAGAGCAAGTGAAAAGATGAAAGTGTTAAAGAACTTAACTGGGAAACTAATTCAGATTAGAAAATGATTTAGTGATGATTGGCATAATTTTTTTCTACATTGTTTTCATGATAACAAAGTCGGTAACACAGTTTAGTCAAGTTGGTAAAGGAAATGAATGAGACTACCGAGTATGAGAAGTTAGTCAGTAATGTAAGAAAAGGAAGTAGTCGGTAAAGAAAGCAGGATCAAGCACCAAGTGAAAATAGTCACCGAGTGGAAATTCTATTTGGTCATAGTCATCGAGTACTGATTTCATGCAAAGGCACCGAGCAAAGTTAGTCACACAGTGTTGTTAGTTACCAAGTAGTGAAGTTCATGTTACCGAGTCATAAAGTCAGTTATCGAGCAAGGAACAGTCGTTGGAAGTTAATGATAAGATCGAATCTAAGATAGATCATGATGAGCTGGAAGATTCCACAAGAAAGCAAAAAGTTTGTTACAAGATCTACAAACCAAAAAATGAAGATGAATATTGAAGGCAAAGATTAAGTGACAAAAAAAATGTTGTGAGTCCCAAGAAGGGAACAAGTTCCAAGGTAAAATTCAGGTGATTTACCATAGTGAGGCAGTTTACCGAGTAGCAAGAAATCATAAGGATGATTGAACGACTAAGATTGATTTGCAGAAAACCTAATCAAGGAGATTAAGAGGAAAAATATTGTCTATATAAATGAAGCTACACAAATGTGAAGCAACTACTGTTTGATTAGTGAAAGGAAAAGAAAAAGGTTGACAGAAGAGAAGTCACCGAGTGATACAGGGAAAAGAAGAAGACTCAATTCTAAATTCTGAATAGAGATTATGAATGATTGATGGAAGAGCTTTGAAGAAGTGATGAAGTATTGAATCTAGCAGACCAAGTGAGTAGAAAATGATTTGATCAAGCAAAAGGTAGAAGACAGTTGCTGCATTAACAGATCAAGTTTTATTGTATGTTTCATATTTGTATCTGAGAAATCTCTTAACCGAGTGGATATAATAGTCCTATTGTAAACCCTAGAGATAGGTGACATTCTAACAGAGTGTTTTAAGTCCTTTTATCAGGCCACTTTCAACAGAGTGAAGATCCTAATAGATCTTAGGGAAATTCCTTGACCGGGTCACATTTAACAATGTGTTTTGTAATCTTTAATAGGATTGGCTCCTGACTGAGCATACATTAGAAGAGTATTTTTATTTGTGGGTGATAAGTCCCATGGAGGTTTTCCCAATTTGGGTTTCCTTGTTAAATCTAGTGTTAATGTGTCATTATCTTATGTGGATGATATGTGTTAATATTGTTGCTAAAGTTGTTCTAGGTTGCATGTTGTCTAGAGTGCAGTAAATATAGTTTACCAAGTTGAATCAAACTTAGAGATTGAGAGTAGAAAGAGATTTAAGTCCACTGATTCACCCCCCTCTCTGTGGACCAAAAATTGGTATCAGAGTGCAGTACTCTGAAGAGAAAATTTTAAAGGGAATTGAGTTAAATATCCGAAGATGTATAAGAGGGAGGCACCTAAGTTGAATAAGGATAACTTCTCTACATGGAAAAGTAGAATGAGATTAAATCTCTTTGGAATTGGATAATATGCATTATATTATCTTGATAATGAGTCCTCACCACCACCTTTTGGTCCTATGACACTTGAGCAGGCAAGGGAAAGACAAGAACACACACAATTGATGATAGAGATATCCTCTTCTCTCACCAACCAACAATTTAATGATCTTAATGGATGTGATATAGCAAAGTAGATGTGGGATAAGATTACAATGGTACATGGAGGAGATCAACATGTTCAGAAAGCAAAAGAAGAAAGTCTAAGAGGCAGGTTTGATTCAATGAGAATGAAAGAAGATGAAAATGTGACACAATATAGTACAAGACTAAAGGAAGTGGTAAACGCTATTAGAGGTGCTGGAGGACACATTGATGAAGAATATGTGACAAGAAAGCTAATGAGAACTTTTCTACCTATGTATTCTATCCGAGTATTAGCTATACAAGAACTGAGATCCATACCCCAGATGACAGTCTCATTAGATGCTACAATTGGTAATTTGACTGCATTTGAGTTAAATTAATTTGATAATAGTCTGACTACTACTACTAAGATTGAATCTACATTCAAGTCATCCCTAAATATTGGAAACCCTAGAGAGTCTACTTCTAGTGACAGCTATGCAAGCAGTGTGATTGAAAGACTTCATAAATGTAGAAGTGAGTTGGAAACTTTGTATGCTGAAGATGATAGACAACAAGATGAGTTTGAAGCATTGTTAGCTAGAAGGTTACAAAGAGGAGAAGGTAAGTACAAAGGTAATCTACCCTTAAAATGTTTCAATTGCAACAAGATTGGTCATATTGCATCTAGCTATCTAGGCAACAAGGATGATGAAAGAAAAGATAAGAAAGAAAATAAGAGAGAAAATAGATTTAGAAGATACCAAGATTTCAAAGAAAAAGGTAAGAATTCATGCTACATTACTGAAGAAGGATTAATTGATGATGACAGTGATGATAATGGAGATGAGGAAGTTGTTTATGTTGCTATTGTATAGTTGGAAAATGGAAGCACTTCCATTTTAGACTTGTTTAGCCTTTTGAGTAAGTGGTTTGGGGTCATGAAAAGCACCTTGACTGGGTTCCTGATCTTGACATGGCTTCCCCCCTATTCTTCCTTTCTGTCCACCATTTTCTGATCTGATTTCTGCATTCTAGGATACAGACCTATGTTTCCAAAATTTAGGGATAGGGTCAACCTCCTAGGATAGGGTCAACCTCTACCCTGACCTAGGATAGGGTCGACCTCAGCCCTGACCTAGGATAGGGTCGACCTTGACCCTATCCCAAGCTCCAAATCCTGGGAACTTTCAGTTTCTGGATGTCGATCTTTGCAAAAGTTGTTTCCCGCTTCCGGGTCGGCTGTTTCAGGTTCTAAAGCATTGATTCCTAAATTATATTTAATATAGGTCCTCTCCTAGGGGTAAAGTCTTAAATGATGATTTAATTATCCTATGTAGGCTTCCTTAGAAGATTGTTCCCTAGTTTCATATAAAAGGGATCTTTCTCTCTCATTTTCTCTAAGCATGAAGAACCATGATTAAGCATCATTACACAATTGAGAAGGATTTTCAAGTGCAATTCAAGCAATCTAAGGAGAAAGATTTCAAGCAAGCATCCATCCATTCTCAATAATTCAAGCATCCATTTTCATGAAGGAGATCCATTGGAGGCCATTGAAGGATTCAAGCTACATAGTGCCCTTTTGGTGATCTCTC
>MU228105.1:1624750-1649481 GCA_018584345.1 Thuja plicata
GATATATCCAGAATGAATTATGTAAGATACAAAATAGTAAAGAAATGAATCATACACACATAACACATGGATTTTAACGTGGAAACCCTATTAAGGGAAAAAACCACTAGGACCGGTACCCCAAATTTTCACTCTTCTGAAGTGATCCCTGTTAAGAGCCAACCCTGTTAAAGGTTACAAACACATTGTTAGGTGTGACCTTGTTAGAGGATTTTATACATAGAGGCTGTCACTTAGTATCAGGCATCTAATGTTGGCATCCTTGAATCAACATCTCTGTTAGACTGTCAATAGGCATCGGGCATATCCAATGCTACCTTCATGAATCAACCTTTTTGGCACTCCTTGGGATGTACCTCAATATATAGAAGACTGTTAATTCCTACTCAGTTAAGAGACTTGATGCTTCAATGGTTAAACTAAAACATTATGACCTGTTCATATTGCAACTTAAATTGCAGATTTTTAGATCTATTTAAGTACATTACCTCTCTGAACAATATGTCAATTCAATCCTTGTGCTCCATACTTTCTACTCTGTGATGTTGTGCTTACTATTTGTCAGTTGTCTGTAGAATTCCTTAGCTCTCCTTCAGCTTGTTTGATCAGTAATGCATGAAGTGCTTCTTCATCAGTTTCTCTTTAGCATCCTCTTTCTATTCACTCCCCTTAATCCACTCTGTAAATGAATTAATCTTGTCTCTTATATAGACATAATATTCTTGATTCTTGGTGTGATAAACAATTGAGCCAATTAGATTTAAATCATAACTCCTAATTTGTCTCGTAGATATATTCTTTCCAACTGTATAAATCACCTTTAAATAAATCACTTATCTCTGGTCAAATAAAACAAAGTAGACAACTAGTTAAGTCTATATTTAGCTCTTCCAACTAGATATTTTGTTGATTTTTGAAATCTCTATTATGTCAGTCACCACTGCATTTAGTCATCGGTGACAACTGACTACTCTATTGGCGAGACTCTAGTTAGCTTCATGATCTCCATCCATCAGGAAACACTATATTTTCTTCCGTCGGGTTACTCTATCCTTTTCTCATCCGACAACACTATGACTGATATTTTTCTCTGTCCATCAGGTGTACTCCATCAGTGTTGTTTGTCACTTAGTGAATACTTGATTTGTATGCATTAAGGATAGCACGGCCCTGGTTCCTTTGGTTCTCTGAAGTCTTTGGTAGTATTTACATGACCATATAGACTATATTAGGTTGACATTAATGATAATACAATACATTAACTGATTTAATGTCTCGCATGATTATAAACTTAACATCTTCAAACATTTAATTAGTTACATGTCAGCAATCTCTCCATTTGGCATTGATGGCAACATACTATACTATTTCTAATACAATATGAAATACAATAGTTAAGATTCATCAAACTACCAATCTTTTGTTATGTTAACTGATAAATATCTGACCATTGGTAAGCTCTATTTTAGCTTAGATTTTATTCTTGTAGCTCTTTCTATCCATCTTCAATCCCTTCACTAGATGGATGTAGAATGTTTCTTTCTCTAGTATGACATGTTCTCCTTTTGTGTCAAACTCTCTCCCTTTGATTGTTCACCTTTCTTTTGATGTTTTCTGTTTCACTTGTCAGCAACTCTCCCTTTGTATAATATTTCCATACAATCTCTCTCCCTAAGGATATAATCTCTCCCTTTCCAGAAGGATGTGATAATATGGATAAGTTCTCTCCCTTTGACAGCAATGCCAAACAAATATCTCACAGATATCTAACATTAATGTCAAGAAAACTTTTCTCTCTATCCATAATGTATTCCTTGAATTTCCCTTATCCATCAGCAATACAACAATATTCTCTAGTGCTTGGTGAAGATATATATATAGATATAGCTTTGAAGTTAATCTCTTTTCTTGCATCAATCATGAATGATATTCTGATAATATGTAGGTTGATGCAGCCTTCCAGTCAACTTACTGACAAGTAGACAAGGGTTCGGCCCCTAGTCTCTTTGTCAAGTACTCAAATGCATCCTTGGGCAGTGGCTTGCTAAAGATATCGGCCAATTGTTCCTTTGATTGTACATACTCAAGTATCACCTCTTTTTCCTGAACTTGTTCTCTCAAATAATGATACTTGATGGTAATATGCTTTGTTTTAGCATGCATGATTAGATTTTTGGAAATGTTAATTGCACTTGTATTATCACAATAGATAATTATTGGTTCTAGGATCTTCATATGAATACCTTCCAACAACTGTTTGATCCATGCAATATTTGAGCAATTTGTAGCAGCAGAAACATACTCTGCTTTTGCAGTAGATTGTGAGATGCATCCTTTTGTGTTACTGATCCATGTGACAAGTCTGTCACCCATGAAGAATGCTCCTCTAGTTTTTCTCTTTTGGTCATCAATATTTCTAGCCCAATCAGTGTCAGTAAAGACCTGAAGTTCAAATTTTCCTTCTCTTCTATACCATAAGCCATATTCCTTGGTATTCTTCAAATATCTTAGGATTCTTTTCACAGAAGTCAGATGTGATTCCCTGGGATTAGCAAAAAATATAGCAACTATTCCTACTGCATGTGTAACATCTAGTCTAGTATGTACAACATACATGAGTTTTCCAATCATTGATCTATACAAAGTTTGATTTACCTTTGATGACTTGTCTTCTTTTGTCAATTTGCATCTAGTTGCCATTGGTGTTCCAACTAGTTTGGATTCTTCCATCTTGAATATTTTTAGTACTTCTTTGATGTACTTGGATTGTGTAATGAAAATACCTTCTCCTTGTTGCATGATCTATAGACCAAGAAAGAACTTGATCTCTCTAAACATAGACATCTCAAACTCTTTTCTCATCTCATTTGCAAATGATTTGCATAGCATATCATTGCCTCCAAATATGATTTCATCAACAAATATCTCAACAATCAAAGTGTTAGCATCAATATCTTCCTTTAAATAAAGATTATTGTTTTCACTAGTCCTCACAAATCCAATACTTATTAGCTAGGAATGAAGTCTTTCATACTAGGCTTGAGGTCTTTCATACCAGGATCGGGGTGCTTTTTTTAATCCATACAAGTCTTTGTGAAGTCTACATACCATGTCCCTCTTGTCTTGATCAACAAACCCTTCTGGTTGCTCAATGTATACCTCTTCTTCAAGTATTCCATTCAGGAATACAGACTTGAAAACCATTTGATATACCATGAATCCTTTATATGAAGCATAAGAAAGTAATATTCTTACTCCTTCTAGCCTAGCAACTGGTGAAAGGTCTCTCCATAGTCAATTCCTTCTTCTTGTGCATACCTTTTACATACTAGTCGTTCTTTATTCCTAGTGACTTCTCCATTCTCATTCAGCTTATTCCTGAATATCCATTTTGTATCGATGACATTCTTGTCATTTGGTCTTGGCACAAGTGACCATGTTTTTTTTTCTCAATTTTCTCAATCTCATCATTCATAGCACTTATCCATTCTTCATTATCAAGTGCAGCATTGACAGATTTTGGCTCAAACTCACAAATTAGATAGCTTGAGTTTAGAGACTTACTTCTTGTTCTTGTACCAACTTTCTTATCTCCTATGATTTGGATCTCTGGATGGCTCTTTCTTACATATCTTGCAAGCATAGGTACAACTCCTTGTCTATCAGTTTGATCATTGTTTTGTTCTTCATTCTGTTCTTCATCACTTTGTACATTATCTTGATCATTGTCCTGACCATCAGTATTTGTAGCCTAATGCTCAGGTGCAATGATCTATTTCTCAGGAGCTCTACATTATTGGTAGGGTAGAGTTTTAGGTTCCTCATTGTAAGTGTACTTATTGTAGTCCTCTGGTTCTTGAGTGCTTTCTTGTTCATTCTTCTCTGCAAATTCATCTATCTTTACATTTGCACTTTCAATAATTTTGTTAGAGGTTTTTTTTAGACATTTATAATCCTTTCTCTTGGTAGAATACCCTAGAAAAATTTCATCATCACTCTTGGAGTCAATTTTTCCATTTCTATCATCTTTTAAGATATAACATTGACTACCAAAATTTTTGAAATAACTTACATTGGGTGTGTACCCATACCATAGCTCATACGGTGTCTTTTTGGTGTCTTTCTTCAATTGTACTCTATTCAATGTGTAAATAGTAGTACTAACAGCTTCCCTCCAGAAGATTTGGGTGATGCCTTTCTCTATCATCAGTGTCCTTACACAGAAAACTATGGATCTGTTCCTTCTTTCAGCAATTCCATTCTGTTGTGGTGTCCTTGGTGCAGAGACCTATCTTTTGATTCCATGCTCATTACAAAAGTTAGTGAATTCATCTTAAATAAATTCCCCTCCCCTATTTGACCTTAATAATTTTATCTCCTTACTACTTTTCTTCTCAATTTTTTCTTTGTACTACTTAAACATCTTAAATGATTCTAATTTATCTTTTAGAAACATGACTATCATCATTCTAGAGTAATCATCAACAAAGAGAATGAAATATCTATCTCCATAATAAATCTTTGTCCTCATAGGTCCACATAAATTAGTATGGACTAATTCTAGAATTGCATCAGATGTATGGGTTTTGCTTTTGAAACTAGACTTTGTCATTTTTCCTTTTTGACAATTCTTACACATGATATTGTCAGGCTTGGTCATCGTCAGTAAGCCTCTGACATTTCTCTTTTTTCTAATCTTTATCATGTTGTCAAAGTTCACATGACACAGTCTTTTGTGCCATAACCATATCTCTTTGTTTGTAGCAATCAAACAAGTGGATTCAGTATCATTTAGATAGAATAAGTTACCTTTTGTCTGCTCACCAGTACCAATTATATTTCTAGATTTATTGAAGATCTTTGCCTTCTTATTTTCAAATGCTACTTTGTGACCTAAATTATTCAACTAAGAAACACTCAATAGATTATAATTCAATCCATTTACCCAATAAGTATTCTTATTTTATCTAGTTATTCAACATTATTGTTCCTCTACCTTCAACTGGACAAGGTGTGTCATTTCCCATTCTTACTGAACCACCTTTATAGTATTCAAAAGTCTCAAAAATTTTCTTATCACTGGTTATATGGTGGGTGCAGCCACTATCTATGACCCAAACATCATTTTTGTTAATTTTATATATGAGAGTTGTTTCTACATACCTTTCTTCATCATCATCTGAATCATCTTTTACAGCCTCAAACACCATCTTGCTGTCTTCATCAAATTCAGTGTCAGTATCATCATCCTTGCATTTTTCTATGTAACTAGCCTTCTTTCCTTTGTCCTTATAGTCTCAGGTATCTCTTTTTTCTGATTTTTGGTAGCTTCTATAATCACCTCTGTTAGAATTCTTTTCAAATGATCTGTTATTACTTCTGTCATCTTTTCTTCTATTAGTACATCTTGCAGAAAAGTGTCTAATCTCTTTACAATTAAAAAAAACAAGTGGTAATTTACCTTTGTATTTACCTTTGCCTCTCTTCATTCTTCTGTCCATAAGTGCTTCAATTTCATCAAGATCATCTTCTTCACTTTCACTATCACTATCTTTTCTCATAGTATTTTTGTGACTTGATTTTCTTATTCTCATAGAAGTTTTGAACGCAAACTCTATGTTTGGTAAGACACTATTATCAAAGTTATTCATCTCAAATGAAATTAGTCTTCCAATTAAACTATCTAGAGTAACATTTCTATTTGCTACTACTCTCATTTCTTAAATCGAAAATACTCTAATAGCATAAGTAGGCAGTAAGGTTCTTAGAATTTTACTTACCACTGTATCTTCTTCTAGTACACCTCCAACTCCTTATATAGCATTTACCACCTCTTTGATTCTTGTGTTGTACTGAGTGATGTTTTCACCTTCTTTCATTTTGAGATCATCAAAATTTCCTCTAAGGATTTTTGCCTTGGCTCTCAAAAAATTTTTGTCACCACCATGTACAAGCTTCAATTTGTCCCACATCTACTTTGTAGTTTTGCATTCTTTGACATCTTCAAATTCAGTATTAGAGAGTGAGGAAGAAAGCTCTATCATCGTGTTATTGTGTTCATGCTTCTCTCTCATTTTTTCAACTGTTGGTGCTCCTGTGGGAAACACATATTTAGTTTCTAGTAATTGAGTAACATCATTACCAATACCTGATAAGTGTAGTCTTATCCTGCTCTTCCATGAAGCAAAATTATCTTTGTTCAACTTGGGCACATCTTGTCTATTCATCTTGTGATCTTTGGCTTAGGTATTGAAATCTTCCTTCTAAGCACACAAGCTCTGATACCAGTTGTTACTAATAACTAAGAGGGGGGGGGGGGGGGAANTAAGAGGGGGGGGGGGGGTGAATCAGTGGCCTCAAATTTTAATCCTTAAATCAACCCTTCAAAACTTATAACAAAAAATTATTTCTCAAGTTATCTTTTGTCCTACAAGATGAATTCCTTGAATAACTTATATCAATTTACTACTTTTCAGATTGCTCTGTTAAAGCTTCTTCTCATGTTTACCAATAAGAAGTCATCTATTTACTAAAATACAGTAAATATGCAGAGTATATTGATATATCTAGAATGAATTATGTAAGATACAAAATAGTAAAGAAATGAATCATACACACATAACACATGGATTTTAACGTGGAAACCCTGTTAATGGAAAAAACCACTGGGACCAGTACCCCAAATTTTTACTCTTCTGAAGTGAGCCCTATTAAGATCCAACCCTGTTAAAGGTTACAAACACACTATTAGGTGTGACCTTGTTAGAGGATTTTATACATAGAGGTTGTCAGATATTATTGAGCATCTAATGCTGCCATCCTTGAATCAACCTCTCTCTTAGACTGTCAATAGGGATTGGGCATATCCAATGCTACTTTCATGAATTGACCTTTTTGGCATCCTTGGGATGTACCTCAATATATAGAAGACTATTAAGTCTTGCTTGATTAAGAGTCTTGATGCTTCAATGGTTAAAGATACATTATGACCTGTTCATATTACAACTTAAATTGCATATTTTCATATCTATTTAAGTATATTACCTCTCTGACCAATATGTTGATTCAATCCTTGTGCTCCATACTTTCTACTCTATGATGTTGTGCTTACTGTTCATCGGTTGTCTACAAAATTCCTTAGCTCTCCTTTAGCTTGTTTGATTAGTATTGCATGAAGTGGTTCTTCATTAGTTTCTCTTTAGAATCCTCTTTCTATACACTCCCCTTAATCCACTGCGTAAATGATTTAAGCTTGTCTCTTATATAGACATAATATTCTTTGTTTCTTGGTTCTTGATTCTTGTTTCTTGATTCTTGGCGTGATAAACAATCCAGCCAATTAGATTTAAAGCATAACTCTTGATTTGTCTCGTAGATATCTTCTTACCAACTGTACAAATCAGCTTTAAATAAATCACTTACCTCTGGTTGAATACAAGAAAGTAGACAACTAGTTAAGTCTATATTTAGCTCTGTCAGCTAGATATTTTGTCATTTTCTAAACTTTCTACTATGTCGGTCACCACTGCAGTTATTCGTCAGTGACAACTGGCTGTTCCATCAGTGAGACTCCAATTAGCTTCATGATCTCCATTCATTGAGAAACACTGTATTTTCTTCCATTGGGTTACTGTGTGCTTTTCTTGTCAGGGAACACTATGACTCTTCTCTTTTTCTTTTTTTGTTGGGTGCACTTCGTCGATGTTGTTTGTCACTTAGTGAATACTTGATTTTTATGCATTACTAATAGCATAGCCTTGGTTCCTTTGGTTCTCTAAAGTCTATGGAATTATTTACATGACCATATAGATTATATTAGGTTGACATTAATGATAATACAATACATTAACTAATTTAATGTCTTGCATGATTATCAACTTAACATCTTCAAACATTTAATCAGTTACATGTCATTAGTAAAATATTTTAAAAGGATTCCAAAGCCACATTTTTCTTCTCTTCATTCTTTTGCTCTATTTCTTTATGTGCATCCCATGTATCTTCTATCTAGATAAGTGCATCTTCTACCTATTTAGGTTCAACATTAACAACCTCTGGGATTTCTTATAGAATTTGGGTCAAATCTGCAATTATCTTCTCCATTGAACTGATATTAATGAGACTCAATTCTCTGTCCTTGGAAATAAGGCTTCTTTCATAAAATAGTTTTTGGTATCTGTTGGACATTTGAACTTCCCTTGCTTCATTCAAGTGAGAAAAGTGAGGTAAGGCTTGAGAAATCTCTAGGTCTCCTATGTTGTGAACAAACACAATTATCTTATCTCCTTCCATCTTTTCTTGGACATTTATTAGTGATGGCTTTTGATTCTTTGGAGCTAGAGACCCCATTTCTAGGGTTTGAGATTGGGAATTATAACCATATCCTTTGATAATTTCCCCTACTTGTGTCTCTATTGAGAACTTTATTTCTTGCTACCTCCTGATTTGATCTATAAAGAAGGCCCTAACCAGGTCCCATCCTTCCACCAGTAACATGCCACTTGACTTCCTTAGTTGTTTGGCCTCATCAAGAGTCATTTTATCAGACTTTGGGTCATATTCTTGGAGAGCTTGTAATACTTCACTTTTTATAGCTTCTCCTCCATCAAATTTCATCTGTGCTCCCACTTTTTGTTGCTTGGCCCATATCAAGAAGTCTTTGAATTCCTTTCTCTTTATGAATTCATCATCTTTTAGGAACTCCTCTTGATGCAACTCCCTTTCATCTTGTCACAATATGAGGGGAATTCCCACATTGTCATCAGTGTCTTCCATTTTCTTCTTTCCCTTCCTAATGACCTTTCTTAATTGGTGGTCATAGGCACTAGTCACTATGAATAGGGCACTAACTTTATCTTTTTTCTTTCTCTGTATCTTTTCAACAAAAGTCTCCCTTGCTTCCACTCTTTGCTTCCTATGTGGAGGCTCTACATCTACCTTAGCCTCATGCCTTTGTGTCAAATCAATTATGTTCTCCTAATTTGAGGTGGTTAATCCTAAGGTGGTGGGTTATGTATAGAGTAACTACTATTGTACTCTGATCATGATTGCTTATTTGGACCTCTGTCCTTGTCTTCAATTTGTTCCTCCAATTGGTTTCTGAGAAGCTCATATGACTCAATCATCTTTTCTAACCTTTGTAAATAGGGAATACCCAGGAAATAACCCCCAAATGGGATCTCATTCTTTTTGAGCTATTTCTCCAAATCCATCAAATCTTGGTATTTTGTAGACCTTGCTAAAATCTCATCCTCTTCAAGGAATTTTCTAATCAAATCCTCTTCTTCACATGATTATTTTTCTTTTGTTATTGGTATGGTGGGTGTCAATAGTTTCTTATCACTCTTTGTAAACCCCTCTATATAAATGAATCTATACTGGGGGCAACATTCATCCTGTAGTATCTTAACCATCCATTCACAGAATCATATGCTCTCTTTCCTATTGTGAAATTAGAGGTAATAAACTGCCTTGGAGTAAAGGTTCATTTCCTATGTGGAGGCAAATGATCCTTATCCATGAATATGAGCTACCATAGGAACTCCATGATTACAATTCTGGGTGGCACTCTATAAGGAAAAATATGTGGTGGCTAAGAACAACCATATACTCTAATCAATGTAAAATTATGATGGCAATAGAAATCACCCCAGTTGTGGTCTCCAATCCATTTTTCTACAAATTTGTAGGGTCTTAACAATTTTAATTCCTTCACTAGAAGTCTAGTCACATTCACTCCTAGATTTATCAATAAGGGGTAGACTACCCGATTTCCAAATGCAGAAAATTCATTCTCTCCAGAAGTATAGTTCCATAACCTTAACCATAGTTGTACAGGGTTGATTTTTCCATGATAAAATCTTCAGAGATGCAAATTTGGCTAGTGCATGATGTTAAAATTGTAGAACATAATTAAATGCACGAGAAATTAATATTGCAATAATTTAGGGCTTCCTACCTTTCTTTGGATATCAACAAATCCTTGGTGCATTTTATCGATTACATACTGAATGTAATCATAGCCAGTACTAACATAAGGACTTTGTAAATCTAGAATGATCATCAGCATGTCTGATGATACTCTCTCTCTCTCTCTCTCTCTCTCTTCCACTATCCACACCTAAGAATCTACCTAGGGCATATGAAATATATTTCATGTAGAATGCAAAGTCTATGTAAAAATATGGGGCATTATCACTAGGAATTAGGGTGATATAATTTATGGTTCCCTTTACCACATGGGCATGAATCAAATTAGCTACAATACCGACCTCCATGGTTTATCTAGCAGCTATGGATTTCAAATTTATCTCTATTGAATAGGGGTTATACATATCAAAAGCTTTCATGAATGATGCCCTATCCAGGGGTACTAAAATAGTGCTATCATCTTTCTTGATGATTCTTGAAATGGTATCATACATAATGGCTAACTCTAATATCAAATCAACATCAAAAAATACATCAGAGACAACAAACTTAGCCAATCCACTCATCTAAGGGTTTGATATAGGCATAGGACCCTCACTATTCTTATGAAAATAGTTGAAAAAATGATAACCAGAATAGTCTAGCATCTTAGAATCCCTAATATATGCATAATTATCACCAAGGTATTCATCGTTTACCTTTTTTCCCTGATTAGATCCTGGAAGAAGTTGAATGAATTCTTATGATTAATTCCTCTTTCCTTTGAGGGAATCATCATCCCCGCTCTTCTCGCTAGTAGAGGCAACACTCACTACTCTGCTCATGTTGTCTAGTATGAATTGCAGCTAATCAACTACTCTTTCTTCACTTTGTATGTTCAAATAGCTCTCTTCTATTGAAAATTCTTATTACTTATGCAAATATCACTCTAAAAATTGAAGCTCTTTGGTAAAAATGAAATGAACAATAGAAACACCTACTTGTTTAGAGAAATCAATGCACAAAACTTGATTTAAAATAATGGATTTGCTATTCAGTCACTTCTGTCATTACTTCTACATGATGTGATATCAATTTTCCATTCTAGTCGTGGCATTTGAAACTTACAGGTGACTAATTTTGAATAATTTCTTTTCAATTAAAAGCTTATTGTATTTGAAAATAGATAAAGATCTGATATGATATGCTCATTTAACACAGCTCAACAACTCTTTAAACATGATTTCATAATCTTTTCATTTTGATTGGCTGACAACTGTACAACATGGCATGGGAGAAAACCTTATATCTTACCTTGGTCTTACTCTGGTTCCCTTCAGCAACTGCATGACTGTGTGATCTCATTGTCATGGAGATTTTGCCTTAACTCTAGTTCTTTTCTGAGAAATAACAAACACCACATGATCTTCATCTTGATCAACGCTCATCTCTTAATCACTGATTGACAACTGTTAACTCACATTACTTTTGAGACTCCACGATGAAGGCTTTTAATAACTCATCTTAAACCTTTAGTTCCTTTTAGAGACTACGCGAATGTGCAAAATCAAAGTCACATTAGCATTTCATTAACTCTGAGTTTCTTTTGAGATTATGTGACCATTGCTAGATATTTTCTTAATCAAACGGTCCGCATGTAATCTTTTTTGGTTTTTTTACTTTCTCTTTCTTATCTGAGACTTCACGACTGTCGTGGATCAACTTGTAATCTAAGCATGCACATGTAATCTCCTTATCTTTTCAATTAAATTCATTATTCTCAGAGACTTTGTGACTTAAGATATCTCCAAGTCATGAAAGGAGTTTCTTTACCTTAGGTTTTATTTGAGACTTCATGACAAACTCAGGTCTCTGAAAGATTTAGCCACGTTTTCCAATCTGAATCACCGTCACTGAATCACTGAAACTGTTGATGGGACTTTGTGACTGGGTCTGCCAATAGATGTAAGTTGTCAATAGGTACCCGAGTACCAACAAAATTTTCCTATAAAGGTTGTGTGGGGAATAAATTCTCTAGGCCTCCAATCACGTGAGAGTCAGGTCTCGACGGTGCAGGAGCTAAGTTGGGAGTGTGACTGTTTTGTTCGGGGGGATAGCTAGTTATCTCGGCTCATCTTCTTTGGGTATTTCAATAGGTTGGGGTTTCATCCAAGCATTCATTAAATTACCAAATCAACCTCAAAAGATAGGCCAAGGTTAGAAGTATTCCATTCTACCTATAGTTGTTCAAATACATTTAAAACATCAACAAAGCTCTAACATTCTACACTAAAATACCGAATGCATACAGAACCATCAGTTCATACATATTCAATAGTGAGGGGAAAATGAGGTTGTTAATTTACTTAAAACATCAGAGCAAGGGACATTAGAAACATATAGCACAAAAGAATGTTAATCGA
Source organism: Thuja plicata (assembly GCA_018584345.1). Lineage (NCBI taxonomy): Eukaryota > Viridiplantae > Streptophyta > Pinopsida > Cupressales > Cupressaceae > Thuja > Thuja plicata. Next base: position 1,637,083 of record MU228105.1, read on the forward strand.
GAGATCAGAACACTAACAACATCATTGCCAGAACTCTTCTTTCCTCATTAACAGGTTTTCCAACAAGCACTGGCGCATACAATAATGGCTCCAAGGGAACATCTATCTACTAAGAACTTCTAAAAACTAAGGAGCATTGAGCTCTGCAACTAGAAGAAGTAAAATTCTAAAAGTACTATAGCTATGGACTGCAAAATCATCAATTCTGTCAACCCTTGGAATGGGGTCAGACTTACTATTTATACACATGATTTTCCCTATAACTAACCTAACTTAGCTTTACACTCAACAATAAAATATTATTTCTGGTGGCTGGTACTACCTGCACCATGCTACAACAACCTTGAAGAGAGTAGAGTTCTGACATGTCAGAAGAATAAGACAAGAAAAGAGGTATGGAAGAATTGGCCTTGAGAAGAGAGCCAAAGGGAGAAAAGAAGAAATCCTATCCCCCAAGGATCGAGGCTACATGCCTCATTAATGAAAAAGTGGCTCACTATCTCCAATGTGCTAGGTGTTCAATGTTGGAGTGGTGCCTTGGGAAGACCACTTTCCAGAACCATGCCTCAAACTGACGTGCCTTGCTGGGGTCACCTACTTTCTGACACCCTTGTTAACTTATTGATAATGACCGGTCAGCTCTAAGGAACCTAGACGTGGGTCATCTAAATAATACAAAAACTATTGGATCCAGGACTCTAGGATTCGAGAGCTTATGCTCTAGGAATAATGAATACAAAATGTGCTCTATTTGTGAAGATCTCTAGACTCTAAAGAACCCTATTGTTCCTTTCTATCTTTGAATGTTTCTAGGAGTTGGTCAATTCCATCCTCATCAATGTCCCCAAGGCTGGCCTGGCGGTATTTGGCTACCTCTACCTGTTAGCCCAGATCCAGAGTTTTTTCCTTGAATTTAGTGGCCATATTTGCGGCATCATGGTCCCAGAGCACCATGCGAGATATATGGGACATCACCTCTCCATCAATTCATTTCAGTGACTAGTATTGAGCTTCCATCAGCTCATCAAATTTCCCTACGACATACTCCTCTAGAGTACATATCTCAGTACTAAATGGATCAACTCTTGAAACCCTTGTAACGAATGCCTTGTATAAATATAAAGAATAATCTATCTCCAGAACCTTGTCCTGCAGGGCTTCTACCAGTTGCTTGGTTATCTCTAATGTGAGATCAAGTCTTGAGTGTTGGGTCCAGACAAAGTCAAAGGACTCTTCTCCCAAAATTCTATCCCTGGAAACAATTTCCTCCCCGATGCTCATGAATTCCCCTAACTCACCAATCCATGCCTCGTATTTCTCAATATCTCCCTCCTAGATGGAGATAGTAGTCTTCACCTAATGTACAACATTATTGGTGGCATACAGGTTCAGAAGTGTTGTTACTAGGAAATGATGGACATTTCCCACCTGTTCTACCATCTAATCATCAATTGCCTATGCTTTCTTTTTCATATTTTGGCAACTCATCCGAACTCCATTTTTGGAAAACCAGATATCATCGAAAAGATGGTTTAGTGAACTATTCAGTTATAGGGGTATTTTCTCTAGATTCTGCTCTAGGTTATCTCTCCTCTGAGTTTGGTAGTTTTTGCACTCTGGCAGATTACTTGGGGTTCTACAGGTCCTAGGATGATCTCCTCTTCTAATTTTCTGGCTCACTCTTCTTTCTGACTTCTGATCTTGTTGCTTCTCTTCTGTGCATCTTTTTTCTGTAAATGCACTGTGATAAAGTGCCTACTTCTACATTTCTAGGATTTTGAGCACCTTGTGTTTTTTGTACTTGCACTCAGTTATAAAGTGCCATGGGGGGTTATGATGTTATGTCATTTTAGGCTCATCCACCTTTGTCAAGTGAGTGTACCTTCCACGACATTAGCCCATGTTGTGTGTCACTGACACTGCCCTTTATCCTATGTTTGTACTTCTGTTGCACTATTGGTGTTCCTAGTTCTTCTTTCTGCAGATGTTTCTAGCATTGCATTTTAGTGTTCCTATCACCTCTCCCTGTTCAGCATTATGGGGGGGGTCACCTGTTGGTTCTATTGCTTCCTGGTTCAATTGATAAGCTCTTCAGACATTGTCTTCTCTACCTAGTCATGCACTTCAGCGGGGGTTCTAGCAGTTTCCTCGGACAGAGTTTACAGCTCCATGCTTCGAAGATGCTTCTTGCTCATTCTTGTTCCTTTCTTTGGGACTTTCCCTAGATTGGAGGCTTAGTTTCCTTCATCTAGTTTCTTTCTTGTACTTGGGTACCTAATCAGGCCTAGTTGCCGGGACCCATAGTTCCTTCATGCATCTTGTTTTCATGTATCTTTTAGTCTTTAGTTGTTTTGCTTCTCCCTAAGTTACACTTAAGGGGGGGTGTTAGAGTAGTCATATTATAGCTAATAATTAAATCATTTAATTATTAGTCTATTATACTCTATGCTTAAGTTATACTTAGGCAGCTTATTATTCTTTAGGGTTTTTCCTTTAGGGTTTCAGTATCCTTTTATAAGGATTCACCGCTTTGCATTTCTGTAAGGAGTTCTTTTACATCACATTGTAATCTAGAAACATATCATTAATATATTGTTTTCTGTTGCATACGATGTCTCCTCAGGCGTTTTGGCCGCCATAGCTTTCTTCTTCTGTCTGTATCTTGCTTCTTCATGTGACAGGCTTGCATGTAGGTGTTCTTGGGAGATTATCCTTTTAGCATAATCCAACAAAAAATCCATAAAAGGAGGCCTCACTCCTCATTTGCGACTGGTTTTTATGAGAGTAACTAGCTAGTGATTTGCATTTTAGAGCATTTTTTGAGCATTTCTTAGTCTTCATTCTATTTAGTTTCTTATGAGCATTAGATCATCTAGATATTACATGTTATGTAATGGAAATCAATCTTAGTTTATTTCATCTTGCATCTTCATTCTAGATTTCCATTGCATTCTCAATCTTCATCATGTGAAGCTTGGGGCAAGTTCCTCATACTTGTTCTCAATCCCTTCACCATCTTCTAGCTTGCATCATAGTGGGATTTTATTGCATTGTGTTGGGAGAGCACACCCACAAAATCTCTAAGAGAAAATCAAACGAGTCTTAGGTGCACTTGTTTTAGCTCATCGGAGGTTGTAGTAAGAATTTAGTTGTATTTCACATTCCTTCCATGCTTTTAGTATTTGGTATATCTTATATATGCATGTTTTGATTTGTTCTATAGCTACAGGAATTTTTATTGCATACAGGGGGGATAGCTAGTTATCTTGGCTCGTCTTCTCTAGGTATTTTGGTAGGTTGGGGTTTCATCCAAGCATTCATTAACTTACCAAATAAACCTCAAAAGATAGGCCAGGGTTAGAAGTATTCCATTCTACCTATAATTGTGCAAATACATTTAAAACATCAACAAAGCTCTAACATGCTACACTAAAATACCGAATGCATACAGAACCATCAGTTCATACATAATCAATATCAAGGGGAAAATGAGGCTATTAATTTACTTAAAACATTAGAGCAAGGGACATTAGAAACATATAGCACAAAAGAACGTTAATTCAAATATAAGAACACTAACAACATCATTGCCAGAACTCTTCTTTCCTCATTAACAGGTTTTCCAGCGAGCACTGGAGCATACAATAATGGCTCCAAGGGAGCATCTATCTACTGATAACTTCTAAGAACTAAGTCACATTGAGCTCTACAACTACAAGAAGTAAAATGCTAAAAGTACTATAGCTATGGACTGCAAAATCATCAATTTTGTCGACCCTTGGAATGAGGTCAGACTTATTATTTATACACATGATTTTCCCTAAAACTAACCTGACTTAACTTTACACTCAACAATAAAATATGATTTCTAGTGGCCGGTACTACCTACACCATGCTACAACAACCTTGAAGAGAGCAGAGGTCTGACATGTTAGAAGAATAAGACAAGAAAAGAGGTATGGAAGAATTGGCCTCGAGAAGAGAGCCAAAGGGAGAAAAGAAGAAATATGATCCCCCAAGGATTGAGGCTACATGCCTCATTAACAAAAAAGTGGCTTACTATCTCCAATGTGCCATGTGTTCAATGTTGGAGCAACACCTTGGGAAGACCACTTGCCAAAACCATGCCTCAAACTAACGTGCCTTGGTAGTGTCGCCTACTTTCTTTCACCCTTATTAACTTCTTGATAATGACCGGTCATCTCCAGGGAACCTAGATGTGGGTCATCAAAATAATACAAAAACTATTAGATCTAGGACTCTAGGATCTGAGAGCTTATGCTCCAAGAATAATGAATACAAAATGTTCTCTATTGGTGAAGATCTTCAAACTCTGAAGAACCCTATTGCTCCTTTCTATCTTTGAATATTCCTAGGAGTTGGTCAATTCCATCAGCATCAATGTCCCTAAGGCCGACATGGCAGTATTTGGCTACCTCCACCTGTTCACCCAGATCTAGAGTTTTTGCCTTGAATTTAGTGGCCATATTTGCGGCGTCATGGCCCCGAAGCACCATGTGAGATATATGAGACATCACCTCTCTATCAATTCCTTCAGATGACTAGTATTGAGCTTCCATCAGCTCATCAAATTTCCCTATGACATACTCCTCCAGAGTACATATCTCAGTACTAAAGGGTTCAACTCTTGAAACCCTTGTAATGAATACCTTGTATAAATTTAAAGAATAATCTATCTCTAGAACCTTGTCCTGCAGGGCTTCTACTAGTTTCTTGGTTATCTATAATGTGAGATCAAGTCTCAAGTGTTGGGTCTAGACAAAGTCAAAGGACTCTTCTCCCAAAATTCTAGCCTTGGAAATAATTTCCTCCTCGATGCACATGAGTTCCCCTAACTCACCAATCTACGCCTCGTATTTCTCAATATCTCCCTCCCAGATAGAGATAGTAGTCTTCTCTTGATGTACAATATTATTGGTGGCATATAGATTCAGGAGTGTTGTTACTAGGAAACAACGGACATTTCCCACCTATTCTGCCACCCTATCATCGGTTCCCTACACTTTCTTTTTCATATTTCTTAGTGCATCTATGTCACCCTGTGGAAGTGGTGCTCTGGATGTGCAAGCTTCTGGGGGAATGGTAGTGATGGGCTACGCAAGCTCTATTAATAGCCCCATAAGATTTGTGTTCTTTTCGGTTTCTCCCTTGACTTTCTGGGCTTCCTTCTCATAGTGGGCTTCTACCACCTTGGTTTCTTCTTTCAGCAGGTCTAATTCACCTTTCTTTCCCCTCTTCCCTAGATATATCCCCATGATTGTATACTCTTCAGCCTTTTCTTTCACCGCGTCTACCTCTGGGGGAGGAGTTGCAACTACTGCAACTGTATCTCCACCCGGCATAGTCCGAGGGTTGGACTATTTGGGCTTTCTCCACCTTAGGGGGATTCTGTGTTTGTGCCATCATCTCCACCAAAGAGAGATGGGCCTTGTCTAGTGCAGGGGCCTTCCTCTTTCTTGAATCCACTAACCATTGTTGTGGCAGGGGTGGCCTTGTTGCTATAGTTTGATCCTATAAATCCCCTCTAGGGTTTTTTTGTGCATCCCCAGCATTTTGAGTCTCTCCAGACTCTTTCCCTGTATCCTCGAGTCCACTGGCATCACCCACCTTGATTGTAATAGTGTCATCTTTTCTTGTGTCTGCATCTTTAGCAGTGTCAGATTTTACATATGTATTCCTCGGGTTCTACCCCTTATCTTGTTGTTGTTTTCCTTCATCGGCTCCCTTTGCCAAAATGTTCTCCTCTATTGTCATGTTTTCTAGAGGTGGTGGAGGTATCAGGCAAAGAATATGGTTTCTCCTATAGGTCCGATTCTCTCAGCAGTCACTGATTGCTCATTCTATACTTTCCTTTTCTCTGTTATTTTGGTCTCTAGGACCTGTAGCTCTGAAACATTAGAGACATTCACCTATTCTTTTTCCTTCACCCCTTCTCCTTGGCCTTCCTTCCCTATGGTAGCTTCTTTCTCTGGGGTCTCCTTTTTAGTAGGAGTCACTACTTGCTCCTGGGCAACTATCTCCTCTACTGCCTTCCCAATATCCCCTTGTAGTTCTATGAGCTCATTTTCCCTGAACATGTCATCAAAGTCATTGTGTGGAGGGGAGGTCTCTGGGGGATCTTCGGGTTGATTTTCCACCTCTGGGGAGTCTGAGGAGATAGTCTGTATTTCATAGATACTGGGCATCCCAAGCTCTGGCTCCACCTTTAGCTGAGGGCTACTTGTCTTTTTCTTCTTTCTCTTGGTGACCAAAGGGCGCCTTACATCCAACATGGCTACTTTCTCTTCCTCCACTCTAGTCCCTGTTGCTTGGACCATTAATGCTACAAGTGAAGTAGAAGTGGGAGGGTGGATAGGTCTAGTCATAAGGGCTAAGGTGGCTAACTGAGTGATTAACTTTTCTTTCATGTATTGGGTTTCCACTAGAGTTTTTTGCATTTGCTCCACTAAGGGAGTGGCGGCCGGGACCTGGGGTGGGGTCCCCATTTTCTTCTTTCCTCTATCCTTTCCCTGTAAGGAGGTTCTGGCCCCTGAAGTTGATCCCCACATAAACGGGCCATCTTTTCATGTACTTCTCAGGCATGCCTCCTTGAAATACGTGTGACTGCGATCAATCACATCATGGGTGAGGTCTTCTATTTTTGGACCCTCCTACATGTCCTAATCAACTAGAGGGAGAGCCATCTTATCTACACCCTTCTCTTTATATTGTAGGTCCACTATGGATACGGTGTTTGAAAAGTCATCCAAGAAATTTTGAAGCTTGAGTCTCTTCATCATTCCCATTGTCATGTTGATGAAATGCTGGTTCTGGACCTCAAAGTCATCCTGGAAGTCTTCCCAAAAATATTCCATGTGATACTTGTGGGGCTCTAATGCCCAGGGAAGTGTCGTAGCTATTTTTCCTAGCAGATCAAAATTCTTTCACTCTAGATAAAACTCAGTCACTCCCAGACTTTTGATTTTATTGTCTGCCTCCTTTGCTACGGCCATACTACAAGAGTAGCTCCCACAAGTGATTGGGAATGGGATGTTTGTCACCTTATTCACCATGAAGAGGGCGTGTAGGTCCAAGATCTACCTGCAATATTTTAAAAGAATTATTTTATCCCCACAATGTTTGGGCAATAAATAGGGTTTCCCAGAGAAGTCGATCACCCGAATGTATGTATGTTGTTGAAACTGAATGTAATAATGGCCATAATTTTTGACCAAGTCCATTGCTTCTTTGGAGAGCTAGTATCTAGCATATCAAGTAGGTGTGAGGAGGTTATAGTAAATGAAGGCATCATTCACCCGTCAGAAACTTAGGAAACTATCCTCCCATGGTATCTATAGGAAATAGTCCCAGGGAGCATTCTGGCCCGCGCCAGTTCTAAGAAAAACTACTGTAAGTAATCCCTAGGTCATAGGGCATTTTTGTGCTAGTTCCCACAAACATAAGATGTCATGTAGAATCTGGAGGACTTGGTGACCTAGAGAAACTTGGAGTCTACATGATTTGCAATGATCGTGGCCCAATCAAAGTTCTCGCTAGAGGTGATGCCCAAAAAGAAATAGTACATCCATGATGAGAAATCCTGGGCATGGGGCTATTCAAAGACCCTACATAGTGTGATGATCCCCATCTATATACTTTCTTTAAATTTGGTCTTGGGGATTTCTAGCTTCATCTTCTTGAAGTCTTTTCTTGGCACCTTAAACCATTTTTTATTGGGATACTGTCGGGCCATGTGTTCAAACTCTTGAAATTCTTTCAAGGCCAGAGCCTAGGTGAGAATGACCACATCATCAAATTGGGGAATCCCCAGTCATGCCTAAAAAGTTTTGACATCCAGAGACACCATAGGCATTGGGTGCCCAGTTGGAATAGGGGCGGTGAGCATGATAGCCTTAATGGCTATATTATAGTGTCCTGCCAAAGTGAGAATAAGCTTCGGGGCTTGCATGAAGTAGGGGAAGCAAGCAGTTTTGAGAATCTAGGAGTTGGCCACATTGATGGCCAATGGATCTTCAGATGTCTGTTATATGAACATAATTTTTACCAGGGCCTACATTTCAGCCCACATTCTGACACTAGTGTCGGTGATCAACTAAAGTTTGTTATCAATCTTTGACCCCATAATGGTGTCTCCCTTGAGATACTTCATTGTCAACAGGAGCTTTTCTAGGGCCTTCTCGACCTTGGTCCTGACGGCTACTTGGGTGGCAATAGTTGTGGGAAGATCTGGACTCCTAGGTGGAGATGATGTAGATGCCTCTAACATGATTGGTGAGTTTAACTCTGGAAACTTGCAAAATAAGATGACCGTCAGTATTTATACAAAACAAAGATTTATTCCAGACTCCATAGATCTTACCATCACATCAAACCTACACCTAAAAGAATTGTTAGCTCATGTGAAACCCCAAAAAGATATACATATAATAAGAATAACTTATGAATTTGACCTCTATCTAAGCCTCTGGGGATTCTGGCACATGTGATTAGAAAAAAAGAAGGAGCAAATGAAGACCTGGGACCCAGAGTCTCAAAAACTAACTGCTACTAATGTGACCATAAATGAGCCATATTAGGCTAACATGGGGGTGTCACATGGCCATGTAGTAATGGGAGTTATGACATTAACGTTGATAACTATCTAAACATTCAAAGAAATGAATGCCACTTGGGCCAGGCTTGAATACTCACATAGGAACTTAATCCACCATAAAGACTGACTTGACGAAGGAGAGGGAAAATCACCATAGCTCAAACTAGCAAGATGTCGAGTTTGAACCAGGAAGCCATATTTCTCAAATGAGTTCCACATTTAGGGTTTCTAACACATGGAGCGTGAAAAACTCGCCACTAGACAATGTAGGAGATTATACAAAGAATGTAAAGTCAGCCAAAGCACACACATGAGGGTCAAAGCATGACTTGCAGGCTAGCCAAAAACACACATATATAGACACATAGAAAATTACACAATTTACAAATTGTACATAATATATAGATTATTTACACTACTCTACAGAATATACAGAGCACACATACTATTATAGCTACACAAAGGATTGACAACCCTTTGGAAGAGCCAACCCACCAATGGGAGGAAACCAAAAAGCCAGCACAAAGACATGGCGAAATGGAAACAAAATAGACAAACCAAAACTAGATAGAAGAAAGAAACATGGAACCAAAAGGAAAAGCAGAATGAAAACAAATGAGGCAGAAACAAGAACCAAAAAACTAGAAAATAGAAAAAAGAGAGCCGAAAGCCTACTTGGGAACATGGGGAATGCAGGAAATACAAGCACAAGAGGCACTATACAACAAGTTAACCTTCAAACCACCATGAGAAAGCACTAAAAAATTACTGTTTAATCTTTGTTAATCACCAAAGCAATCTACACTTAATTTCTCTAAATCGCCTTAATCACTCTGGTACTCACTCTAGGTGTTTTAATCACACTAAATGTGAAAATTATAAGTAACTTCAATTTATACCCTGTTGGTTGTATTTCCTATTTTGGTAGTTTTCCTGGTTCCTTGTCCTACTCTCTGTATTCTGATGTGCTCAATTTTTCTATCTCTTGTTCCTTGTGGCTTACTTCTGCCATGTTTTCAGGTTTTCAAGTCTAAAACCTTGCTCAATTTGTAAAAACCCTGAAAACCCTTAGTCTTCCAAGTGTTAAATGATAAAAGTAAACCCTGAGTCATGGCGTTCTATTTTAAAGTTACTTTTTCCATGCACTTAAGGCATGTGTTTTAATTTGAATTGCCTTGTCGCGATACCCCAAGCGAATATTCCAATTGTCTTCCTGACTTCACATTTTCCTTGTGTCACGTGGTCTCGTTTAAGTTCAGCATATTACTTTGGCTTTACGAGACTCAGCGATTCTTTTATGTTGGGTAGTTGCGAGATAGTTATGTTATATAGCTTTATAAAGAAGGGACCCACTACTTAGTTGGGTGATCGTGGGAGATTTTTAATAGTTATAAAAATGTCTTTAGACTTCACGATTACCTTTTGTCGCGTTATCACCAAATAAGTCAAAGTTAACAGTTAAGTCAAGCCTTCAGTCGCGTGGTCTCGAAAAGAAGAAGCGGTTAAGAAATACTAACAAAGACTATGCGACTAACCGTTTGTGGTTTGCAGTAATGCTTATTCGGCTTGTCGCCAGAAAAGAATGATGACTCAGTCTCCAGTATGTAGTAAGCGAACCAATGATTGAGTGACATTTGTCATAAGGCGAATGGATGAGAGAAGGTTATCGCATGGTCGCCAGAAGGAGGAAGTGGATTCAGCGACAACAAGACTAAGTACTTTCCCTTCAGTCACGGTGTCTGAGAAAGATTTAAGGGTAGGCATGAACATATGGTGATTAAATGACGGTCGTACGATAAAAGGATCAGAGGATCTGACGGTGGTCGCGAAGTCTGAGAAGAAAAGTGCCCTAAGAGAAAAGTCCTCCTGACTTAGCGATTAAGGTATGTCGCGCAGTCGTCAGAAGAAAAAGGGGGGCTCTTATAACTTGTTAAGGTAAAATCAAATGCTCAGGACTTGATTCCATGATTGGGTGACTAAGCATTGTCGTATAGTCTTGAAATAGAATAAGATCATTTGGCGACAGGGAGATAACCGTAAAAGGTTAAGCAAGATAGTTAGTTGCAAGGTCTCAGAAAGAATGATGAGTTACTGTTAACTCTGCGCGACTATGATTTCAATTGGGTTGCTTGATCGCCAGATTGTAACTTGGGTCAGCCAAAGGTAAGAAACTGCATTGTCACAAAGTCTTGAGATCGAACCATGATTAGTGACAGAGGCCCATGACAAAGAGACTTAATGCAGTCGCGTAATCGCCTGATCCCAAAATCTAAAAGCGGCGGCAGTTTTGTGATATGACAGTATGAACCGCTCGGCAACCAATCACAGGCTTGCATTTTGATCACTATGCAAAAAGAGTAGCTGAGATGTAAGAAAGTCAATGAATCACAGTGTGACATATCAGCTCTTTGAAATGTTATATGATTGTTCCGAGGATTCATTTTTAAAAATTTGATTTCCTGTCAACTTCATGCAACTACGACTAGGTTTTTTGTTCAAATTCACAGCATGTCAAATTAATGGCAAAACTGATGTTTCAGAATTATGAGCTATGTACTCTAAATGATGGCTATAAGGAGTTGATGGTGCATTCATTCTCGTTCACCATGTTTTTAGCTTGCAGAGCCCAAATTGCTAAGTTTTCAGAAGAAGAGATATTCTGGTCAGCTTGCAGTGTTTCCAAAATTCGTCAAAGAGTTCTAAAAATTTAGGAAATTGTGCACAGAACAGTCAGTTGATTTAAGAAATAGATTTGTTTCAATATTGGTTAGGAAAAAGAGATTCAGAGTATTGCAAATATGAGCGGAGATATGAGTGTTGCTTCGACAAGTGGAGGGAGTGAAGAGGAACAGAAAGGAAAGGCAAGTTTCTACGTCTCTTGCCTGGTTCAATGCAGAATAAGAAGGCCAATGCAAGTGTCCTCTTGGACGAGTACAAAGATATTCATGATGCTATGACTCTAGGGACAACAGGTTTCTCCCTTTTCAATTATTTCTATAAAAATTCTGATAAGCCCATCCCAGTATCAAACCCTTGGACATGTGGTTTAGCTAGATTGCTTGTTCCTAATGTCTTCCTAGATGTAGACCTATTTTTAGACCTAGCTAATCACTATGATGTCCTGATAAAGATCATCAAAAGGGATGATGGCACTACCCTGCTAATATTAAATAGGAACTCATTCATGCAAGCCTTTGGCTTATTTAGCGCCATGTCTACTAAAATTGACATGACAAAGCAGGAGAAGAGGTATAGTTCCAAGCTTGGTATTGCTAAGGGCTTATTGAAGAAACACATGTTAAAAGAAGTGAGGAATTACTTAGATCCTATGAAAGAGCCTAATCCATATTCTTATAAGGATCTACACTTCTGCATTAAGTATAACGCTTATGCCCTGTGTAGAGTGCTAGGGATAGATGGAGATGCAGAGAAAATCAGTGCTGGCATCTTAATGATGGTACTAGACTTGCAAGAGGTGCATTCAAGCACTAGTTATGATTATATACACCACATAATAAATGAAATGCATGAGGGTTTCATTGCAACCCAGAAAATATTAAAGAACCCCAAGGAGAAGGAGCCTAAATTTTTGCATTATTCAGTCCTAATGCACCTTCTCTTATACTTCAATTTTGTAATCATGGATGTTCATAATCTAACTCCTTAGAGATTCTATCAAACAGCACCAAATCCTATCCAGTTTTGGGTCAGGGTTTGGAATTACACTTCTAGGGAGTGTGACTACTGTGCTTTTCAGAATTGGATTGTGTATCCAATTGTACAGA
>MU228105.1:1650884-1672340 GCA_018584345.1 Thuja plicata
GTAATCAGATGGTGTGGTCTGTACAAAATACAGGGGACTTAGAAATCTCCCAAATCATGACACACTGGGCTCAATTGAATGAAGACAAGACCAAATAATTGTCTGAAAGGTACAGTACTTTGTTGGAGGAAACAAGTGCATTGTCTAAGGATAGAGATATGTGCCACATACAACTATACCAGAGAGATCAGATGATCAAGACATTAACAGAAGAATTGGAGGCAAAGCCTGAGGTAGTATATATTCCTGCACAACCACCACCAATGCAAATTGAAGATAAGCCTAAGTCAGAAGAGGCTGTGGAACAAAAGGTGGATGAAGAAAAGGGAAATGCAATTGCTTTGAAGGCACTAAAAGGCATACTACAACATAGAATTGAGATTCTAAAAGACAAAACTGATGTTGTATTCAATACATACAATAAATTGCCAGAATTGCATACTAAGGTAGTGGGGTACCTTGCCATTCTGAACCCTTACTTCACTAAGTGGTCTTCTAGGGAAAATTTATTTGAGAAATTGTCATCTCTACAAGCCATAAGACTAGATTTTCCCCCAATAGTAAATGAAGTGGAAGATGAGATCAAAAGAGTCAATATTGCTCTCATTCTTCAAAGGAAAATTGAACCAGATAGAGGTTAAATTGAGCCTCTTTTCAAATGATTTCAATAGGTTTATTCCTTCCTTAAGGGGAAATGATGACCAAGTAAAGGCTATAGATGCCTGGAAGAGTGAGTTTGACACCAAGATGCCTAGTGAAGATGCATTTTTCTTAGGAACATATGTTGATATAGAGGGATTCAATAAAATATTGGATGAAGCCTTCAAAGCAGAGACTGATATCAACAAGTTCCTACTTGATGTCAAAAACATCACTAATGTTAGATGGGACAGGTAAAAGGTGCAAGTACAGAGTACTCAAGACTTCAAGTGGCCATCAGATGATGAAGTAAAGGCTTGGGAAGTTATGACTACACCAAAGAAAAAGAAGCTTGTAGTTGAAGAAGAAATTTTGGACGATGAGTAAGGTGAACACTTGGTGCTGCACTATTCAAAGACAAGAGGGACAGTTGTTACAAACAGAGAATGTAGGTGAGTAGGCGAGCACAACTATCTAGGCTCAACATAAATACTACCAGCTACCATCTACAAATCTGATTCTAGTCGCCAGATCGGGAGAAGAACAAGAAATATCTGTTTATATCTTTTTGACTTGGTCCTTTCGCCGCTTCTTCTCTCTCTTTCTTTTTGTCTCTCTTGTAACTTTAGGGTTAGGTTTTCTATGACCATCCAAAGCTTGTTGCATCCTTAAGGGATTCCAAGATGGTCAAAAACCTATATATAGCAAAAGAATTATAATTGTAAAGGGTCTTTGATGTTGGAACATTTTGGAAAGAAGATAATATATTGCAAAATTCAGATGTTCTGGGTTTCTGTCTATCTTTTGAAGTTGTATAATCTTTCATGTATGGAAAGATGGATCATATAAATAATATACGGTGCAATTTTACTCTCTTCCATTGTTGTCTCTTTATTCTCTATGTATGCTCTTTTATGTTAAGTATACAAGGTATTCTGAAGCATTCTGGTTATTAGGTAACTATTTGATTACTTGCAAGTTTATTTTAGGGAAAGAACTAAGTTTTGTGAGTAGTTTCAAGGAGCATACTGCTTTGTTTAAAGATTTGATACAATATTTTTGAGGTGACAGGGTAACTTGTAAGGCAACTTACCTGAATTGTATGTGGGTTGTAAGGCAATCTGTTGTATTTTGTTTCTATGATATCTTAGCTTATTTGACTCTATAGTCCAAAGGATAGGCACTGGTTCAGAAAATAGTCTGATAATCTATCTTTGTCTAAGTTATTCCACAATATCAAAACCAATTCAATAAAAACACTTTGTTACTAAGAACAAATAAACTAAACTTGTTAAGGACCTATGTCAGTAGGACAGTGTCCACTTTAGTGATTCCTTGGAGAGTGAATCCTTAGGTTATCCCTCCTATATCAAAAGGAAGAAGGATGAAAATCCTTGTATCGCTGGTTCTTGTTATGCTTACAACCATGGTTTGTATGGTTATATCTTGCATCTGGTTATGCTTGGTTATTTGCAAGGTGATTTATAAGTTGATTTAACAAAGATACATAGAAAATCAGTGTCCACATTAATATATATTGTGTAAACAACAATCATAAGAGGTAAAACCTGCCTGAGTATATGTGGAGCTCAAAAATGAAGAAGGACCTTATCCAGTCCTTAGCAATTAGGCTTTTCTTATCTTTGAATCAGTATTAAAAGGCATAGTGTTCAAGTAGTCATTTCAAGAACTATGATTCATACAAGAAAAATACCTAACATACCCTTAGGGTATAAATGTGTTTCTTTCTCCCCATAAACTCTAGAACAAGAAAACCTCTGGACTCTGGGCCCGGGGATTCTATGCAGCCGCACCTTCTTGTGAAATAAGGCATGACGACAGAGAATCTCGGAGTCCAGAATCTAGCTGACTCAAAAGAACAAACAATGGGACTAGGTCTCAGAGACTAGAGAAGATAAGGAAAAAAATAAAAAAATAGCCCTTGTGGGAGCAAAGCCAGGAGGGAAACAAAGGAAACAAAAGAAAACAAGGGAAAGAGCAAAAGTGAAAAGGGGTACCCAACATTTTTCCTACAAAATGTAGGGATGGGTATGCAGGGAATAACAAATGGTGACTATCTGGGATGAATGCCTTAGCAGATTCAAGAACTTGAGAATCTTTGGTTAGCAAAACCAAAATTAATCTTTATCTGGAGCATTATGCTTGCAAAGTGTGAGGTGTTTGAGAAAATCAGACTCACCATTCTTTCAATCTTGTGGTCTTTCATTAATTGTGAAGTGTGTGCTTTGGAAGGAAACCAAGCCGATGACCTCCAGGAGAAGTAGAGAGGATGCACTAAGTAAATCAAACCAAAGTCATGAAATCTTGCACATTTCCCCCAGATACCAGAATTATCTATTCTTCAATTCTTTCTTTTCTTTCTATTTTCTGGATGGAAAGGCGATACTTCTTTCACTATGAACCCTAAGCTTAGCTAAGTTTAATGGTGGTACTTCTTTCACCTTGCCATCCACTCTAAATTTATAAATAGGAGAGAATGTTCCCGATCCAGGATATTTTAATGATTTTTAGACTTGGTTAATTAGCCAGTGCAAATGATCCACCCTCAAGGTGTCTGATTAGTTACTTCTTGAATTTTCTTTTAATCAATGCTCGAACTGTCGAGACGTGAATCTGATCAAGATTACCAATAATATTTATCCATACTTACAAAATAACTCCAGAGTGTGGACAAATTCTACTATGCTAACAATAGATTCCAAATTCACCAGAATGAACAAGGTATCATCCCAAAGACTAGATGTTATGTGAAGCATACCTGTCTACAAGAAGAAGACAATATGTTG
Organism: Thuja plicata; assembly: GCA_018584345.1. Classification (NCBI taxonomy): domain Eukaryota; kingdom Viridiplantae; phylum Streptophyta; class Pinopsida; order Cupressales; family Cupressaceae; genus Thuja; species Thuja plicata. Next base: position 1,654,331 of record MU228105.1, read on the forward strand.
GGAACCTGGGAAACAAAAGAAAACAAAAAAGCCAAAAAAAAAAGGAAATCATGAAAAAGAAAGGCAATCTCAGAGGATGGCCAGCAAAATATTTAAAAGGCACTCCAAACAGAGCACCGAGAAAGATATTTACAAGAAAGAACTTTTTACATATAATACAACTTCAGATAAACTTATCACCTACCTTACTCAAAATAGTGCTTGATAAATTTCCCATTGATAGGAAATGGGATGGCTTCTCTAGTCATAGTGTTGAGGCAAAAATTATTTTCCCCACAAATTTCAGCTATCATATATGGTCGAAGACAAAGCCGTTGAAACTTAGTGTGTTTTCCCTTCTTTTTCCGGGCCTTGCCCCACAGGAGAACCAAGTTTGAAATCTGAAAGGCCTTATACTGGGCTATTCAGTCAAACCATCATTTTAATACTGCTTGGCGATGTGTGAAATATTCAAGGGCTGCATCTCTTTATTCCTCCATTCACACCAGGTTCAAAAATTGAACCTCCACAATGTTGTCTTAGTTGCTGAATTCCTACATAAACTGTAAAACCAGGATCTGTAAGCTGATGGGGAATACTAGATTTTGGCTATAAACCGAATGGAATGGGGATGTCCTAAAGGCTACCTTTATTTGGATGCGGTCTTCCTAGAGGAAAAACCTAAGCTTTCGGTGCTAGTCTCGAGGGTTCTGTTCTAACAGATGTTTGATCACTTAAAGTAGATTTTGTTGGGAGATTCAGCCACACCATTACCCTGGGGATAATAGTTGCTGGAGGACTTCAAGGTGATCTTTCTTTCATATGTCCATTTGAGTAATTTCACTAAAGAAAATGCCAAACCATTGTCACACACTATAGAAAATGGCATTCCAAATTGGGTGACTATGTTTTCTTCCAAGAATTTAATAACTATGTCACCCATGTTTCTTTTGCAAGGAATCACTTCAGACCACCAGGTGCAATAATCGGTGGTAGTCAAAATATATCGGTGGTTGGCATATGAGTTGGGGTTTATTTTCCTAATGAATTCAAATGCCCATTAGGAAAAGGGTCTAGCTTTGAAGACCGGCTACAAAGGCATGGCCGGGTTCCGCTCATGATGTGCCACTATTTTGCAAGTATGACATCTCCTTATGTGAGTATAGACATCCTTAAATATATAGGGCCAATAGTATCCAGCCTAGAGGATCTAATGGGTAGTGGCATCAGTTGAGCCATGCCCAGTTCCAAACTGCCTATGAAATTCTTCAATTATCTTTGTAGCTTGCTCCCTGTCTATGCACTGGAGGTATACCCCTTCATAGTTCCTACGAAAAAGTGTTCCATTTTTTATCATGAAGTGCGCACTTTGAAGTCACAGGGTGTGAGGTTTGTTTGGGGGTAGCCCCTGTGGGCATCTTTTGTTCAACAATAAGTATACTAGGTCAGTATACCATGGATCTTGAGTGATGGACTCCACTGTATAAGTGTGGCATTCAATGTTGGGAGTCTCTTCTGCCATCATTCTACATAGTCCCTAGCCTCAGACTATCTTTATGGAATGCATTTCCAAATCATACTCTTGCAGGATGGCCATCCATTTCCCCCATCATTCACCCAATTCACTCTGCAAGAGAAGAGACTTAAAAACCTGGTCTGAGATGATAGCGTGCACTTTGCTCGAGAGAATATAATGCTAGAATTTCTTCATAGCACGGATGAGAGCAAAGGCCTGCTTTTCCAAAGGTGAATACCAGATTTTGGCATTATTAAAAGGGGAACTCATGAATGCTATTGGTTTTTCTTCCCCTTCAACTTTCTAGGTCAAAATTTCCCTGATAGAATGTGGCAAAGCAAAGGAGTATATGTGAAAAGGGAGGAAATAGTCTGGACTAGCCAAGACTGGTGCCTCCATAATTATTTTCTTAATCTAGGAGAATGCCCGCTTTGCTTTAGGATTCCACTCAATCTTTATATCTTTCTTCATCATCTCATTGAGTGGTTTCACTATCTTGGTGAATCCATTGATGAATCACCAGACAAAATTGATCTTTCCAAAGAAAGATCTCATTTCCTTCTTACATCTGGGCATCTATAGATTTAGCAGCACTTCAACTCTCTCAGGGTCAATAGATATACCCTTCTCAAAGATAATATGCCCAAGAAGCTTCCCTTCAGTGACCCCAAATATACATTTATTAGGTTTGAGGGATATCCTGTATTAGCAACATCTCTCACAAATTTGGGCAAGGTGGGCGGAGTGATCATGGCTATCCTGCAAAAAGATGGTCAAATCATCCATGTAGATGATTATGCACTGGTTTACTAGGCCTTCGAATGCAATGTCCATAGCCTTTTGAAATGTGGCCATTATGTTGATTATGTTATACTTAACCATGACCTGGTTATACCCAGAGTACCCATCCAAGAAGGACACCATTTGTGATCCACTCATGATTTGCAATACCTCATCCAATGAGGGGAGGTGGTGATTATCCTTCTTAGATTCCTTGTTCAAATTTTGAAAATCCACAAAAAGGTGGATTTTTCCATTTTTCTTCCTCACAGGGATGAGGTTGGCAACCCACGTAGTGTGCCAGATAGGAAAGATAATCTAGACTGACAATAGTTTCTGAATCTCTTGATGAATTAGAGGTTTTATTAGTGGGTTTACCAATCTTTGCTTTTTCCAAAAGGGCTTAGCATCAGGTTTTAGTGGGATGGTATGGGTCATGTTGGATGTGTCATAGGTTTTCAAATCCTCATACCCCCACATAATTACATCAATGTATTCTTGGAGAACTGCGAGAATCTTCTCCTTCTCCTCAGGGGAGAAGGAGGTGCCAATGTGTACTAATTTTTCTTCATTGGGCTTACCGATGTTAACTTTTTTGAATTTTCCTCCCTCTAAGGAGGATGATATCTTTTCCTAGCCCCAAGGGTCAAAGTCAAAGATACATTCTAGTGCTACCATCTCCTTAGGGATGGTGTTGGTTGGTAGGTCTATGATCCCGTCATCTTCCTCACCCTGCCCAGTATCTTCGTGATCTCTTTTTCCACTGTCTGGTCTTCGAAGACACCAACATTAGCCATGAAGGCAAGAATATGTTGATCATCCTTAAAGACCTAAAAGTGGGTGATGTTTTTTGGGATGGATGGGGTGGGGACCATCTCAACTGAGAATTTCTGGAGCCAGGAGCCAGCCATTAGCTCGAGGGTGCTAGAAGATACAATGAGGGCATCTGGAATGTAGTTTCTTTTATGAGGAATGAGTTCGATGCCAAAGGCATCAAAATCCTTGGTGAGGCTCCATGCTTGGTTTTGGTATGTAGCCAGCCTCTTATCATGACAAGTGTATTGGCTCTGGACCTACTTTATAATTAACTTTGAATCACCGAGCACCCAAAGGCAAGTGATTCCCTTCCTTAGTGAAAATAGGAGTCCAAGGACCAAGGCCTCGTACTCTGTGACATTATTTTTGCAGTTAAACTACATCCTCTAGGATGTAAGGAAAGACTTTCCCTATGGGTTGATCAATTCCACTCTAGCCCCATGACCTTATTTAGATCAAGACCCATCAAACTTCAGGGTCCACAAGTCATTTTTCGTTATCTGGGGATGGAAAGCAAAAGTGACCATTGGATTATTTATGGGAAGGTTGGGAGGAGTTTCCTCTATCTCTGATGTTACGTGGGTGAGGTTTTCCTTTAGAGAAGCCTGTGGCTAGGATTCTTGGACTAGCAATGTCATGGGGATACCGCTGGAATGATTAATGGGTCCAGGAAAATCCACTTTATGTTTCTTCTTATGGAGGGAATTTATATGGTGGGTAGAAGTGACAATACAAGGCTCACACTCTAGTTCTAAATATTTTTGGTAATGCACCCAGCACCAAGTACCAGTTAAGAGTGTAGTAGGAGTTTTTGTGGTACCCTGTGAGTTAACCTCACCCTTTAACTTTTAATCTAAGTCCTAGATCCTCCAAGAGACCATGGGATCCTCCCCACGGGTGAAATCAAATGTCAAGATTTTTAAGGGTTGGTACACCCCAGGGGAAGTCTCAGAGAAGAGGACTTCATTCACCCTCTCAACTTTGGTCAGGGCCTATTTCATCTTGGACTCACTTTCTACTTAAATCTAGTTAGATTCTCCCTCCTAGGAGAGCCACAAGTAGGAGAAGTCAGTGGAGAAGTACCCATTAAGGGACTTAGACCAATTCTGACTCAATAACATCCTATAAGTCTCTGGGATGTCCACCACTTGGATGTTGATTATGCTTGCTATCTGGTGGTCTTGGATGAGCTGACTCTGAACATTCTTCAGCTCACCTACCATTTTTATCATATTTTTGTCTAGCTATACTACTACGCCTTTGGATGTAATGGGATGTAGTCCGAGCTTCTGGCATATTGATAAAGGCATGACGTTGCCTCAAGCACTGGAATCTACAAATAAATTGTGTAGGATCTTCCCTTGTATGTTGAGGCCTAGTAAGAAGGGAGGATCCTTAGTGTTTCCCTAGAAGGCAACCATGTTGGCATTGTCAAAAGTGACAGTCTTGGGTGGGCGACTGATGGCTTCCAAGTTTCCCAAGAGATTTAGAAGAGACTTCCTCTCCTCAGGATAGTTTAGAGAGACCTCCATCAAGGTCATGGAGGTGGTAGTTATTTCCAATGCCTTTGTTTTATCAAACCTCCCCCCGATGTATTGTTGGCTTCCCTCAGCCAGAACTTTAGCTTGGTTAGAGCTAGGTCCTTTTGGTGGGAAGGAATGATCAGTTGTGTCATCCTAGGGAGGGGTATCTTTGGGAAGTGTGGGCATGCAAACTATTCCTTTACCAGCTTGACTCGGAGTGTTGTAAGGAGTTTGTAGGTTGGTGAAGGAATTGGCCTCAAAGGCTCGAATAGATTTGAAAAAGAACCCCTGCAATTTGGGCTCTTCTTTTTCCTCTTTTTCTGCTCCAAAGAAGACAGTCTCACAGGTGAAGGCACCGTGAGTGGGATCTTGTATAGGCATTTCCAGGGGAGTAGGATCAATAGTTTGTTGTCTATCTAGCTGGGAGATCATGATGACCTTCTCCAGCGTGGCGTAGTTCACCTCGGAATGAGAGCCAGTGTCATGCAATCTACACTAGTTAGTCAGGGGCTAGAGTTCTACAACTAGCGCAAAATGGGTAGATCCAACACTACCCTGAGTGGTATTTGGAGGAGGACCTATGATGTTTACATTGTTTTTCTATTATTGTTGGTTGGGTTGAGGCCCATTGTTGTAATTTCTTCCTCTGACATTAGTATTTTGTTGGCCAGAGAAGATATTCCCTTTCTAGGAATTGGTGTTCTGGGGCATAAAAGACCCTACCTTCAGCTATCCCATGTCCATAATCAGTGAGGACAATAGTCACCAAAGGGATTCAACCTTGGCGGATAGATAGATGTTCACATCAAATTGTGATGGTTGTTGTTGTTGGTTCCTAGGGAAAGCAGTAGCGGCTACCAGAGTCAAGGGCGACAGTCCTCCAGCCGTGGGCTACTGGAAGAAAGGCACTCTAGAAGGTTGTGTCAAAGGTTATTATGTTGGCTATGGCTGGTTCCAGTGAACAAATTCCAGACCTAATATTGTCTGGGCTTGCGATGGGTATATTTATTGGGCCTACTAGTCTATTGGTAGTGGTGGGGGATTCATAGCCATCGTAGGGGCACCCATTTCCTAAATAGGTATGTATCCCCCAGCATAAGAAGTTTCATCGAGTATCATGTTGAAAGGAATGCTCTGCCCAATCCCACTTGGAGCTTTGTTCAAACCATAGGATGACTCCAAGGCTAGGTTGTAAACCTTCGCCAAAGTTTCCTAGTTAGTGGGGGTAGTAGTTCTCCATAAGAGAGTGGCAACGAAGGGGTCCATTATTTTGAAGTACATCTAGATGGTTACATCTGTGGATGGGATGAAAGGACCCATGTACCACTTTAAGGCATGTTGGAACCAATGGTTAAATGCTGCAAGGGGTTCATTTGGTTCCTTCCTAATTGAGATGAACTGGTTGTGGGACCACGCTGGGTCCACATGTATGCAGAAGGCCGCTAGGAAAGAATCTTCCATATCCTATCAACTGTTCATGGAGTTGGTAGGTAGGTTAAGGTACCACTTCAACTTGTATTGTCCCAAGGACAAAGGGAACATCTAGGTCACAATGTCCTGATGTTGGATAAGGTGTCAGTTCATGGCATCTTTGCATGCCTGCAGATTCTCTTTTTGTAGTTCGTGAGCCTAAGTTCTCATATTGGGGGTAGATCTTTCCTGGGTGTGTAGGAGGATCATTGGTTGCACCAGAAAATAGTCTCGTTGGGGACCCGGTGTTACCAAAGTATGCAGCCATCGGGGGTGTTGGATTTTGGATGGACTGAGTGTTAGTCCCCGGGGTTGTGTAGGAGACTTGGGTATTTTGAGATGTAGTAGATCTCTAGACAATGTTGGCTGGTTTGGCTTTCGAGGTCCACTTATTTTGAGAAGGAGGCTCAAGTTCAACAAACCTTCTAGGGTTGGGGGTTGATCTAAAGATTCTTTTGAATTGGGTAGATGAAAATTATCCAATCCCACTAAAGGATTTCTTCCTAAAACTATGGCTTGGGGAACCCTTAGGCGGTGTGAAATCTAAATCCTCAAAAGGGGACAAGCTCATGCTCTCCTTCTAATGTCAGTTTCTGTTGATGGGACTTTGTGACCAGGTCTGCCAATAGATGTAAGTTGTCAATGGGTACTGGGGTACTGCCCAACTTCTCCTATAAATTTTGTCTAGGGAATAAATTCTCTAGCCCTTCAAGCACATGAGAGTTGGGTCTCGACGGTGTGGGAGCTAAGTTAGGAGTGTGACTGTTTTGTTCAGGGGATAGCTGGTTATCTTGGCTCATCTTCTCTAGGGATTTTGGTAGGTTGGGGTTTTGTGCAAGCATTCATTAACTTACCAAATAAGCTTCAAAAGATAGGCCAGTATTAGAAGTATTATATTCTACCTATAATTGTACAAATACATTTAAAACATCAACCAAGCTCTAACATGCTACACTAAAATACTCAATGCATACAAAACCATCAGTTCATACATATTCAATAGTGAGGGGAAAAGGAGGTCGTTAATCTACTAAAAAAAGAAGAGCAAGGGACATTAGAAATATACAGCACAAAAGAACATTAATCTAGAGATAAGAATGCTAACATCATTGCCAGAACTCTTCTTTCCTCATTAACAGGTTTTCTAGTGAGCACTGGTGCATACAATAATGGCTCCAAGGGAGCATCTATCTATTGAGAACTTCTATAAACTAAGGAGCATTGAGATCAACAACTACAAGAAGTAAAATACTGAAAGTGCTATAGCTATGGACTGCAAAATCATCAATTCTATCAACCCTTAGAATGAGGTTGGACTTATTATTTATACACATGTTTTTTTGTAAAACTAACCTAACTTAACTTTACACTTAACAATAAAATATTATTTCTGGTGGCTGGTACTACCGGCACCATACTACAACAACCTTGAAGAGAGTAGAGGTCTAGAAGAATAAGACAATAAAAGAGGTATGGAATAATTTTCCTCAAGAAGAGAGCTAGAGAAAGAAAAGAAGAAATCCAATCCCCCAGGGATCAAGGCTACATGCCTCATTAATGGAAAAGTGGCTCACTATCTCTAATGCACCAGGTGTTGAATGTTGGATTGGTTCCTTGGGTATACCACCTACCAGAACTATGCATCAAACTAACATGCCTTGCTAGGGTCACCTACTTTCTGACACCCTTATTAACTGCCTGATAATGACCGATTGACTCCAAGGAACCTAGATGCAGGTCATCAAAATAATACAAAACTATTGGATCCAAGACTCTAAGATATGGGAGCTTATGCTCCAAGAATAATGAATACAAAATTTTCTCTGTTGGTGAAGATATCTAAACTTTGGAGAACCCTATTGTTCCCTCCTATCTTTGAACAGTTCTAGGATTTGGGCAATTCCATCCTCATCAATCTCACTAAGGTTGGACCAACGGTATTTGGCTACCTCCACTTGTTCACCCAGATCTAGATTTTTAACCTTGAATTTAATGGCCATATTTGTGGCATCATGGCCCCAGAGAACCATGTAAGATATACAAGACATCGTCACTCCATTAATTCCTTCCAGGGACAAGTATCAAGCTTCCATCAGCTCATCAAATTTCCCTATGACATACTCCTTTGGAGTACATGTCTCAGTACTAAAGGGATCAACTCATGAAGCCCTTGTAATGAATGCCTTATATAAATTTAAAGAGTAATCTATCTTGAGAACCTTGTCCCGTAGGGCCTCTACCAGTTGCTTGGTTATCTTCAATGTGAGATCAAGTTTGGAGTGTTCGGTCCAGACAAAGTCAAAGGACTCTTCCCCAAAAATTCCAGCCTCAGAAACAATTTCCTCCCCAATGCTCATGAATTCCCCTAACTCACTAATCCATGCCTTGTATTTCTTGATGTCTCCCTCCCAGAAGGATATAGTATTCTTCTCCTGACGTACAACATTACTGGAGGCATACAGGTCTAGGAGTGTTGTTACTAGGAAATGGTAGACATTTCCCACTTGTTCCACCACCCAATCATCAGTTGTCTACATTTTCTTTTTGATATTTCTTAGCGCATCTATGTCACCCTATGGGAGTGGTGCTCCAAATGTGGAAGCTTCTAGGGGAATGGTAGTGATGGGCTATGCAAGCTCTGTCAATAGCCTAATAAGATTTTCTTTCTTTTCCTTTTCTTCTCTAAATTTTTGGGCTTCCTTCTTGTAGCAGGCTTCCACCTCCTTGGTTGCTTCTTTTAGTAGGTCTAATTCACCTTGCTTTCCCCTCTTCCCTAAATATATTTCCATGATTGTATACTCTTTGGCCTTTGCTATTGTCGTGGCTACCTCTGGTGGAGGTGTTGCGACTATCGTAACTGTATCTCCGCCCGGCCTAGTCTGGAGGGTATGGACTGTTTAGGATTTCTTCACCTTGGGGGATTCTGTGCTTTCACCATCATCTCCACCAAAGAGAGATGGGCCTTGGCTGGTGCTATGGCCTTCCTTTTTCTTGAATCCACCAACCATTGTGGTGGCAGGGGTGGCCTTGCTACCAGAGTTTGATCCTGTAAACCCACTCTAAGATTCTGTTTCTCATCCCCAATATTTTGAGTCTCTCTAGACTCTTTCCCTATATCCTTGGGTCCATCGGCATCATCCACCTTGGTGGAATTAGTTTTTTCTATCCTAGTGTGCGTGTCTTTAGCAGTGTTAGATTTTACATTTGTATTCCCGAGGTTCCGCTCCTCATCTTGCTATTGTCCTTCATCAGCCCTCTCTGCCAGAATATTCTCCTCTGTTGGCATGTTTATTGGAGGTGGTGGAGGTATCAAGCTAAGATTCAGTGTTTGTGCCATTGTGATTACCTCACCAAAGGTTACACTCTTTGGGGTAGGAGGCGGCATTTGGAGTATGGCGGCTAAGAATACGGTTGCTCTTGTAGGTCCACTTCTCTCAGCAGTCACTAATTGCTCATTCTAAACTTGCCTTTCCTCTATTGTGTTGGTCTCTAGGACCTATATCTCTAGAACATTGGAGACATTCACCTACTCTTGTTCCTTCAACCCTTCTCCCTGGCCTTCTTTCCCTATGGAAGCTTCTTTCTCTAGGGTCTCCTTTTCAGTAGGAATCACTACTTCCTCCTTGGAATTTATCTCCTCTATTACCTTCCTGATATCCCCTTGTAGTTCTACGAGATCATCTTCCCTAAACATGTCATCAAAGTCATTGTGTGGAGGGGAGGTCTCTGCGGGATTTTCAGGTCGATTGTCCAGCTTCGAGGAGTCTGAGGAGACAATTAGTATTTAAAGGATGTTGGGCATCCCGAGCTCTGGTTCCACCTTCGGCTGAGGGCTACTTATATTTTTCTTCTTTCTCCTAGTTACCAAAGGGGGCCTAGCATCCAACATGTCTACCCACTCTTCCTCTACTCTGGTCCCCATTGCTTGGACCATTAATGCTGCAAGTGAAGGAGAAGTGGGAGGGTGGATAGGTCCAGTCATAATGGCTGGGGAGGCCAACCGAGTGATTAACTTTTCTTTCTTGTGTTGAGTTTTTGCCAGATTTTGTTGCATTTACTCCACTATGGGAGTGGTGGCTAGGACCTGGGATGGGGTCTCCATTTTTTTCTTTCCTCTGTCCTCACCCTGTGAGGAGGTTCTAGCCCCGTAAGTTGATCCCCGCACAAATGGGCCAACTTTGTGTGTACTTCTTAGGCATGCCTTCTTTAAATATGCATGACTATGCTCAATCACATCGTGGGTGAGGTCTTCTATTGTTGGACCCTCTTGCATGTCCTAATCCACCGGAGGGAGGGCCATCTTATCTACACCCTTCTCTTTATATTACGGGGCCACTATGGACCCGGTGTCCAAAAATTTGTCTAGGAACTTTCAAAGCTTGAGCCTCTTCATCTTTCCCATTGTTGTCCAGACAAAATGTCAATTTCAAACCTCAAAGTCATCCTGGCAGTCTTCCCAAAACTCTTCCATGTGATACTCATGGGGATCTGATGCTTGGGGATGTGTCATTGCTATTTTGCCTAGCGAATCAAAATTCTTCCACTCTAGATAAAACTCTATTAGTCCCAGACTTTTGAGTTCATTGTCTGCCTCCTTTGCCATGGCCAGACTATAAGAGTAGTTCCCACAAGTGATTGGGAATATGATATTTTTCACCTTCTTGATCATGAAGAGGGTGTGTAGGTCTAGGATCTACCTAAAGTATTCTAAAAGAATTATTTTATCCCCACAATGTTTGGGCAATAAATAGGGTTTCCCAGAGAAGCCAGTCACCTTAATGTATGTATGCTATTGAAACTGAATATAATAATGGCCATGAGTTCTGACCAAGTCCATTTCTTCTTTGGAGAGCTAGTATCTAGCATCTCAAGTAGGTGTGAGAGGAGGTTGTAGTAAATGAAGGCATCATTTACTCGATAGAAGCTGAGGAAACTAGCCTCCTATCGTATCTATGGGAAATAGTCCCAGGGAGTATTCTAGCCTGTGCCAGTTCTGAGCACACCTACTATAAGTAATCCCTGGGTCACGGGGCATTGTTGTGCTAGTTCCCATAAAATATAAGATGTCATGTAGAATTTGGATGACTTGGTGACCTGGAGAAATTGGGAGTCCACATGATTTGTAATGATCATGGCCCAATCAAAGTTCTACTCACCAGAGGCAATTCCCAACAAGAAATAGTACATCCATGCTGAGAATTCCTGGGCATGGGGCTATCTAAAGGCCCTAGATAGTGCGATGATCCCCATCTGTATAATTTATTTAAATTCGGTCCAGGGGATTTCTAGCTTCATCTTCTTGAAGTCTTTTCTTGGCACCTTAAGCCATTTGTTATTGAGATACTATCGGGCCATGTGTTCTAACTTCTAAAATTCTTCCAAGGCCAAAGCATGGGTGAGAATGGATGCATTGTCGAATTGGGGAATCCCTGGTCCTACCTAAAAATTCACGGCATCCAAGGACACCATAGGCATTGGGTATCTAGTTGGAATAGGGGTGGTAAGCATGACAGCCCTGACAGCTGTATTATAGTGTCCTATGAAAATGAGAATATGCTCCAAGGCTTTCAAGGAGTAGCGAAAGAAAGAAGATTTGAGAATCCTAGAGTTGGCCACATTGATGGCTAATGGATCTCCCATCATCCATTGTATGAACATCATTTTTACCAGGGCTTGAATTTTGGCCCACATTCCAACACTAGTGTCGGTTATCAACTGAAGTTTGGAATCAATCTTTGACCCAACAATGGTGTCTCCCTTCAGATACTTCATTGTCAATGGGAGCTTTTCTAGGGCCTTCTCAGTCTTGGTCCTGATGGCTACCCAGGTGGCAGTAGTTATGGGGAGATGTAGACTCATGGGTGGAGATGATATAGATGCCTCCGACATGATTGGTGAGTTTAACTCTGGCAACCTGCAAAACAAGATGACCATTAGTATTTATACCAAAGCTTTATTCCAGACTCTGTAGATCTTACCATCGCATCATAGCTACGCATGAAAGAATTGTTAGCTGATGTCAAACCCTAAAAAAATATAAATATAATAAGAATAACTTAGGAATTTGACCACAATCTGGGCCTCTGGGGATTCTTGCACATGTGATGAGAAAGAAATATGGAGAAAATGAAGACCTGGGACCTAGGGTCTGGAAAATTGACCGTTACTAAAGTGACCAAAAATGAGCCTTATTAGGCTAATGTGGGGGTGTCATATGGCCATGCAGTAATGGGAGTTATGGCATTAACATTGAAAACTATCTAAACATGCGAGGAAATGAAAGCCACTTGGGTTGGGCTTGAATGCTCACGTAGGAACTTAATCCACCATAAATACTCACTTGACAGAGGAGAGAGAAAACTACCATAGCTCAAAGGACCAAGGTGGCAAGTTTGAACCAGGTGACCATCTTTCTCTGACAAGCTCCACATTTAGGATTTTTAACGCATGGAGCGTGACAAGCTCACCACTAGACAGTGTAGGAGATTATACAAAGAATGTATAGATAGTTGAAGCACACACACAAGGGCCAAATCATGACTCACAGGCTGGCCAAAAACACACATATATATAGACACATAGAAAATTAGACAATTTATAGATTGTACACAATATACAAAGTATTTACACTACTCTATGAAATATACAGAGCACACATACTATTACAGCTGCATAGAGGGTGGAAAACCCTCTAGCAGAGCCAACCCACCAATGGGAGGTGACCAAAAATCCAACACAAAGATGTGGAAAAATGGAAACAAAATAGATAGAAGTGAGAAACAAGAAACCAAAATGAAAAGTAGAATGAAAACAAATGAGGTAGAAACAAGAACCAGAAAACCAAAAAATAGAAAGAAGAGAAATGAAATCCTACCTGGGAACATGTGGAACATGGGAAAGACAAGCACGGGAGGTGCTCTACAACAAGTTAACCTTCAAACCACCATGAGCAAGCACTACAAATTACTGTTTAATCTTTGTTAATCACCAAAGCAATCTATACTTAATCACTCTGAATCACCTTAATCACTCTGTTAATCAATGTAAGTGTTTTAATCACAGTAAATGTGAAAATTATAGGTAACTTCTATTTATACCCTTAGGGTAAAAATACATTTCTTCCTGCAAACTCTGAAACAAGAAAACCTCTGATCTCTGGGCCCAGGGATTCCATGCAGCCATACCTTCCTGTGAAAGAAGGCATGATGACAGAGAATCCCAGAGTCCAGAATCAGATTGACTCAAAAGAACAAACAAACTTTAGGATGGGGTCCCAGAGACCAGAGAAGACAAGGAACAAAAGAAAAAAATAGCCCTCATGGGAGCAAATCCTGGAGGGAAACAAAGGAAACAAAAGGAAACAAGGGAAAGAGAAAAAGTGAAAAGGGGGACCCAACATTTTGACTACAAAATGTAGGGATGGGTATGTAGGGCATAATAGAACCTTTCTTTGACTATTTGACCTTCAAAAGAAACTTCATGCTATCCATCATATCTTTTCTGCTTTACGTCTCAGATCTTGTCACTGTAAACTCACTTAAAATTTACTTAACTCTTCTTGAATCATAGTCCTTATCCAGACTTCATGACTCATTGTATCTCATTGTCACTTTAAGAAATCATTGACTCATGTTTTTTTGCAAATGAATAATAGCCATTAGATCCCTTTCTAATCTAACGGTAATCAGGATATCTCTTAATCTTTTATCCATCTGAAACCTTTTCTCATGACTTCACACTGGCCACAGGATCTATCTTTCATCTGACAGTAGTCACTTAATCTCCTGAGCTTTATCTTAACCATTTCTTTCAAAAGAGATCATGTGAATGAAGGCTTTTAACTCAATTTGTTAACCTTGGTTTATTTGTGAGACACCACAACTGTGTAAATTTTAAGTTGCTGATAGATTTCTTAACTTCAAAGTTTACTTTGATACTTCGCGACCACCACAATATTATCTTTCAGATCAATGGCTACTACTTAATCTCATATCTTTTAAGTTAACTCTCATTTCTCTTCATGATCGTGTGACTAAAGGAAATTTCAAATCATCTTTAAATTCAGCTTCAAACTCTGATCAGCTTTCGAGATAGCATGACTGAGTGATCTCAAAGATGCCAAAGGATTTTTCTAACTCTAGGTTTTCAAAGAGACTTTCCTCCAACCATAGGATCATGATCTTAATTAACAACCCGTGTGAAATATTAGTAGCACTTAAAGCATATTTTTTTCTTATGCAGATAATATGACTAAAGGATTTTGCTAAGTCTCGAAGAGAAATAGAATATTCTCAAGTTATAATGAGACATCACAACTTACATGTATAATATAAAAAAAGCACATGACTTAAGTGACTTGGCTTTTCTAAAAAAGTAATTGAAAAATAGAAGGGATTTCAAAGAACTAGGTTTTTTCCTTGGATATGCATGAAAATTTAACCTAGGAATTAGGGTTTTACATTCTTTTCTAATTTTTAGACTTGAAGACCATTAAATTGTAGAAGGATTTTGACAACATTAGATAGGATTCTCAACATCTATGCATGAATTTAACTGAGACCTCAAAATTTTACTAACAAGCTTCAAAACTAGAAATAAAACCAACAAGTTCAACAAGAACATTACACTAATTTGGAGCTTGAACCAGGTAAAAGATTAAAATTCGCAAAGGTGAGCACTTATTTAGAAAAGAAATCTGACATCCAAATTTTTCAAGTATTCATTGATGTATTTTCTTGGCAATATGAAGATCTAAAAGGTTTTGATCCTGCACTTTCTCAACATACCATAGAACTAGAGGCAAATGCTAAACCATTTGGGCAAAATAAAAGGCCTATTAATCCTGAGCTAGAGCCACTCATGCAAAATGGGGTTCTTAAAGTAATTGAGAGTGGCACCATATATCCAATTAAACATACAAGTTGGGTGTCTAACCTTGTTCCTGTAAGCAAAAATAATGGATAATTAAGGTAATGTGTGGAATTTAGGGAGCTAAATAGGGCATCCTTTAAAGATCTGCACCCTTTACCATCTATGAAACAAATTCTATAGTGTGTCTCTAGTTCTGAACATTTCTCATTGCTAGATGACTATTCACGGTATAATCAGATCCTAGTAAAAAAGGAAGATCCATTTAAGAATGCATTTATAACCAAATGGGGAACCATGGCCTACCAAAATATGCCTTTTGGTTTATCAAATGCAAGTGTAACCTTTCAAAAGGCTATGGACATGGCTTTCAAGAGCCTCATGTATAGGTTTGTACTAGTATACCTAGATGACATTATAGTCTACTCTGAGCATGCAACTGATCATATCAAGGACTTGAGGAAAATATTTGAAAGATGTACAGAGTTTGGAATCTCTCTCGACCCAAAGAAGTGTTTGTTTGTAGTGCATGAGGGGAAAATTTTGGGTTATGTTTTTTCCAAACAAGGTATCATAGTGGATCCTGAAAGGATTGTAGGTAATTTAGAGCTGCCCTTACCACACTATAAGAAAAGAATACAATCCTTTATAGGAAGAATTAACTTTGTTAGGCATTTTTTCCCAACATTGTAGACCTTTTGATGCCTTTGACATCCATGTTGAAGAAGAATGCAGTCTTCAGTTGGAGAAAAGAAGGGAAAACAATTTTCAATCCATTAGGAGGAATTAATAGAGGCACCTTCCTTACTAAATCATGATTTCAGAAAAGACTTCATCCTTTTTTCTTCTGGAGGTTTTGTGTTTATCTCTGCAATGTTAACTCAACAAAACTCAGAAGGATTGGAGCAGCCCATTGCTTTCTTTATCAAAGGCTTGGAAGAATATGAAAAAAGATACTCTTTTGTAGAAAAAACATGTTCTTGTTGTGGTGAAAAGCCTCAAGAAGTTCAAGAATTTTTTGACCCATAGCAAGGTACATCTAAGAGTCACTCATCCAAGTATCAAGGAGTTCTTTCTTACTAAAGACTTAAATTAAAAGAGAGCTTGTTGGATAAATAAAGCCATGGAATATGATGTAGATATTCAAGTTACCATGATAATCAAAGGTAGAGGTCTTTGTGACCAGATGACTAATGACGAAGTGTTGAAGGATCAACAAGAAGTGGATTCATCCTTTATTATACATGCAACAAAGGATCATGACAAGGCAATAGGTTGGTTGTCACATATGGTCCACTTTTTGAAGAAAAGTGAGTGTCTACATGTTTGGATTCAACAAAAATAAGGTACTATAGGTTGTTGTCTATACCATCTGTACTACTAAATAATGTTCTTTTTCAAAGAGATCACATTGTTGTCCTTCCTAGATGCAGCGATTCAAAACAGATAGTCGATGTTCAATATTAATTTCATGATGGAATTTTTGGAGGTCATTTCTCTCCTAGGACCACTGCTTTAAAGTTCATGTAGGCTAGATACTACTGGCCATCTATCTTCAGGGACAGTCATTTCTATGTCATAAAATGCATGAAAGGTGTTGTGTTTGCAGGGCAAGAGCGACTTTCAGCTATGCCTCTGAAACCAATTAAGATAGAGAAACCATTTGTGAAATGGGGAATTGACTTCATAGGCTTAATTAACCCCCCATCTAGTGTAGGACACAAATGGATAATCATTACAAATAATTATTTTAGTCATTGGATAGAAGCCATTGCATTGAAGTATGCTAATGAGACTGTTGTCCTTAACTTCTATGATGACATCATACACAAGTTTGGGATTCTTGATTCAATAATATCTTACAATGCACTTGCTTTCACAGGTTTAAAGTCACTAAATGGGTAGCTAGACATGGCATTTATCTCAGCACTAGTGTGAGGCCTACCCCAATCTAACATAATCTTAGCACTGTTTATCATTCATATGTTCTCCCGTCGATACATATTTTGTTATAGTTGGACTATTGGGATGCATGAATTCTTTATGGATCTGTTGAATCCTTTGCTTGTATACAACGCCTAATATGTTTAATCGGGGAATCTATTAGATACATAACCACCATGAATCTGAAAATAGGAACACGAGAAAATAGTGTAAATTTACATTATGTATCTTGATATTTTTATGTATTAGTTTATTGGACATTCAAGAAGTTTCATTTTTATAATAATTTAATTTTAAATTTTCTACTAAGCTAGAAATGATAAATTAAATAAATGAGTACAAAAATAAAATATTTTAGGGGATTAAGTTCAAAATGTTTAGTTTTTATGGAAGGTTAAATTTGTTAATAATTTTTCCTTTGGATTAATTCTTCATAAATATAGTTTTATTAATCGATTGTAGGACCCTTTTTAGATTAAATATATTGGCATTTGTTAAAATGTTAGGTTTGAATTAGGGGTATGTTTAGTGAGGATTTGAGTTAGTTAAGATTCAATTACTTTAAAGGATCATTGTTTAAATTTAAATAGGAGTCTTTATGTGTTAAATTTGTTTGTGGGCTTAAAAGGACCATTTATTGGAATGTTTTATAATGAAATTATTTTAAAAGTCACCTATATTATCTCTCAATTGGGGGGCTAGATTAAAGATTAGTATATTAATTTAAAAGGAGATTAATTGAGTTATTTAGTTAATTAGTAGATATTTTAATGCATTAGCATTTATAAAATGTTTAAACTGAGATTATTTTATAGTGAATTAAATATGGAGTTTAGTATTGTGAGGAGGTTGATTATATAAATTACTTTAAGAATAATTTTACTAAGTTTAATAAATAGATTGGCTATTATAGCTTAATTGTAAGGATTATTTATCTGGTTAGTACTTTTATCTCTCGGATATTTGTTTTTGTGCAAGGAAATTAAAAAGGGACTTAGCAATAGAATATTATTAAAGTCAAATTATTAGAATTAACTTGATTGTTTAAATTCATTTATATTCATATTTAAATAAAGCTATATATATATATATATATATATATATATATATATAT
>MU228105.1:1693573-1722459 GCA_018584345.1 Thuja plicata
TTCCTACTCAGCCTTGGAACATGTCTTACCTCTTGTAGTAGCCAATGATTCCCATTGTGCAACTTAATCTTGATTCTACCTTTTCCAACAATTTGACAGGGTTCATTATCTCCCAAATAAACTAGCACAAAATCCCCTTGGACATAATAAAAAAAATTACCTCTATGGGGTGTAGCATGAAATGAAGCCCCTGAATCTAACACCCATGAATCATCAACATTTTCTAAAGACAAGAGCAAAGAATCCTATTTGGATTTGTTACTTACCACATTTTCCTCCTTGTTTCCATCATGTTTGTCTCCTTGATCTTCCTTTTGAGACCAAAAATCTTTCTTCTTATGTCTTGGTTTTCCATAGTAGCAGTAGTTGCTAGGTCCTCTTGACTGAGACCTCTTTCCCTTTGACTTACCTCATGACTTTCCATGATTTCCAGAGTTGTTTCCTCTGTCTCTTGTTCTGCCTCTGCTTTTTGCGTTCAATACACTACCCGATGTGCATGTCCCTGAGATTTTCCTATGAATTTCCTCACTGAGTATAACACCAATAAAATCATCAAACTTTAGGGTATTAGACCTAGAAATTGAATTACTAATAGCCATTACCTGGCCATTCCAACTTTCTGGCAAAGAGCACAAAATCAAGAGAGCCCTAACCTCTTCATCAAAGGTAATTTTAACTGAAGTTAACTAACTTGTAACTGTATTAAACTCATTTAAATGATCAGTTACTGATCCACCTTCTACCATTTTCATGTTAAATAAATGCTTCATGAGAAATACCTTGTTTGAAGCTGAAGGCTTTTCATACAACTTCGCTAGGGTTTCCATCAGATCTTTAGCTATCGTTGCTCCAGTAATATTGAATGCCACCAATTGTGCAAGGCATAAATGAATACTCCCCAGTGCCTTCCTATCCAAATTATCCCAATCTTCCTTAGACATTGCTACCTCTTTCTTGGCTATTCCCTCTAATGGCCGCCATAGATCCTTCTGATAGAGATAATCCTCCATTTGCATCTTCCATAACTAGAAGTTCTACCCATTAAACTTATCAACCTTCAGCCTACCCTCATTTTCCATTTCTCCCACTTAAGCAAGAGACTCTCCCACTAACTCGTGAGACCTGCTTCAGAGAATAGATAAAAGAATGAACAAAAAAAACCTCGCTCTGATACCACTTGTTAGAATAATAAATAGAAAAATGTAAATATTAATGCACGAAAGAGAACACAAAGACACAGAGATTTAACATGGTTCACCCAATCCCTAGGCTACATCCACCAACAATGAGTCCAATATCTTTATTATTATCCAGTAATTACAATCTAAAACCTGCAACTCAATACCACCACAGGAAGCTACGAAAATCCCTCATACAATGAAATCTCAAAACCCTAAGCCCTTTTCACAAGCATATTTGACCTAACCTAATTAGGGAAAAAAAATACTCTGACTAATAGAAAATCAATGGTCAACCCTTGACCCCAAGCATGGGGCCCAAATAGATATGTCTGGGGGGAAACCGTGCCGAAAGAAACTAAGTCTGATTAGGCTCCACATACATAATAGGTAGGAGAGATAACAAACCAGATCTACCAATGTTTATAGGAAAGATGGACCTTGAGGAATGCATGGATTGGGTGGAGGCCATAGAAAATTACTTTGAATGTGAGGATGTCCCTATCTCACAAAGAAAAAATATTGCCACGTCCAAAATTAAAGGACCTATACTAAGTTGGTGGAACTTCCTACAAAGGGAGAGGGTGGAGAAAGAAAAGGACCCTATAACCACATTAAAGAAGATGTTGAGAGAAATAAAGAAGCAATTTATTCCAGAATATTAGGAAGTAACTTTGCACAAGTTACAAAATTTGAAGAAAAAGGATCTTGATGTGGGATCTTAAACTGATGAATTCCACAAGATCTTCATGAAGAAAAAGACCCCTAAAAGTGAGAAACAAAAACTTGCTAGATACATGAACGGGCTCAAGTACAGTATTCAGGATGAACTAAGTTTTCTTTGTCCCCAATCTATACACCAGCGCTATCAGATGGTTATGAAGATTGAAGAGAAACAAAGAAGGGGAGGAGAAAAAAATAGTAGAGGAAGAGGAAATATTTTTAGAGGTAGAGGAAGGTTTCAAGGAAGAGGATCATCTCCAAGACTATAGGGAGAATCCAATCACCAAGAGTATGAAAGAGAGAAGAATCAGAGAGGTAATTTTAGAGGGGGTAGAGGCAATAGCAGAGGAAGGTAAGGAGGTAGAAGCAACTCCAGATTCACTGGAAGTGTTTCTCCTATAATCAGGGTGGTCACCAATATTTTAGATGCCCAAACAAGGCCAGTACATCAGAAGGGGACATAAGAGTCCAACTCACCCAGGAGGAGGACTATTAAAGCATGACCTCCTACCACACAACCACATCTAGACTTGCAGACCCCGAGAAAGGAGAATGCATAATATTCAATAGGAAACTCTTGAATATGCCAACTCCCAAGGAGCCCCCACAAAGGAAGAGTCCATTCAAAACTCACTGCAAGGTACTTGGTAAGATTTGAAAAGTAATTGTTGATTCTGGTTCTATAAAGAATTTAGTTTTTAATTCAATGATAGATAAGATTGGTTTGAAGAAAATACCCCACCCAAGACCCTATAAAGTATCCTTTCTTAATAAGGATCAACAAGATTTAGTCGATGAGCAATGTTGGGTAGAGGTTCAAGTAGGAGAATATAAAGATAAAGTTATGTGTGAAGTTGTGGATATGGATGCATGGCATCTTCTACTAGGAAGACCTTGGCAATATGATGTTGATGCACAACATGGGGGTAAGAAAAATGTGTATACTTTGACTAAGAATGGGATTAGTTACACTATGACACCTCTCCTTGATTCTAAGAAAGAAAAAACCTTAACAAATAGTGTTACCTTAGTGGGAGAGAAGGAATTTTTTAAATTCCTTGAGGAGAGAGACACACCTTGTTTTTCTATCATAGTAAAGCCCAAAATAGAGCCTAAGAAGACACCAATAGGTCAAGAACCTAAGAGAAGTGTTGGCCCCAAAGAAGTAGAAGATTTGTTGAACATGTTGGCAAGTAATCAATTTTGTGTAAATGTGATTTAATTTTTGGTTTTTATTTATGGAAACACATCTGGGTTTCAGATTGATTCAAAAAAAGATAAGTTTTGATGATTCTGAAATTGACTAAGTGTAGAAGTAGAGATACATAAGTGTTTTGGATGTCGAAGATCGAGATCATTGATTTAGGGAAAGAGAGATTAGAGGAAGACACTATGGGGAATGTACGACCTCCACCTATGAATTTTTTTTTTTTGGTTGAGTCTACGGTGATTTGGACATAATTGAAGACAGACAGACTACAACAGAACAACAAAACAAAGTAGTTTGATAGTAAGAAAGATTGAGAGAGTGTGGCTTGGACTCCAGACAATCAAATTTTTCTTTTGGTTGTTGATAACCTCCACATTGAATATGCAAGAGCACCAACTATGCATTTAGTATTTACTATATTAAATGTATTTTGTATTGAAGGCTGACTTAGTAATATTTGTAATATCATATTGAGAGCCAACTTTGTAAAGTTGTGAGATATATATGTAAGATCTTTTTGAAAAAGATGGAAGGAGTAATGTTGGTAAGTGGTTAGTGGACTATTGGATGAGTTGTTGAGAAAATAGCAGAGTAGAGATTGACAGAGATCATTGAAGAATAGTAAAGGAACTATCTAAGCACTAGTGTTGCTTGTTTTTTTCATGACTAAGAACACTTTGTAACCTGAATGATATTGTAAGAGTTGTAAGCTTAGTTGGCCCCTAACAGGGTGTTGTGAACCTTTAACAGGTATGTAATTGCTTTAAAAAGGAAGTGTGCTATGTAATATTCAGCTCCTAACAAGGATAGGTCTCCTTACAAGGAAATTATACTTTAGTACATGCTTGTCAGTACCATCCCCACTGGGGTTTTCCCTTGGCTAGGGTTCCCTCAAAAACAAAATATGGTGTTATGAGTATTGTATCATTTTCTTATGTTCTTTTATTTACTACAAGTTTATGGTTAATATATAAATGGTTGAAGAATTTAATTAATTGATATAATAATGATTCAACCCCCCTCTTGGTATTATCCAATCCTAAAAATTGGCATCAGAGCTTTTGGCCCTTGGAGAGAAAGTGTAACAGCTTGAGGGATATTAGAATGGATTTGGATAGTTTTGAAGAAAGCTTAGATGTTGCACTTGAAGACCTTGATAAAGCAAAAGCATAGAATGGAGAGTTGAGATTCAACATGTGAAAAGCTAAGAAATTAATAAAGAAACTCAAGATCAACTTGAGCTTTCCAAAAATCAAAGACAAGAGCTTGTGGTTTAGATAAATAAGGATCTAGATGAAGATAGTTCAGATCAGGTGAACCAACTAAAAGGAGAGAATGAAACTCTGAAACTTAAAAATGAGACTATGCCTAAAGAAATAAAAGTATAGAAGGATGCTAAGAAGAAAGTTGAAGAAGCTTTAAACAATGCATTAGATCAAATGAAGAATGAAGCTAACAACTATAAGAACACGTATCTAGAAATGGAAAAATACAATCAGATTAGAAAAGGTGGACTTGTTGAATCAAAGAAAAACATTGAGAAAATTCACACCAGAAGCAATTTGATTGATGAACAGAGAGACAAACAGAAACCTAAAGGTGATATGACTGGTATTGGCTTCAAGAAAGCTGAATGTTCAAAGAATCAAGAAGAAAAATGAAATGAGAAGATTGATGCTGAGAAACCTTCTATTGAAGAGCCTAAAGAGAAGATCAGACCCTTTAGAGGTAGATGCTTTCATTGCAACAGATTTGGACACATGAATAGATACTACAGAGGTAATGCCCCTTTTAGAAATTTTTCTAGTTATTGTTTTAACTGTAATGGATATGGGTACAAGAAAGCAGAATGTATAAAACCCAATCAACCAGGATATAAACAAGACAATGGAAGATAATCTATAGTGAAAATTAGATGCTACAAATGTAATAGCATTGGACACATTACCAAGTACTGTATGTTGCAAGTCAATCAGGAGAGAAGACCTCCTATATGTTACAAATGCAATAATCTAGGACATATAGAGAAATTTTGTAGGCATAATGGATTAGAAAATAGAAGAGTACCACCTCCTATGAATTCACAGAAGAATAGAAATGATATTGGTAAGAGTGTTGCAGATTTGAAGAGTGATTTTTAAAGTTGTTTTAAAAATGCAGAAGATAGCAATAGGGGTAAGATATGGAAGATCAAAGAAACTAGTGAGACTTCAGTTTAGGGAGAGTCGGTAGAGGCTACTGGATCTTCGTCTGATGGTAGCAAGATAGAATCGACCTAATTGGCTGATCATGGCCTTAGGGGGAGCATTGGATATAGATATTAGAATATATCCTGCCTTGAAATTTGTGGATTGAGATTTTGCGAGCTTGGGTATAAGCTTGGCTAACATCATGAAGTATACATCTAAGATCGCAACATCAGTCGACACATAAATTTTGCTCATGAGATCTAAACAGTCGACAGGACAGTTTTAAGTGAAAGCAAAATTTATAACTTAAACTTGTATAAAGCACCAGTTGATGACCTATCTCTTTACCATTTGATGAAGATCGAGCTAAGGAAATCAAAGAGTAGAGAAGTTTAGATTATTCTACATTGGTCGTGTATGATTGTTTGATGGATAAAATTGGAATTCAATGGAAGAAAGGTATTTACATCATCTAGCCATGGGTGCACCCATTATTTTCGATGTTACAGATAGACCTAGGTATAAGTTTAAGAAACATCTATTCAAATCATGTGAAGAGGATCCAGAGGGAGCATTTTTCTAAACCTCGTATGGTGTGTTACATGTAGAAGATATTAGGGATTACATATATTGTAAGTATGATATACTAGGAATTGATGATATATCAACTAAGATGGAGTATATGACTGACAATGGAGTCATGAAAGAAGAATACAAACATATTAATCAGCTGAGAAAAATGAAAATTCTAGATTTATGCGAATTCAATGAAGATGAATGGTACAAAATACTATTAAGTAGGGTTCATGATCAGTTTCTCTCGATTGGTGATCAACCTGTGAATATTTTTAGTGATCTAATTCATGAAATCATTAGATTGGACAACACCAGAGTCATCCCTATTGCAGAGAAACATGTGAATAAATAAGTTAAAACCCTAACTCATTATAAATGGGACAGATGGGCAATGACAGTAAATGACATCTTTCAGCAAGATGTAAGATTGATTGCGATGATACTTGGGTACAAGTTCTACTATAGTAGCAGACCTAACTTAGTATTTGCTGAGGTAATCATGATGGAAAGGATAATGGTGAAGGAGAATGTACAGTATAACCTATGTGAAGTTCTAGCACAATAATTCCTTGAGAATGTGAATCTAGTGAAGGACAGAAAAAAAACTTCAGATTTGGTTCATTACTGATGCATATGTTCATTCATATTGAGCACAAGTTTCCTTGTTTACATCCTAGTGGTTGGGAATTAGGAGTACCTAATGGCATATTGATTTCATAGAGCTAAAAGAGACAAAATTCTACTTCAGTTGATGGCGAACTATTTGGTATGATCAAGATACTACAGAACCAGATGAAGACAAGATACAAAATACATGAAGACATTGTTGGGAAATACAAAGATACAATCTGTTTCATGGTTGAAACTGATTGTGTGTGCTTTGAAGTAGTCATACCTAGGAAGAAATGCTGTTATCCCATGGGTTATGAAGTAATACATGAAGTACCTACTATGAGAGTGGAACATGTCCTTGCATCATAAATTGATACAATAGAGGAAAGATGGGGAACTTATGAGGAAAAGTCAGCAAAAGTGAGAGAAGAATAGACTATAGGTCTAAGGAAGAGAAAGATTGAAAATCTTGTACATGAATGCAAGGTTAAAGTTGGATTGACAGAAGAGGAACTAAAGGAAGACAAAAATAAGATGACAGGAAGATCACTTGGACCAGCAAGTGGAAGTACTACAACCCCTGCCACTCCTAAGGTAATTATGGTAGACAGTCCACCTCCTCCTCAACAAAAAACAACATAGGATGAAAATATCACTTCTAGAGTTACAAGATCAAGCATGCAAAAATCACCTAAAGAGAAGAGAATAGAAGGAGAAGAGAAGAAAGAAGAAAAACATAGCTAGAAACCTGACCTAAAGATGCTAGAGAAGAGAGCATTATAACAAGGCAAATTGGTCACAATTGATAAATACTATAATAGGTATGAAGAAGTAGACAAACTTAAAATTGAGGAAATTGTGATAGAGCACTTACTTACTTTCAAGAAGACACTCTTATAAATTGAAGGAAGAATACCCATAGACCTATATGGGAGACTGCAGATAAGAAAACATGTTGCACAAATTGAAGATGATACAATCAGGAACCAAGAAATTGATAACATGCTACCTGTGATATCAGTTCAAGAAAGGGATAGAATTTACAAGGAACTAAAACATCTACTAAGGACCAAGGTGAGATTATTGAAAATCATGGAGAGGAAGTATGATGAAGTCACTGAGGAAACATAGAAGGCACTGGAGAAGATACTGATGAGTAATACTTCTAACAAGCCATCACCTCCTAAGACCACTTCAGCCACACAATTGGGAATGAGTGAGAGATCTAAAGAAACAATGACATCTATTGAGAAGAGTGAAGTAGATCCACCACTAGATTTATGTTTATAGTGTAGGAGTAACTCTTGACACCTCTCAAGATGAAAATGACCCTTTTTCAAGGAATATGGATAATTTTGTGGTAGATGAGGTTGAACATAAAGAGGAAGCAGAACATAACAAGGAAGAGGATCAGAAGAAGGAAGAAGAGTAGAAGGAAGAAGAAAAGAAGACAAATCAGAAATTGGATGACAAGAAAGAGGTAAACACATCATCCATTTCATTTTTTGCAAGAAATGATGTAAATGTTGACAACATGGATGAAGTGGAATTAGTAAAATTGGCATTTACTGCTTTGAAAAAAGAAAAGGAAAGATCAGAACAGAAAGGAGACAAGAAGGCAAAAGTAATCACAAGAGCAATTGATACTGTAAAAAAATTGCTTCCGACACCTATTGTCTTCCAGAATAAAGATGACATTGAAAATCTAAGAATCACACTTGATGAATTTTATGGGCACTATGAGAACTTATTGAAGATAGCAGAGGAGAAAGAAGAGAAGACATACTCAGAGAAGAACCTAACAACAATCTACAAATCTATCACATGGGACTTAGGCATTGTGAAAACTTTCTTGACAAATGAAAGGAGCTACATTGGACATGGGAGAATTTTTTTTAGCTATTGCATGAATCCAATAAGGCATGTTCAGAATGTAGAATACATTATTGCGGAAGAGAGGGAAAATATGAATAGTATGATGGATGATTGTGAAACATATTCACAATCAACAATAGAGTTAGACAAAGAAGTCACAAGAATTTTGGCTAAACTTAGTGTATTATTTAATGAGAAAGGGAGAGTATTGACAAGATTCAATATGCTGAAAAGCTTTATCACTCCTACGTAATCAATACTTGAGGTTCATCTCTCAGACTTGGAGAAAGTGACAGATTCATTAGATAAATCTATGCACTGAATGGCTTAATTCACATTAGCAAAATTTTTTTCAAAACATGGACTGTAAAAGTGAAGATCTTGAAAGATTCCTTTTGGGATATTTTGAAACTGGTGAGGAAGAACTAAGACCTATTGTTCTATATGCACCTTTGTCATTGCTATCAATGGGGGAGAAGAGAACAAAAAAAATATAGATACATATATAATAAAAAAATATATGGGAGAAGAAAAGAAAAGAGAAAAAGAAAAAGAAAGGAAGATTATAGAGGAGATAGATTTATTGGAACACTTATTCATTTTTTTTTAAAGTGTTCCATCAATGCCAAAGGGAGAGATTGTTGGAAATTAATCAATTTTGGGTAAATTTGATTTTCTTTTTGGTTGCCATTTATGGAAACATGTCTGGTTTTCAGATCGATTCCACAAAAGATAAGTTTTGATGATTCAGAAATTGACTAAGTGTAGAAGCAGAGATACATAAGTGTTTTGGATGCCAAAGATTGAGATCTATGATTTAGGGTAAGTGAGCTTAGATGAAGAAAATATGGGCTATTTATGACCTCCAACTAAGATCAATTTTGTTCTGGTTTAGTCTACGGTGAGTTAGACAGAAATGAAGATAGACAGACTGCAGTAGAGAATTGAAACATAACATTTTGAGAGTAGCAAAGATTAAGGGAGTATGGCTTGGACTCCAAACAATAGAAGTTGTATTTTGGTTGTTTATAACCTCCACATTGACTATGAAAGAGTGTTGACTATGCATTTAGTATTTACTATATTAAATGTATTTTGTATTGAAGGTTGACTTAGTAATATTTGTAACATTCATATTGAGAGCCGACTTTGTAATGATGTGAGATATATATGTAAGATGTTTTTGAAAAAGATAGGAGTAATGTTGGTAAGTTATTAGTGGACATTTGGCTGATTTTTTGAGTGAATAGAAGAGCAAAGAATGATAGAGATCATTGAAGAACAATAAAGGAACTATCTAAGCACTAGTGTTGCTTGTTTTTATTCGTGACTTAGAACACTTTGTAACCTGAATTATATTGTAAGAGCTGTAAGCTTAGTTGATCCCTAACAGGGTGTTGTGAACCTTTAACATGGTTGTAATTCCTTTAACATGGTTGTAATTCCTTTAACAAGGAAATGTGCTATGTAATATTCAGCTCCTAACAGGGCTAGGTCTCCTTACAGGGACATTTTACTTTAGTACATGCTTGTGGGTACCATACCCACCGTGGTTTTCCCTTGGTGAGGGTTTCCTTGAAAAAAAAATATGGTGTTATGACTACTATGTCATTTTCTTATGTTCTTTTCTTTACTACAAGTTTTAAATGGTTGAAGAATTTAATTAAGTGCTATAATACTGATTCACCCCCCTCTTAGTATTATCCAATCCTAACAGAACAAATATAAAGTGATAGTTGCAGACAAGAGTACTGATGTTTTACCACCACAGAGGGATATTAGCCACTATATAGACCTCATACCTAGTTCTACCTTTCCAAATAAGGCTTCTTACAAGCTAACCCCTGACCAAAATGTAGAAGTTGCAAGACATATTCAAGAGTTGATGGAAAAATGATTCATTAGGAAGAGCATAAGCCCTTGTGTAGTCCTTGTAGTCCTAGCACATAAGAAAGAGGGGTACATGGAGGCTATGTACCAACTCTAGAGCCATGAATAGGATAACCATTAGATATAGGTTTCCCATGCCAAGGATAGAAGATCTCATGGACTTCCTAGGAGGAGAAAAATATTACTCAAAGATTGATCTAAAGAGTGGGTATCATCAAATTAGGATCAGAGAAGGGGATGAGTGGAAGATATCTTTCAAAACCATTGAGGGGTTGTTTGAATGGGTAATTATGCCCTTTTTCCTCTCTAATTATCCTAGTACTTTTATGAGATTGATGAATGAGGTCCTTAAGCCTTTCATAAATCACTTTGTAGTTATTTATTTAGATGACATATTGATGTTTAGAAAAGATAAAGAGGAGAATTTGTTACATCAAGATATGGTATTGAAGAGGCTAAATGAAGAAGAGTTGAGGATAAATTTGGAAAAAATGTGTGTTTATGCAAGAGGAACAGATATTTCTTGGATTTTCATGTCCAGGGGTAATTTGAAAATGGATCCTTCCAAGGTTGAAGCCATACTAAAATGGTCCACTCCAAAATATTTTATTGAGGTCAAAATTTTCCATGGGCTATCTCGCTTCTATAGAAATTTGTAAAGAATTTCAGTGGAGTGAGTGCACCAATGATAGACACTATCAAAGGGAGAAGGAAATGCAAGTTTGTATGGACTAATGTTTCAGATAATTCCTTTGAATATTTGAAGATAAGAATCTCTCAACAACCTATATTATCTCTCCCTGATTTTCACAAGTTGTTCACCATTGAATGTGATGCTAGTAAGAGATCTATTGGGGGCATTTTCAATCAAGAAGGGAGACTCATGAAATTATTTAGTGAAAAGATTAATAAAGTTAAGAAGAAGTACTCTACATATGATTTGGAGATGTATGCTATGGTTCAATCTCTAAGAAAGTGGAGGCATTACTTATTTCCCAAAGAATTTGTTGTATTTACTCACAATCATGCTTTGAGTTTTCTTAACATACAGGAGAAACTAAACCGTAGACACCTTAAGTGGATGGAGTACTTGCAAGCATTCAATTTCACCAAAAAGCATAAAATGGAGTAGCTAAAAGGTAGTTGATGCATTGAGTAGAAGGAATTTGGCTATATAAGAAGTGGCCTTGGAAAGTGTAGGCATCTCTATCCTCAAGGATATGTATCCCAATGATGCAGAATTCAAATAAATCTACCAAGTGTGTTTGCAATTGGGAGATAGATCTCACACTGAATTTGCAGAATATATGAACCAAGAAGGATTGTTGTTTAAAGGAAGTCAATTTTGCATCCCTAATTTTTCCATGAGGGAGAATGTCATAAAAGAGAAGTATTAAGGATGTCTATCAGGCCATTTTGGTCTTGACAAGACACTTGAGGTAGTAAGAAGGTTCTACTTCTAGCCCAAAATGCAGACTAAGATAAGGAGATATGTAGAGAATTGACTAGTGTGTCAAAAATCCAAAGGCACCAGTTCAAATGCAGGATTGTACACACCATTACCCATCCCTAACAAACCTTGGGCCTCCATCACCATGGATTTTGTATTGGGTCTTCCAAGGACAAAGGCAGGCTATGAAAGTGTTTATGTGGTTGTAGACAGATTCTCCAAGATGGCCTACTTCTTACCTTTTAAGAATACACATGATGCCTCAAGTATTGCAAGGCTATTCTTCAAGGAGATTCTGAGACTCCATGGGTTACTACTCACCATTATTTTAGATAGAGACCCCAAGTTTGTGGGACATTTTTGGTGTACCCTATGGAAGAAAATTGGAACAAATCTAGATATGTCATCTTCCTACCATCCTCAATAAAATGGAAAGATTGAATTCATCAATAGGTCTCTAGGAAACTTATTAAGATTCCTTATAAAGGAGTATGGAGTGGCATGGGATTCAATCCTTCCACAAGAAGAGTTCTCCTATAATGATTTTGTCAACAGAAGTTCAGGACTCAGTCCTTTCTAAATTGTCTATAGATCCCACCCTAGGGGTGTCTTGGAGCTAAGAAACATTCATCATTTTGGCCAAAGGAGTGCCCAAGTTGAGGATATTTTAGAGGTAATGAAGAACATACATCAACAAGTGAAGGACAGACTACAACACACCTCTGAGAAGTATACAAAAGTAGCAGATTCCAAGAGGAGAGATGTCAAATTAAAAGTTGGAGATATGGTTATGGTTCACCTAAAGAAGGAAAGACTACCCAAGGAAAAGTACACCAAGCTGATGATGAAAAAGATAGGCCCTTTCAGAATCTTGAAGAAATGTTAAAATAATGCATATAGAATTGAATTACCTCCAACCATTTGGTGTAGGGAACCTCCCTATTTAATTTTTTGGTGTTGTTGAGGGTTTTTGTAGGTGTATGTGGGTGTTTTATAATAATACCCAAGGGGTTGGATAAAATGCTAGTTTAACTTCATGTTTGTAAGGGCCTTAAAGCTTATTGGGTGTTTTGGGACATTTTGGCTTCAAATTGTAAAATGTTGCCATTTTAGGGAATTATGGGTTAGAGGTATGTTTTAGGACCCTACACATCCTATTTGGGGTCTTATAAGTCAAAATCCACCATCAAGTTGACAAACAAGGTCAAAATGTTGAAAATACAAAATGTTGCTAGCAACTTTTAAAAGTTGCTCGAGAAAATTTTGCAAGAATTGAAAAAATGTAGTTAGAACTGATATAACTACCCCATGCTTGGTATATGAGCATTGATTTTATGCTTTAAGGATGTTAATGATATTTTTGACTGAAACACTTAATTGTGACACCTCTGTACGGATGTCTGTATCCACATTTGTGTAACTTGTAATGTGTCTTTGATACTATACGGTTGTATATGGATTGGCATAGGTGATCGGGCTCCATTTTAGTGTAGTGTTTTATTTTAGGTTCCATATTCAATAGATAATTTTTTTTTAAGTTCATTAGTTGTTATGTTTCAATTTTTTGAAGGTCACTGGTCTGACAGAGACAAAAACAATGCTACCTAGCTAGAAATGGTTCTAAGCTAAAATCCCTCTAGTAGAATTGTCTGAAACCATGGGGAAAGTAGGGTTAGGGTCTCTATTTAGGGTTTTGGTTTTATTTTTGGTTGTTTTAGTGGATTTCATAGGCCAAAAGTGAAGCCCTATGGCTGACTGGTGAAAACAGGTGAGTTAGGACAAGGAGAAGGAAGGATTTGATCAAGCACCCATGACCTCTTGGGAAAGACTTAGTGGAATTTGTAGATGAAATAGATAGTCTCCTAAAATTATTTGAAGGTGGGAGGAGTTGAATCAAATGTTGGAGACGAGTTTAGACATTTTTTATACTGAATGGTCTAGAGGCCTAATTAATAGGCTATAGTCTAGGGTCTATAAGAAACTTGGGTTTTGGGTACTTTCAGAGGTCAGGGTTTTGGATTTTGATAGTGTTGGGTGATGTCTTGAATATTTTCAATTTTTTTGGTAAGTCAATTAGATATTTTGGGAGCATTTGACCAAAATTGGTGAAAATAGACCTACTAGGAGTTGAGCAATTAGGCCTCATAGTGAATTAATGACCAATTGGATTGGTGAAGTCTCTTGGAGTGTTGGGATGGATGAAGAATGACCAAGAAAGGGTCAAGAAGTGTATGGGGAGTCGTGGTGAGTGTATGAGAAGATCCTAGGTAGAGGATTGGAAATCTAGGTGGAGTTGTAGTGAAGGAAACTAGATTTTTGGTTAACTAGTTGGACTAGTTGAGCTTACAAATCTTGGAGTCTTATAAAATCCAACTATAACTTGGAGGAGAAGTTGGTAGAGAGGGTCTTGGAGATCCTAATAGAAGGAAGATCAAACAAAGAAATACCACTGGATGGTTGGATAGGTCAAACAAGCACCTAGGAGTGAGAAAAATCTCTAGATTGTCAAACCCTCTGCATCAGTATCAGAGCTAGAATAGCTTGAAGATTGTGTATGTCTGAAGGGGAGGAGATTCAAGAGGTTGAAAACATGCCTCCTAAGGAAATGAGTAGGGATGCCATAGTGGAATTGGTTTAGGGCCTCTTGGATAATGCTAGTGTGTCTGAGACAAAGGGAAAAAAGAAGATCACATAATGGGGAGATGAAAGTGATGGAGATGAAAATTAGACAGAAGAGTCATCAAAAAAGGGGAAAGAACCTGAGATAGACAAAGAACAAAAGGTATTCTTAGATATCTTCAATTATTTGAAAAAGGATAGCATGGAACACATACCATATTACCATGGTGGCTTGAATGGAGAAGAGTTGTTGGATTTTCTTGAAGCCATTGATAACCAATTTGATTAGAAAGAAATCTCAGAGGAGAAGAGAGTTAGTATGCTAAAGGTAGGCTCAAGGGATATACATTAGTGTGGTGGAACATGATGCAGAATGATAGAGTGAGTAGTGGAAAGAAAAAAATCATTTCTTGGGAGAGGATGAGAATCAGATTGAGGGCACAATTCTTCCCTACTGATTATGAAATCCAAATATATCAAAAGTTCCAGAATCTAAGACAAAAAGAAATGTCAGTGAGTACCTACATAGAGGAGTTCCATAAACTAATACTAAGGGCTAGGAGACAAGAAGATGAAATGGAGAAGGTAGCCAGGTACCTTAATGGGCTAAGGTAAGGGATTCAAGATGAGATCAACATGATGGCTCCTAAAAGTATGCACAAATGTTTCCAATTGGCCTTAAGAGCAGAGGATAAGGCTAGAAGGAGGAATGATTTCCATCAAAGGGGAAGAGGTGGCACAAATAATAGAGGGTTCCAAAATGGAAGAAGTAACTTTGGTAGGGGACATAGCCCTAATAGACAAGAAGGAAATCAATCCATGGATAATGGTAAGGGAAACCCGTATAGAGAATCTTTCCAAAGTGGAGGATATAGAGGTAGAGGACCACCAAGAGGTAGGTTCCAACCCCAAGGGAGATCTAATTCAATATTCACTAGCAGATGCTATAACTGCAACCAAGTAGATCACACAATGGGAAGATGTCCTAAAAATACTTCCTCATCTTCAATGGGGGATAGGAGGAATCAATTGGTAGAAGAGGATGACACTTAAAGTGTTACTTCTCCCATCTCCAAGGAAGGGTGAATATTGGATGGAGAGAACTTGATGTTAAGGAGAACCTTGTTGAAAGTGCCTAGCACTATAGAGCCACCATAGAGAAAGAAATTGTTCAAAACAACTTGTAGGTCTCATGGGAATATTTGAAAAGTGATAGTGGACTTTGGATCCACTAAGAATATAGTATCCACAGACATGGTGGAAAAATTGAAGTTGAGAAGGATACCTCATACCACACCCTATAAGGTTTCATGGTTGAATAAGGGTCAACAAATAGTGGTAGATGAAAAAACCTTGGTATAATTTGAGATAGGAGAGTATAAGGACAAGGTCCTATGTGACATAATTCCTATGGATGCATGTCATCTACTCCTAGGATGTCCATGGCAGTATGATGTCAAAGCCATACATGATGGGGAAAGAATAATTATGTCATCACCAAGATAGGAAAGAAGTTCCAAATGGATCTGTTGCAAGAATCCAATGAAGAGAAGTATGTGGGGAAAAGTGTGATGTTATTGAGTGGGAAAGAGTTTCTAAAGGCTGCAAAGAAGGAGAAAGGAGTCTGTTGTGCAGTAGTGGTAAAACTAAAGGAGGAAACTAAGGAGAAAATCAGTTTTCCACCAGAGATACAAGCATTGTTGGAGAAGTACCATGACATAGTAGATAAGAGCTTTCCAAGTGCATTACCACCTATGAGGGAAGTGAGTCATCAGATTGACCTCATTCCTAGAGCAAATTTTCCTAACAAGGTAGCATATAAGATGACACCAAGTTAGAATGCAGAGATAGAAAAACAAATTCAAGATTTGTTGGATAAGGGGTTAATAAGGAAGAGTTTGAGCCCTTGTGTTGTGCCAATAGTACTTGCACCTAAGAAGGATGGAAAATGGAGGATGTGTACAGACTCTAGGGATATAAACAAGATCACAATCAGATATAGGTTCCCAATGCCCTAGATAGAAGATTTGATGGACAATTTAGGAGGTTCTTGTTACTTCTCTAAGGTGGACTTGAAGTCAGGGTATCATCAGATAAGAGTGAGGCCTGGTGATGAGTGGAAGACATCTTTTAAGACCAATGAAGGTCTGTATGAGTGACTAGTAATGCCCTTTAGCCTAAGTAATGCACCTAGAACATTCATGAGGCTCATGTTTGAAATGCTAGCAGAGTTCATTGGTAAGTTTGTAATAGTTTACCTTGATGATATTTTGATCTTTAGCAGGTCCAAGGAGGAGCACATGAAGAATTTGGAGATGGTATTAAGGAAGCTACATCAAGAGAAGTTGATGATAAATCAAGAAAAGTGTGAGTTTCTCAAAATTGAACTAGTTTACCTTGGTTTTTGGTTCCTAATGGATGTATGAAGATGGACCCTGATAAAGTTAAGTCCATTTTGGAATGGCTTGCACCTAGGTCCATAGGGGATGTTAGGAGTTTCCATGGGTTGGCCTCCTACTATAGAAATTTTGTGAGAAATTTTAGTCATGTATGTGCCCCTATACTTAACACCATCAAAGGTGGGATTAAATGTAAGTTTGAATGGACAGTGGTAGAAAACCAAGGGTTTGAAATGTTAAAGAAAAGGATTGCAGAGATACCTACTCTTAGGTTCCCTAATTTCAATAAACTCTTTGTGGTAGAGTGTGATGCTAGCAAGCTGGCTATTGGAGCAACGTTAAGCCAAGAAGGAAATCATGTGGCTTTCTTCTCTGAAAAGTTGAATGAGGCTAAACAAAAGTACTCTACCTATGATTTGGAGTTATATGCTATGGTTCAAGCCCTTAAGAAGTGGAGAAACTACCTATTACCTAGAGATTTTTTGGTCTACACTAATAACCATTCTCTAAGTTTCCTGGATGGACAAGAAAAGTTGAACCAAAGGCACATGAAGTGGGTAGAATCATTGTAGGCATATACATTTTTTATAAAGCACAAGAAGGGGGTTAGCAACAAGGTTGTAGATGTTCTTAGCAGAAGAGTACTCACAATCCAAGAAATACAACTGCAAAGTGTGGGCATAGATGATTTGAATGACCTCTACATAGAGGATAAAGATTTCAAAGAAGCCTATGAGGCATGTGTGAAGTTTCAGCAGGGGTTCAAGGTAGATTTCAGTGAGTTTGTATTATAGGAAGGCCTATTGTTTAAAGGTCACTTTATGTGTATACCTCACTGTTCAATGATGGAAAACATTGTGAAGGAGAAACACAAAGGGAGCTTGGGAGGCCACTTTGGAGTGGATAAAACATTGGAGCAGGTGCATAGGCATTACTATTGGCCTAAGATGTAGTTATATGTTAGGAGATTTGTAGAACAATGCCAGATTTGTCAGAGGGCAAAGGGACAAAGCAACAACAATGGGTTGTATCAACCTTTATCTATACCCCAAAGGCCTTGGGAGTGCCTTAGTATGGACTTTGTTTTGGGGTTACCAAAGACACATAGGGGTCATGACAGTGTGTTTGTGGTGATAGACCATTTTAGCAAGATGACACACTTTATTCCATGCAAGAAAGCAAATGATGCTTCTCAAATTGCAGGTCTATTATTTAGGGACATTGTGAGGATCCATGGATTGCCCCTCAATATTGTAAGTGATAGGGATAGTAAGTTTGTAGGTCACTTTTGGAGGACCTTATGGAAAATTCTTGGAACAAACTTGTCTTTCTCTTCATCCTATCTTCCACAATCAGATGGGAAAACAAATGTAGTGAATAGGTTACTTGGAAATTTGCTGAGGTGTTTGAGAAAACAACATGGACAATCATGGGATCACATCATAGGGCAAGCAGAGTTTGCATATAATGACTCCATTAATAGGAGTACAGGGAAGAGCCCCTTTGAAATAGTATATGGGATCAATCCTAGAGGGATATTGGATTTTAGGGATCTCAGTTTGAAGGACAAGAAGAGTGCTCAAGGAGAGTCATTTGATGAATAGATGAAGGAGATACATGATCAAGTCAATAAGACATTAGCAAAGCAAGTGGAGAAGTACAAATCAAAATCTGATCAAACTAGAAGAGACTTATAGTTTAAGGTTGGGGATCTAGTCCTAGCCTATCTTAGGAAGGAAAGGCTACCCAAGGGTAAACCTACTAAACTACTAATGAGAAAGATAGGGCCTTTGAAGATTTTTCACAAGTATGGAAAGAACACCTATGAGGTGGAATTGCCTCCTGATTTGGGGATCTCACCTATTTTTAATGTTTGTGACATGTATCCCTACAAGGGACCAACATGAGACATAGGTCAATCCACTCTTGCAGATTTGGAGGATGATGATTGGGTGAAAGATTTGCCTACCCCAAAGCCATTGCAATTGGAAAGTGTGTTGGATTCTAAAGTGGTAAAGAAGACAAGGAAGGGTAGCTACAAGGAGTACCTCATCAAGTGGCAGATGTCAGAGCTGGACATTTTGAAACATGGGGTCACCATTGAATACCTCCTAACTCAAGGGACTTGAGTTATTTTCTCTAGGGGAGTATGGTGAAGGGAACCTCCCTATTTCATGTTTTGGTGTTGTTTAGGGTTGTTGTAGGTGTTTGTCTGTATGTTGGAATAATACCTAAGGGGTTGGATATAATGCTAGTTTAACTTCATGTTTGTAAGGGCCTTAGTGGTCATTGGGTGTTTTGGGACATTTTGGTTTCAAATTGTGAAATGTTGCCATTTTAGGGCAGTATGGGTTAGAGGTATGTTTTAGAACTCTACACATCCTATTTTGGGTCTTAGAAGTTAACAACCATCATCGAGTTGACAAACAAGGTCAAAATGTTCAAACTACAAAATGTTGCTAGCAACTTTGAAAAGTTGCTTGAGCAACTTTTGCAAGAATTGACAAAATGTAGTTAGAACTGATGTAACTACCCCATGCTTTGTATATGCACATGGATTTGATTCTTTGAGGAGGTTAATGATATTTTGGACTGAAACACTTATTTATGACACCTCTATACGGATGTCAATATCCACATTTGTGTAATATGCACTGTGTCTTCGCTACTATATAACTGTGTATGGATTGGCATAGGTGATCAGGCTCCATGTTAGTGTATTTTTTTCTTTCAGCTTCCATATGCAATAGATATCTTGTTTTTAAGTTTAGTAGTTGTTAAGTTTCAAGTTTTTGAAGGTCACTGGGCCAATAGAGATACAAATAGCGCTACCTAGCTAGAAATGGCTCTAACCTAAAATCCCTCTGGTGGAATATTCTGAAACCATGGGGGAAGTAGGGTTAGGATATTTAGATAGGTTTTTTATTTTCTTTTTGGTTGTTTCAGTGGATTTTATAGGCCAAAATTGAATCCCTATAGCTGACTGGTGAAACTAGGTGAACCAGGACCGGGAGAAGGAAGGATTTGATCAAGCACCCATGACCTCTTGGGAAAGACTTAGTGGCATTTTCAGATGCACTAGATAGTCTCCAAAAATGATTCAAATGTGGGAGGAGTTGAATGAAATGTTGGAGACAAGTTTAGCAATTTTTCATACAGTCCAGAGGCCTAAATAATAGGCTATAATCTAGGGCTTGCAAGAAACTTCATTTTTGGGTGCTTTCAGAGGTTAGGGTTTTGGATTTTGATAGTTTTGGGTAATGTCTTGAAGATTTTCAAGTTTTTTTGGAAATTCATTTGGAGATTTTGGGAGCATTTGACCAAAATTGGTGAAAATAGACCTACTAGGAGTTGAGCAATCAGGCCTCCTAGTGAATTAATGACCAATTGGATTGGTGAAGTATCTTGGAGTGTTGGGATGGATGAGAAATGACCAAGAAAGGGTCAAGAAGGGTATGGGGAGTCTTAGTGAGTTTATGAGAAGATAATAGGTAGAGGATTTGCAATCTAGGTGGATTTGTAGCGAAGGAAACTAGGCTTTTGGTTAACTAGTTGGACTAGTTGAGCTTAGAAATCTTGGAGTCTTTTAAAAGCCAACTATACCTTAGAGGAGAAATTGGTAGAGAGGGTCTTGGAGATCCTAATAGAAGGAATATCCAACAAAGAACAACTATTGGATGGTTGGATAGGTCAAACAAGGACCTAGGAGTGAGGAAAAGCTCTAGATTGTCAAATCCTTTGCATCACCATTGGCTTATCCCTAGTTTTCAATGTAGCTGACCTATATCCATACAAAGGTCTTGTCATTGATGTCTCCATTGTAGGAGCTCAATATCTTCCACAAGACAAGGAGCTACATGATTTACCAAAAACACCAACATAAGAGATTGACTGTATATTGGACAAGAGGATAGCCAAACAAACCAGGAGATCCACCTATGAATATCTAGTCAAATGGAAACACCATTTAGTGGAGGATACTACTTGGTTGACACCTGAAGATATCAATAAGACTGGTTTAAATCTAAAATATCTCCCAAATCAAGGGACTTGAGTTAATTTTGTCTTAGGGAGTATGGTGCAGTTCACCCATGACTATCACTGATTGACTGTCTTCCTACAAGTTTCTTGTTTTTCATAATGGATTGATCTTAGAGGATCATCCTATTTTGGTTTTGGATCCATGTGTGTGTGGTCAAGGATCTCTAAGGCAATCTTATGAGCCTAGAGTTTCCTTAGTCCATTTGGTTCACCTAGTTAGGTTTATGTTCCTTTAAGCCCATTTTTTATGTTTTTAGAGTCCCTAGTGTTAAATTTCATGGATATATGTTATTTTAAGCATTTTATGTCAAGTTGGTAAGATTGGATTCATTCCAAAAGTCTTCGAGTGTAAAAAGACAAGTTTTTCCAAATGTTGCAAAAGTTGTCAAAAAGTTGCTCATGCAACTTCCAAAAAGTTGCTCAAGAGTTGCAAGATGGAAGCCCAATAGTCATAGGGAATTTTTGATCGATCCAAATTCACATTTGAAGTTTTTTTTAGTGCTTACATCGAACATACATGGTTAGAAGTTCTGGAATGTAACTTTGATGCATGGGAAATGGAATATGAAGTGTTTTTTTTAGCATTTCTAAGTTGTACGGCCGTTCTTGGTGTGAGATTGGGAAACCAAGATGATGTCTTGAAGGAAGTTTGTGTTAGTTTCACTCTAAAGTTAATTTGAATTCATTTGGTTTTGATTTGATAAGTTTTGTTAGTTTTCCAGAAAGCAATCTAGGAAAGAGCCTATTTGAAGCATAGTTTGTAAATGGAGTCCTAACTTGCATTCTGCTTTGTGAATTTCTCTGAGATCCTAGACAATGCAATTTAGGATGGTGCATTTAATTATTCTAAAAGCTCAGGAGATGGCTCAAAGGGTAAATCCCTCATGCATGAAGCCCTAGGGTGAATATCTCAATGTATTCAACCAAGAATGAAGGAGAAGGAAGTACTATATTTGTTAGAGAGCTTGGTTGAGTGAGGTGGGAGTGGATTTGAGTTGTGCAGAGTTATTTGAAGACATCTGAAGCATTGTTTCAATCCCATGCACCCAATTTCTAGTACTTTCCTTGAAATCCAAGCCTAATCAGGATAATTAGGTCTACAAACTTGGTGAGTGTTAGGTGTTGTTGGAGTGGAGTTAGAGTCTAGGGATTTGGGGTCTAACATAAATTGATAAAGGGTATCTGGATATATCCATATTTTTCCAGAAGATGATCAGGAGGAAAATTTAATTTGGAAAAACATCCTAGATAGTACTACAAGGAATTCTAGGACAGTCCTAGACTGGTACTATATAGAAGATGGAGGGCTAAACCAAAGGGTGATTCTTGGTCTTTATGACATAATGAATGTGTCCCAATAGCTATTTTAGGTTGGTGAAGTCACTGGTGAAGACTTCTAGTTTGAAGCCTAAAATAGGGATAGTGTCCCTGAAGCTCAAAAGTGTAAGATTTTGAATTGGATTGTATCCAATTGGAAAGAGTTATAAATTGGTTATACCACCTTGAATAGGTAGAATACATTGTGTGGGAAAGGATATAGGATCCTAGGAGGACCTAAGTTTACTTGGGTTTCTTATTTAAGGAAAAGGAGAAAGATCACACTTCTTGTTGTCACCTCTGCATTAATCAAGCAAGCAAAGAGCTCTTCAAAACTATCAAAATCCTGAAGACATTTAGGAACAACTAGTTTCCTATCATCAAGCTCCATACACATATCCTCTATGATGCTCTCCAAATAATTTTTTCTAGGGATTTGGCTATCTTTTGCATATTAGGAGCCTTCCTCTTTGATTGCAAGCTCATGAATGGTTTTTTCATCATAATTTCATATTCCCTCTAGCTATTGCAAAATTGTAGATGTGGTCATGACCATGTCTGCCTCATCCTGTTCAACAAAACTAGGCAGCTCATTCAACAAGGACATGACATTTTCCTCTTTATCACTACCTTGATGATGGTGATCCTTCTTGTTGAAGACAATTATTCAATTATGTATTGTCATTGATGTTACACATATGTTTACACTTATGTAGTAATGTTACAAAATTGTCTACATTCAGACCGAGCACAGTTGATGAATAGAATGGGTTATTTTAGTGTTGATCGAGTCACTTGGGCATTTTAGTCATGGTCGGGCATTCAATGATAGCCGACTAATAGTGATTTATATTCTATAATTAATTATTTATATGAAGGTGACTGAATTATGTTTTATTAATTATAAGTATATTCAAGATGAATTGATAGGGCTCATCATACATATGAAAGGTCAATTTTGGATTGAATGTGAGAATTAGAAACTATGAAAGTAGAAGTGTGGAATTCTGTGATATGAATTGTGAAGGTGAAATCAAATAGGATTTTGATTGAGTATAGGTCACTCGGACCTGCAATAGAACATCTGATCAACAAGGATCTAGTCATAATCAGAACAAAGATCTAAATCAACAAAGATAGTTGCTTACACATACAAGTCAATTTATTGTTATTCTCTAACAATTGTAGCAGTGATCTAAAATCTCTTAATAGAGTAGACTTAATAGTCTTTTTGTAAATCCTCTCACAAGGTAGCATTTCTATGTTGAAGTTTTGAAGACCTCTAACAAGGACACTCCTCACCAGGTGATTAAATCCTTTAACAAGGTCACACCTAATAATGTGTTTTTTTAACCTTTAACAATGTTGGCTCCTAACAAGGCTCACTTAAGAAGAGTGAAAAAAAATAACTAGTCACATTGGTGGTTTTTCCCATATTGGGTTTCCACGTTAAATATTGGTGTCACGTGTGTATATGTTATTTGTTTTATGCTTTATGTTTCTACACTTAATCTCTAAAGTATAATTGTATTGGATATTATAAATATTGCTTTGACACCCGAGTTATAGAAGAATATCTTAATTAACTGAGTAATAGTGTTAAAGTATTTAAGACATCTAAGGGACAAAGGATTTGTTTTGGAGTAATTGATTCACCCCTCCCCTCTCAGTTACTTATCTCTTTTCCAACAATTTGTATTATTGGTTGTATTTCCAGTTTTTGAAATTACACTATAAAATTTTGAAGATGCCCATCATTCCTCTGCCCAAAAGTTTAAAAATCATGTCTGAAATTGCTTATATAACTCTGCAGGAGTGTTTTTTGCTCAAAACCTAGCTGAAAATAACAGAAACCCTAAACCCTAGAGTGATTTTATTCAAAACTATAGGAAAGCCCTAAATTTTCCAAAATGGTTCTATTTTCATGTTACTTTTCATGACTTAAGTTTGAAACTATTTCCATGTGCTAATATCTTAGTCGCTTTGTCTCATGAGAAAGAATGAATATTCCTTATAATATCAAGACTTAGCAAAAATCTTTGGTCACATAGTCTCTTAATGAAAAATAATATGCTTAAAAGGCTATGATACTTGGTGCAAACTGTTGATCTTAAAAATGATCTAATGGTGGTCATGTTATCTACTAATGAAAGTAGAGTTAGTAATTTTATATGGCGACTTCAAGTTTTCTGAGTCACATTATCTCTGGATGTAACCCATGGTTATGAGTTAAGTTCAAGTGTTAAAGTTTTACTATTTTTTCCAAGTTTGGTGACGAAATGTGAGTTAAGTGAAATAACTCAAGATTACGTGACAAGACAACCATTCATCTCATTTTAAATCCGACGACAGTCGGGAAGTCTCCTAATTAAAGTTACAGTTTAGAAATCATCAACCAACATGGAGATTCAAAAGTTGCTAAGTCTCTAGATAAACCCAGGTTAGATGTGAGTTTCAATAAAAAAGTGTTTTTGCATAGTAGCATGAAGAAAGATGAGTTAAGTATAAAATTAAGAGATTTAGTGACAACCATTGGATGGAAGCCAGATCAGATGGTAGTCGCATGGTCACGGTATAGAGTTGAAAAGTCAAGCAGGATTTGGATGTTAAGAGACATAAAGGAAAAGTCAAACATGTGTCCATGTGTCACTAAGTCTCATGAAAGATTAGGGTATGTAATGAAGATTATGAGACTTAGCAAAAACTGTCAGATACAGAGGAAATCCAAATCAATGACAGTCGCGTTGTCTCCACATGAAGATTATAAAGATGAAATAATCAAGAAATTAGGAGACTAAAATGGTTAGTCATGAGGTCTCCGGATAAAACATGAGTTAGGGAGTTGGTTCAGCGACATAGAGATCAGCAATTGTCAGGTCTCTAGATGTGACCCAAGTTTGAAGAGTGGTTAAGAAAATGCTTAATCGTGATGTCTCCATAAGAAGAAAGGTTAAGTCAGAAAATCAGGCGACTTGGAGATAACCATTGATCAAGAGTTTGATCCTACGGTAGTTGCTAAGCCTTAGTAAGAAACTACAATTAGCAAAAATATCAAGCGACAGCGAGATCACTCAGTCAATAGGTCACTAGAATTAAAACAAAGTTAAATAAAGACTTTTCTTTGGCGCCATCATGGACAGTTACTGACCAATAAAATTATAGAGATTTTGACAGATGGAAAAGTAGTTGTAATATGATTTAATTGAGCCAATCAGATCTGATTTTGATCTCTTTTCGAGTTTTATAAGGTTTTTATATGCAAAAGAACTCATCATAAATTGATCACTTGTTAGTTTAAATGCCATGGCTAGAACCAGAAATTGATGTCACAGTGCATGAAACTAATGGGGGAAATGACTAAATTGTAAGTTTACCAGTTTGAAGAGACATTTGCATTGAATTATCAGTTATAAGTAAGCATGTCCGTTATCATTTCATTCTTACCAGCTTTGAATTTATCAGAGTGAAGAGTTTTTATAGATATTTTAGTATTTTCTGAGAAGCAATTGAATTCTCCAGCAACAAGTGATTCTGAAAGGTGATTTCTTTATTTAGAATTTGACAAGGATTGTGATATGCAGTGTTTTCAATTTATTAGATTATAGATTGTAGAGCATTTGACAGCTTGTGGTGAGGGTTTTGAGAATTTTTGTTTCAATGTCAGTGATAAAGTGTTGAGAAAAGAACAAAGGGGGAAAATGAGTCAATGATAGAGTATGGCATCCACCAGTGGGAGAAGTGACAATGTTGATGATGAATCAAAAGGAAAGAGAAATTATTCAAATGAGTTTCTCACTTTTCTTCCACGCTCGAGCCAGAATAGAAAGGTTAGTGTTGAAGTCCTAATTGATGATATGTCTTACATTAGGGATGCAAAAACTCCAGGTTCATCAGGTTATTCATTGTTTAATTATTTATTTAAAAATAGTGATGAACCCA
This sequence comes from Thuja plicata, assembly GCA_018584345.1. NCBI lineage: Eukaryota > Viridiplantae > Streptophyta > Pinopsida > Cupressales > Cupressaceae > Thuja > Thuja plicata. The sequence goes on from MU228105.1 coordinate 1,719,592, forward strand.
TGCCTATTTAATTGTTCCTGACATCTTTGTAGATGTTGATTTGATTTTAGAATTGGCCTGTAGGTATGATACCTTGACCAAAACAATTAAGAGGGATGATGGAAAGCCTTTACTTACCTTGGACCAAAATTCTTTCTTGAAGGCTTTCAATGTGTACTACCCTATGACTACTAAGATAAACTTGAAGAGCCTAGAAAATAGGTATACTTGAGAGTCTGGCATTTCTGCAAAATCGATCAAGGAACATCATGTTCATAAGAAAATGAAAACTTACATAGCACCTATGACAGGAGCAGCCCCATATTTTTACAAGGACCTAAATTTCTACATAAATTACATATCATATGCACTATGTAGAGTGCTTGGAAATGATGCCAAAGCAGAAAGGATTAGCTCAGATATTTTGATGATGGTGTTGGACATGAAGAGCCTCCATACCACCTCTAACTATGACTATATACAATATATCATAGATCAAATGCACCAGGGATGTATAGATATACAAAGTAAAAATGATCACCCTTATTTTATGCATAATTTAGTCTTTATGCATTTGATCCTGTACTATAACTTTGCACTCATGAACTGTCAATATTTATAGCCACAAAGGTTTTTCCACAACTAGTCTAACCCTATTCAATTTTGGCTTACAGTATGAAATTATACCTCCAGAGAAAAAGAGTTTTGTGCTTTTGAAAATTGGGTAGTATATCTAATTCTTCAGTGCCTAGGTATTGATAAAACTAGGTTGCCTGTCAAGGTAATACAATTATTGAGGCCATGTCAATATCTTGACAAATGGCCAGGAGACCACAACTGGGGGGATTTTTATTATGAAAAGAATTTTACACTGATGAGGGTCTATGGTTTCTCCCACCCTCCACATATATTTCCATTCCATGTACCACCAAGGATAGATGCAATGGAGTTCATCAGGAAGATCATTTTAATAGACAAGGAGCATCTAGCATCACATACGAAGGGTGCATTTACCCCTAGGCAGTTCAAAATTTACAATTTTACTATTGGAAAAGGAGCTTTGGACCTTATAAACACCTGGATGAATCATTACAGGATGAATGTGGCCTTACACAGATATTTTGATACAGAGGGTTTCATCCTTAGTGCCAAGAAATTGTTGACACCAACTATTCCCTACACTAAAGAACATGAAGAGTGCATGGAGGAAGATTTGATAAGAAATATTTTGGAAGATGAAGAGGTGGATAGGAGAGCCATAAAGTTCAATGAAATTATGGACTTGGAAAGGTAGGTCAAGAGAAAAGGTTTGAAATTTGAGGGATTTTACCCTAATATGCCTTATTTGAAGAGATTAGAAGCTATGATCAAGTCTCATACTCTCCTCTGCAATTAGTTAGAAGATGCACTAGTTGTTCCAGAGAAAGGCCATAAAGAGAACTCATTGTTAGAGTATGATGATGATAGTGATGAATATTATGAACCTGCCCCCCCTCCAGTTGATCAAGCAATTTCTAATGAACAGGAAGCTAAAGAAGAGAATATCATTGACCTGACTGAGGTCCCTGAGAAGGAAGTGACAAATGAGCCCCCACAAAAGAAACAAAAAGTGGAAATAGGGGAACCTTCTTTGAAAAAGGATAAAAGAGTAGATAGAGTTGCTTCCCTTATAACTGGGAATAGGCCTTATGATCACTTACTAAGAAAATAGATCAGGGAAGGTAAACATTTGCAAAAGGAGGTAGAAGAAGAGGGGGAGCTACCTCTTAGGATCTGTATAGATGAGAGGTTGATACATCAAGAGGAATTCCTGAAGGATGACAAATTCATAAAAACAAAGGAATTAAAAGATTTCCTCATATGGAACAAGCAACAACAAGTTGGAAAAAAATTGCAATTGGTAGGTGGTGACCCAGTCACCCAAGAGGCTCTACAGACACTGCAAGATTATGATCCTAAATCTGAGATAATCACACCAGAGCAAGCAAGGAAACTAGTCAAGGCCAGTGGGGTGTTATTAGTAGAAGGCTGGGACTTGTCTTCAGATTTTATAATAGATCAAATAAGAAAACAACCTGATGTGAAACTCAAGTTGGGGATATAATAAGAGGGTTTGGATATAACCCTGAATCCCAAACACTTTTAATGTGAAGCTTAGCTCCTAAAGAACAAAATCCATCCCTTCTAAATATTTAGGAGAAGATGAAAGGTAATAAAATCATCTGGATAGTCCAAAATAGAGGGGATTTGGAAATATCCCAAGTGATGGCTGACTTTGCCTAGGTAAATGAGGCAAAGATAGTTCAAATATTAGAAAAATTGCATAAACTCACTAGTGATACTAGTGACATTGTTAAGGATAGAGAGCTAGGATTGGTAAAGATCAAAGAGCAAGAGAAGCTCATAGCTGAGCTTACTGAATAGCTACTAGATGTGATAAAGCCTTCCTTGGCTGAGCCAAAAGAAGTAATGGATATTGAGATCTAAGTAGAGGATATAGGGGAGATAGCTACTGAAACAAAGCTAAAGGTTAGAGAGCACAATAGTGTTATTTTGGGAGCATTGAATTCAATTTTGCAGCATAGAATAGACACCATCAAAGACAATATTGATGTGGTGTATGAAGGCTATGGAAAGATTCCAGGCCTACAAGAAGAGGTCACTAATTTTTTTTCAATTTTGAATCAATACTATTCAACCTAGTCCTGTATGACATCACTTTTTGAGAGGTTGGCATCTATGCAACCACTAAGGTCAGATTTGCCAGAAATAGTAACTTTGGTTGGTACAGAGATAGAGCATATTGGGGCCACCTTGTCCTTCTTAAAAGGGAAATAAAATAAAATTGAGGCAAGGTTGAATATGTTTGGGATAAGTCATAGTAGGTTT
>MU228105.1:1722649-1766243 GCA_018584345.1 Thuja plicata
ATATATGATCAAGGAGAATTAGATATGGAGAGGTACAATAAACTTCTGGATGAAGCAATAAAGGCAGAGACAGATTTCAATAAGTTCATCTTAGATGTGAAAAGCATTACAAATGCTAGGTGGGAAAGGTAGAAGGCTCAACTTGTGAGTATTCAGAATTTTGAGTGGCCTCAAGAGGAATATGTGACAACATGAGATATCATGACCAAACCCAAGAAGAAAAATCCTGTTACAATGGACCTAGACATCATGGATGAAGAGTGAAAGGACACATAGTACCTATTCTATGAGCATAGGAAGGTTAGCAATCTTAAAGAGATTAGTGTAAGTTATCCTATATTGGTGGTCACTAGATCTTATTTCAACTATTAGATGCTATCCTAAACATAAATAGACAAAGGTGCTGACATCCACAGAAAAGATAAAGAAAGATTAGATCTTATTCTTTAGTTTTGTCCTTCAGTTTTGTTTATCTTTGGAAATTATCAGAGATGTCTTACAGAAGGGAGATCCCAAAGCTAAACAAAGATAATTTCCTAGCATGGTAGGAGCTGATGAAGCTATATCTATCTACTATAGGAGATACTAGTTTGCAATTTTTTGAAAGAAAATATGTGGAACCAACATGGACTATGACTTGGAATAGATGATGGAACAGAAGCGTCATAACCCAGCTACTTGGAATTTGATGAAGTCAAGGACTACCCTACAACCTATGATATGTGAAAGAAATTATAGGACATTCATGGAGGAGATACAAATGTAAAGAGAGCCAAAGTAGAAATTCTGAGAGGATAATTTGACCAAATGAAAATGAAAGAAGGAGAAGACATTACTAGATATAGTGAAATAATCAAGAAGATTGTGAGTGCCATTAGAGCTGTAGGTGGACTAATTGAAGATACAATAGTGGTAAACAAGGTACTAAGAAATTTACTTCCTATCTATGCTATTAGAGTTTCAACTATTCAAGAGATGAGGTGCAACAAAGATATAACTCTGGATACATTAGTGGGAAGGCTTACAAGTTTTGAGCTGGACAACTTTGACAATTACTCTCCTAGATTTAGCAATCTTGAGTCTACATTCAAAGCTAAATTGAACCTTGGTAAGAAGGATAGATACTCAAAAGGGAATCAGATTGAAAGTAACAGTGATGATGAATCTGATGATGAAGATCTTGACATCATTGAAGCACTACTTGCAAGAAGAGTCGCAAAAGGAAAATACAGAGGAAAGATACCATTGATTTGTTTTTCATGTAATGAGGTTGGTCACATTGTTGTAAAATGTCTAAACAAAGATGACAAAGATGAGAAAAAGTTAAACAAATTTAAAGGAAAGAAATATTTCAAGAACTACAAAAGCTACAAGGATAAAGGTAAAAAGTCTTGTTATATTTCCAAAGATTCTGACTTTGATGAAGAAGAAGAAATGGTTTATATTGCTATTAAGGATGAGTTAGATGAAGAAGATGAAAACATGACACTTTTCTCACACATTAATAAAAATGACACATGGATAATTGATAGTGGTTGTTCTCATCACATCACTAGTGATAAGACAAAGTTTGAACATCTTGAACACTATGATGGTGGGAGTGTTAGTTTTATGAATGATGAAACTTGCCCTGCAAGAGGAAAAGGTTGCATTATTCTGATAGAAGGAATAAAATGTGAAAATACTTATTGGGTTGAAGGATTGAAGAGAAATATACTCAGTGCAGCACAATTGAACAACATTGGCTTCAAGGTAGAATTCATGAATGGTAAGGCCAAGCTCCTAGATGGTAAAGGGAACCTAGTCAGAACTAGAAGACAAACAAAAGGTAATCTATTCTATCTTGATCTCACTGAAGATTCATGATTTATTTCTCAAGTAGAAGAAATATGGTTATGGTATAAAAGGTTGTGTCATTTAAACTTTGATAATCTGGTAAACATAAGAAAGAATGAGAGTCAGAGGTATTCCTATTTTGAATAAACCTGAGTTAGAATTATGAAAATAATGTCAAATTGGAAAGATGAGCAAGACAAAATTCAAAAGAAAGAATTACAATACTGATGAAGTCTTTGAATTGGTACATACTGACCTATGTGGACCAATTGGAAAAAAAACATATACTTGAGAGAAGTATTTTATTCTATTTGTTGATGATAATTCCAGAATGATGACTATCATGTTTCTCAAAGAGAAATAAGAAGATTTTCAGAAATTCAAATGGTATCTCGCAAGAGTTGAAAAGGAAATGTGAAAATAACTAAAATACCTAAGCTCTAATAGAGGAGGAGAATTCATTTCTAATTATTTTAATGAATTTTGTAATGAGAGAGGAATCAAAAGATAGGCATCTTCCCTTGGTACACCACAAAAATGGAATAGTAGAGAGAAGAAACATATCCATCATGGATTGTGCCAGAACCCTAATGATTGAAAAGAATGTTGTTTCCAACTACTGGAAGGAGGCCATTAGCACTACGGTGCTCACCTTGAACTGAGTTCAAGTGAAGAAAGCTAGTAATCGAACACCTTTTAAATTATGGCATGGCTATAAACCTAATGTTCATTATTTCAAAGTGTTTGGAAGTAGATGCTACATCTTTAAGGAGAAAAGAAATGGAAAACTAGATGCAAAAAGTGATGAAGGAATGTTCCTAGGTTACTCATGTAAAAGCAAAGCATACAAGTGTTTGAATCTTACTAATCATAAAGTCGTAGAAAGTGTACATGTCAAGATTGATGAGTTTGTAGAAAAATGTGAAGAGAATAGAAGTAAAGAGCCTGAATACTATAGGAAATTTTTGTATTATGAATCTGATACTATACCTATGACTCAAGAAATGGTGATTGGACAATAGAACTGTTGACCACTAAATATACTAGCACAAACTATGCAACCCGAGTTACAGGTTGTGCAACCCAAGCTACTGGTAGAAGAGACTGGCTCATAAAAAGAGGGAACCAAGTCACAAGATAGGGAATTGAGTCATAGACAGAGGAACCCAAGTCACAGACAAAGGGAACTAAGTCACAGATAGTGGAACCTGAGCATCAGATAGAGGAATAGGAAAAAATGTTTGAGAATGACAAACCTAGTGGATCAAGTCCATAATCTAGACTGAAGGATCCAATACTTTTAAAATAAGTTAAAAGGCATCAAGCACCTGAGTAGATGATTGGAGATAAGACAAAAGGTGTAATGAAAAGGAACAAACTCAAAGGTACATGCTTACTAAGTGAATTTGAACCTAGAACTATTAAAGATGCATTGAATGATGAAATTTGGATAGAAGAAATGAATAAATAAATTGAGCAGATTGAGAAGAATAAAACTTGGACTCTTGTGCCTAGGCCAAAGGACAAGAATGTGATTAGAACCAAGTGGGTTTATTAGAAATAAAATGAATGAAAATGGTAAATTTTCTAGAAATAAGGCCAGACTAGTTTGTAAAGGATATGCTGAGGAAGAGGATATTGACTATGGAGAAATTTTTTCTCCTAGTGCTAGACTTGAAGCAGTCAGAACTCTTCTGGAATATGTTGCACATAAAGGATACAAATTATATCAAATGGATGTGAAATCTACATTTCTGAATGGAACCCTAGAAGAAGAAGTCTACATTGAACAACCTGAAGGATTTGTTGATCCTAGCAGAAGGAATATGGTTTGCAAGCTGAAAAAATCATTGTATGGAATGAAGCAAGTGCCGAGAGCCTGGTATGAAAGAATGCATAGCTATCTAGTAAGTATTGGATTTCAAAGAACTAATGATAAGAGTATCATGTACATCAAAGAAGGACCACATAACAAAATACTGTTAGTAGAGATATTTTTTGATGACATATTATTCACTGGTAATGATGACCTATGCAAAGCATTCTTTGTAGCTATGAGTAAAGAATTTGAGATGTCTATGTTTGGTGAGATCAAATTCTTTGTTGGATTACAAGTACATCAAATTAAGGATGGTATCTATATTACTCAATCAAAATATATCAAGGAGATACTTAAGAAATTTGGTATGGAAGATTCCAAACCTATTGGAACACCCACGTGTACTCGACAAAAACTGTCTAAAGATGATGATTCAAAGGAGGTAGATCAGACCAACTATAGATCCATGATTGGAAAATTGCAATATGTTGTTCAAACTAGACCTCATATTATATTGGCAATTGGTATTGTTGCAAGATTTTCAGCTAATCCCATAGATAATCACCTAATGGAAATCAAAAGAATTCTAAGATATCTGACAGGTACTGAAGAATATGGTTTATGGTATAAGAAAGGTGGAAAATTTGATTTAAAAGCATTCACTGATGTTGATTGGGCTGGAAGTGTTGATGACAGGAAAAGAACCAGTAGTGGAGCTTTCTTTCTTGGAAAGATGTTAGTGTCTTGGACTAGCAAGAAACAAAATTGTATCTCTCAATCTACTGTAGAGGAAAAATATGTTGTTGCAACAATGAACTATTCTAATATCATATGGATCAAGTAGTTGTTTTCAGGAATGAAGGAAAAAGTAAAAGAATCAGTTGTTATCTACTATGAAAACACCAGTTCCATTAACATTTAAAAGAATCCTGTGATGCACACCAAAACTAAGCATATAGCAATAAAGTATCATTTTTTTAGGGAATTGGTACAGAACAAAGAAGTACGGTTGGAATATGTGAATACCAAAGAACAAGTTGCTGACATATTTACCAAACCTTTACCTAAGGATGCATTCTTTTATCTTAGAAGAAAGCTAGGGGTACTTCCCCTAACTGAAGCTCACTAAAATATAGTTTACTGATGCATCAACTTGAGCGACATTGAAGATCTATCAATTGATGCAAGTACATCAGAACACATTGCAGATGAATTTGTACATTTAGGTACATTACAATTACAAAGTGAAATAGTATTGACTATTGGTATTTGAGAATATGGAGTCTTTGGCATTTGTTGTCAAAGAGGGAGAGTTTTCTATAATACTTAAGAATAAGATAAAAGAGGGAGAGTTTTCTATAATACTTAAGAATAAGATAAAAGAGGGAGAGTTTTTCTATAATACAAAAGATAATATAGTAAGAGGGAGATTTTGATGTTAGAGGGAGTCTTTTGGATAAGAATCAGAATGAAGCTAAAGATATTAATGAAAATTTTATGTTTCTCTATAATTATTTGTATTATGACATGTTATGTTGCCATCAATGCCAAAGAGGGAGATTTTTGAAGACAATTATTCAATTGTGTATTATCATTAATGTTATACATATATTTACACTTATGTAGTGATGTTACACAAATTTCTACATTCAGACCAAGCACAATTGATGAATAAAATAAGTTATTTTAGTGTTGACCAAGTTCAGTCAGGCATTGAAGAAGTTCAGTGTTGACCGAGTCACTTGGGCATTTCAGTCATGGTCGAGTATTCAGTGGCAGCCGAATAACAGTGATTTATATTCTATAATTAATTGTTTATATGAGTTTGATTGAATTGTGTTTTATTAATTAGAAGTATATTCAAGCTGACTTGATAGGGTTCATCATATATATGAAAGGTCAAGTTTGGATTGAATGTGGGAATTAGAAAGTGTGAAAGAATAAGTGTGGAATTCTGTGATATGAAGAGTGAAGGCAAAAACAGATAAGATTCTAATTGAGTAAAGGTCACTCAGAGCTGTAATAGAACATATGATCAGCAAGGATCTAGTCATATTTAGAACAGAGACCTGAATCAGCAAAGATAGTTTCTTACACATACAGGTCAATTCATTGCTACTCTCTAATAATTGTAGTTGTTGGTTCTTTTTTACACTATGATTAATGAAAGTGAACTTTTCACCCTTTGATATATTTTTAAGAGTAGCCAACTCTCGATATTCAACCCAGACAAAAAAGGACCAATTAAAAAGGATATAGATCCATCCTTCTACAATTTAGGTTCTGCAAAACCAAGGGGGGAAACCCTTTAATGCCTTTAATACTCTATTTGGCGTCAATCAACATTAATCTCTCAAAGGATTCAACATCACTAGGAGATACTAGCTGACTGACTAATCACCCATTAAACATCGACCTTGAAGTGGAGCATGGGATTAGTAAAACCACAAACCACATAAAACCCTCAGATATTCAGAGTTTATTTGTTTAAATGCATAACATAGCCAAGACTTAACCATATATGCATCAATATAGAAGATACTACTTAGTGATCAGTGCTTTATCCATTAGGCAATCCCCTTTAACCAAATTTAGAAATATAGAAATCAACCTCTGTCAGAGATTCCAAGCCATAAACATAATAAATCAAGATCAATACTACTTATAGAAATCCTCTTGTAGACAACCAAATGAAACTATGTCACATCTACAACATCATTTAATTTGAGCCTAGATCAGAACTAAAGAATGATAACACATACATATATAAACTCCATGGAAAGAATTAGAAAATTCAGACTTCACAAGACTAACACCAAAGAGAGATTTGAATCTGGAATTCTCATATTAAGTGTGACAAATCATATTACTGTACACAAATTTTCAATCAGGAATATACCACTTCAATAAGCTGTAAAAGATCAATTACATTCTATTCTATTTGAATACAAAACTGGTACAATCAACAAGCTATATCCCTAATGGAACCATGAAATAACTGGAATATCCTCGAGCCAGTACTCTACAACTCTCTGTGGAGACCAAAATTTGGAACCCTGTACAATGGAAAGAAAACTAAATATGTAGCCAAAGAAAATCACTAGACTGCTCCTCCAACAAACACCTATCATCTTCCCAAAATATCTAAAAATTGCCCTACCTCAACTGCTTAAAATCTTATTTTTTTGCAGAAATATCTCCTTTGAAATTAAAAAAATATCTTATCCCTTTCAGTAATGAGATGATTTCATTTTCTATTTTCTGGGACAATACTTCAGTCCTACATCAAAATAGACTACAAAAACACAATTCTCATTTCGATACCTTTCTGACAGTATATGATACTTGATACTTCTGATAAAAATTGCCCCCTGAAATCATTCATCAAACTCTTCCCTCCATGCACATTCATATTCCAATTTAATTTTAAATTTGCATATTTTTTCAATAGTTGGACTGTTGAATCTTTAATTACTTTAAGACCCTCATTTTAAATCCTTTCCATACATATTTGGGTATTAATTTTTAATCTTTTATGCCCCCTTTTTGCCTTTTATTTCACCTTTCAATCTATGCATTTTCACCCATTTTTCACCATCTCATGCCATGTGCTGGCCTCTGATTGGTCCACAAGTTCACATGGGTGATGATGTCAATTGAATAATCTTGGGCCCACCACCTGTCTGACTGCCACGTGTTGCACTATCATGTTCCCTTGATGGTAACTACCTTGCAACTTTCTCTTTGAGGCTTTGCGACAACCATTGATCTTACCTGCCTCAGGATGTGTGCCAACTTCAATGATCTCATGCTACCACATCTCCACCTAGACACCATTCAACTTTCTCTTCTCTCACCCTCACCACATGTCGGCCTACCGCATTCCCTTGATGGTAACTAGCTTGCATCTTTCAGATCAAGTCATTGCACCAACCGTCAATCTTGATCGCCTTAGGATCCGCACCTAATCTGTAAGCCGATCCACCATGTCATCTGCCACATCACCTCTTTAGGGTCCATCAAAATTTTATTTTCATCCTTCGTTGCCACACATGATTTTCAAGGCACTTCCCAAGCTCACATGCATGGATAGCCTCCGGGCTTCTTCTTCTTTCCCTATGTGAGCCCTTTTGGTTATAAACATCTAAGTTCTCCTTTTCCTTCTTAATGTGGGACTAATCTATTTTGGGTTTTTAAAGCTCATAATTTATGGGCCCCACCACACACTAAGTCCTCCAGCTCTCATAGTCTCCAAGAGCTTCTAGCTCTTACTTCATATCATTAAGTGAGTAGTTTAGTATAGAAATATTGAAAAACCCTGCCACTTCATACATGTGGAATTATTGCACTTCACATTTTTTCTTTGAAACCCCTCACACAGACAACTCCCAGTGTGCAATATACATGATTTGATGATGATTCATGCCTTGCACACACTTGAAACATATGCTACACTTCCTCTTACTGTTATATTGCATGTGCAACCTTTTATTAAACTTGCACAACTTTCATTAAAACTATATATTGCGCAGGTTCAGCTTGGTTTTACACCTGACATTTGCAATGTCTGTGTTTAATGGATAGCAGCCCCTCCCTTGTATTTTAAATAATTTACATGCTCTGAGTGTACTTTCATATTACCCTGGGCAACATATAAAGGGCTTTGTCTTTGCATATGCCAATTTTCAATGTTTTAAAATTTTTATAGTCTACCCATTTCCTGCACAAGCCTCCAGCCAATAGCGTTTGCTTAGAAGTTTCATTAGATAGTTCACATGGCTTTTCTTTATTTCTATCATTCCATGCACTGACCCTTAGTCTTCTCTCTCCACATTTCGCAGGCCTTTCAACAATATGCATAGTTTTTTAAACAATGACATGCCTTGCCTACGTTTCCATATTTATTGTATGTGCTTCTAGCGTGCACGGTGAAAGGAGGGAAGTTTGCAATGGTTATGTAAATTTGCATTTACACCTCCTAGGTAGACTAACAAAACATCATTTTGGACATTCTTTTTTAACTGTTGAGAGAGTGGCTAACCATTGGTCATTGTGAATGAGAGCAATATTTGTGCCCCCCACTAAGGCACTCTAGTATCATATTCATATATCCTGTTGTTGATGCTATTCTGAGAAAAATCTCTGGCTCATTTATCTCACTTCTTTCTTGTTTAAGATAATCATGAAGAAGAAAAGAATTGGGTAAACCAATTCCAACTACTAAAGAAAACAAAAGGAGGATTCTCTCTTTATCCGAATCATAGCTTTGGAAAAGTAACTTAGCCATTTTCACGTTATCTTCACCATCTTCTTCAGCCACAAAATATAGAGCTATTCTCCATCATAGTCACATTCTTTGAATGGATGGGCTCCCACTTCAAGAAGCAATTGAACAATTTTCTAGGGGTTTCCACACATACATTGCTTTAACATAACTCTTACGGTTTTCTTTTTAAAACCAATGAAATAATCATTTCCACTATTTTTGGTTGCCTGCAGTAGCAACCACGTCAAAAAGGGTTGTTTGGCTAGAATCTTTGACAAAAAATTGGATTTGAAACGCGATTTATACAAGTGAGAGAACCTTGGTTTATACCTTGTGCTCTGCAAATGAACAACCTTAAAACATTTTTCAATCTCTATAAATGGTATCAAAGGATTTAGAAATTGGTTTCACATCCCCCATTTGCACTTGCTTCTTATGTTTTGATTCACCTCCATGCGTGCCTTGTGCCATCCTCATTCACTCCTCTGCTTCTTGCACTTTCTGGTCTCTTTTGTTATTTGTTGTCTTCATAAGTTGTATTCATGTTTTCTACACATTCATTCTCCAACTTGAAGCTTGTAAAAGACTCACAATTTTCCAATTTGTGCCAATCAAAAACTATCAATTACTATTAAAACTTGTGCTAAGAACTATGATAGAATGGTGTGCTTCCAGAACTTCAAACTATGCTCAATGAGAAGTAGGCCTCTAAAAGTCTTGTTGGGTGCTCATATAACAGTAAATTCACCTTTCCACAAAGCTATTTATGTGTATAGAGATAACTTTTACACCTCTACAAACTAATCACACTAACAACAATTAGCCTCTTGAACTAGCTTCAAAAACTGATGAAATCAAGTAACCGGGACATGGCGTTGGGCACATACATTCTATGGTTATATTTCCTCCATAATGAAAAGTGATATTTGATGAGACCCATCCAGTCATGAGATTTTAAACATTCAAGTTTCCTCTTTAGAACTATTATGCAAATTACACTGTCAAGTAACAATAAAACACATCTGGTTTTGACTTTGAAAACAAATCAAAAAACCTCCTGAAGACCTAAGCTTCTAGATATTGGAAGTATGTCATATGGAGAGAATGAATCCAAAAGGATGACTCATGATGATCAACCAGTCACATTTCGCAGACCCTTGAAGGTAGCCACTTGGAATTACAGAAAATAACATGAGGAATACTGATTTCTGCAATTGAAAGGAATCTAGATTAGCATACATATGAAACCATCAGGAGCTAAAAAACTTGCAAAATTGGAGTAAATTTTGTTTACAATACATGGGCACTATTTTTTTGATATGACCAATAACGGTATTCAAGACATAACATCACGAACAAGGGCTCCAACTAAACTGTGCAACTGATCTGCATTAAACTGTTAGAAACTGCAAATGGAATCAGATTGGCAAACTGCAAAAATGGATTCATCATGGCCTGAAAATATTCATGGTAGCACATTTCCATGAATAAAAAATAGGGGAGAATTCAATTGTCCATTCTATTCAATCGGGTGTAAACTTGTAAGACCTCAAAGTAGTTCATTCTACAAATTCGCACTTTACACTGAGAATCAGAATTAATTGCAAAAGGAATGACTTTGGAAAACTGTGCAAATGAACTCATGGGGGTTTGATAATGGAAAAGAGACTTCTCTCTCATTCCTATAACACCTTGGCATAATCCTTATATTATGAAACTTTATTCAGTCAAAGATGCAAGTATGCAGAGTAGGTCATTTACTATAATCAGGCAATATGCAAAATGCAGATTTAATTAAACACCTCTAATTTAATTTAATGGCAAGGTGATGAGTTCTCTCTGATTTTGGATGATGTGCAAGTGATGGATGTGAATGAATTTAATAATGCTAACCCAAGAAATATGGCAGATTGTGAGTGTTTTATTTTTCAGCTAGAAGGTGATTATCAAAGATGTGGCAATAAGCTTGGCATTGCTGATTATTGCATTGAATCTCAGTTTTTGCTAACTAATGAATGCATCATGCATATGCCACATACTTTTCAGAATTGCTATCATTTCCAATTTAGTTCTCAAGTGGATTATGATAATATTTTTTATCTTAAATTAATGGATAATGGAAATAAGATTGATCAGATGCATGGAAATGGTAATTTCAGCTTATCTCTGATTTTTGAAGATGAAAACAAAGTGTATGACAGAGGTAAGAGTTGATCTCAATTTTTTGGTTTTGAGCCTTTTGTAGATAGTGGAAATATTGTATAGTTGTTTTCCCTTTTAGTTGTGTGTTTGCTTTCAGTTAGAGGTTTCCCCATTTTTGAGAAAAGAGAAAAGTTTTGAGAGGTGTCAGTGAGAAGAGGAAAGTGAAAAGAGATAAAATTTGATTTTGAAGTTTTGGGGTGGTCTGCTACTCTAGAGATCTGTGGTTCTCGATATAAACTTGCATTTAACCATCCTCAGTCAGAGCCACTGTTGGTACTCTCAAATTTGGAACAAATTTGGAGTGACCATGTTGAAATTTTCAGATAAGCAAAGTGAGTACCCTTGAAAACTTTGGTGAGAAGGCTCAGTTAGAATGCTTGTAAGGGTACTCAGATGATTTTCATGAGGTAAAAATTGGGAAAAGGCTTCAATGTCTTTCATTTTTCATATGCAGTGGGTTCCAACTACTGAATTTCAATTCTGATATGTTCAGGGAGTAGTCATTTTGAGGGGGTCACCTAATTTTGCATTTTGCTAAAGTGTCATTTTGTTGTCCGGGGCCTAGTTTGTTTCTGAATATCTTTGCACCCTGTTGAGTTTCATAAGCCATCACTTTGGGAATGTGTTGCATGCATATTAGAGAGCTTTTGTTTTAGATCTCAGCTCATTCCCAATCCATTTGATAGGTTTTCATACTTCCCAAAGTTGGTTGCTCAGAACTGTTTGCATTTTTGTTCTGCCTAGAAATCTGAATAGCCCAGTTTGATAGGTTATAACGTTTGACCAGTTGATTCAATTGAGAAATTTCCTTTTGTACTATGTTTTAGTGGTCACACACTCCAATATTGCCAATTTGTAGATCCCTATGAAATCAAATGACAAGTTTTTTAGAACCATTCTATTGGTGAATAATTCTGATTTCCTGAGTTTTCAAGTGCAGAATTGCTAAGTTGTCCACTTTGAGGTCTTGAAAATCTATACCCGGGTGAGCATTTTGGATAATTGAGTTTTCCCTCATATTGAAAAAATAGGAGTGTACTCACCTGAGGATTTACAGATTCTTGCCAATCCATTTATCCACTTTGCCAGAGCCTTTCCATTTCTGATTTATTAAAAGTTTCACTGAAACGCAGAATTCAGAATTAAATGGCATACTTTGTAGTTTCCCTATTTGCACCCGGTTCAAGGTCAGACATAATTGAAGGTCGATATGCATTGTAGACCTAGAAATGAGAACCTTTGAAGATTTCCATATTTTGATCAATCCAGTTGATCACTTTTCCAAATTAAATCCAAATCAATTTTCTGCATATTTGCATGTTAAAGTTCAGAAAGGTGTTAGGATGCTAATTTTGCGGATTGGTATCAGTTAAGAGGTTTGTTTTTAGAAACAAGGTAACTGAGGTTTTGCATTCTACACATGGAATTGAATCTAGGATCAGAGGTCAAGATTCTGAAGTTTCATTTTGATGACCCTACAAATTCAGTATCAAAGGCATTTTATTCAGTTTGTAGTGCAGAAAAGAGTTAGTTTTGCAAAATGGTCATTTTGGGGAAATGATAACTTTTGATCTGAAAGATGTTTTTGGGAACCAATTAGGGCTTCATGTTCATTACATATGAATGTACTATATCACCTAATGGTGAAATTTCAAAGCTTGTTTTAATGATTTTACAGTGATCGATCTAAGGGAGATTTTTGTTGTTTCAACATTTGCATTTGCATAATCTTCTGAAAATGCTAGGTTTGATTATTCGCCTCTTGCACCAGATGATGAATCTGAAGATGCCCTCTTGCATGCATATTCAGTATGAATCATTGAATTAGTTTTCTAAGTAATGATTCTTCTAGGGTCAATCCAATATTATTCTGATTAGCACTTCTAGCAGGGTTTGCAAATTCTTGGTTGCAGAATACATGAAATCATGCACTTTGCATGTTGTTATCTTGAAGCCCGAATCTTTTCAGATTAATTTAGTTGATGGAAGTTGTTTAGATGTTGGAGAAGGGTTTGTCTTTCGGTTCTCATGCTTGCAAGATGTTATTTTGTCAATTCTCAGAGCTCTTTCTTAAGGCCAGTTGCTATAATTGTGATCAATTTGCATAACTATTAAAATGTTTGAAAAGGTCACCACTTTGTTCTTTATGGTAAAAATTTAGAATGTGAAAAGGTGGACAAGAGGCATAAGATGCAAGAATGCTTTCAAATAATGCAAAACAACAATCAATGCCATCTACCCAAATATCTTGTTTCCAACATTTTTTTGAATTGTCTATATTGTCAGAATCATACTTCAAGACCAGTTGTGTTCTCATACAACTACAATATCAGAAAAATATTTCCATCTGTATGGCCAAATGTTGGATCACCCTATTTTTTCAGTGGTGTTGCATCTTAAATGGGGACAAAAACATCAAGTGAACAGCTCACGCCAGGAAGGAAGGAAGTTTGTGCAGACATAATGGAGAAGAGGCTGCAAGCTTCATTTGTATTATATCCAGCGCATAGATGATAAGGATTGCGTGAGATTTGAGGGTGAGGCCCACGCAACAGAAGGAGTGCCATTGTTTTTTTTTGTTTTAAATTGTAAAGGGGAATGAAATTCATTGCATAATGTGTTGCGTAGGGAAAGTATTTATGAAATTTTTAAAACATTGCAAACTATAAACATCGTAGCATGTTCTTGCACAAACAAAGGGAGTTGCAGATTTTATTGCGTAGAGGAAGTTTTAATGATTTTGAAACATTACAAATGCAAATCAGTGAGTTTAACAGCCCACGCCTAGATAAAGGGAAAGTTGCTAGCATTTCAGAAGGTAACTGCCAAGCTTTGTTTATTATTGTTGTCTAGACAAAGATTGCGCAGAATTTGAAAAGTAAAGACCAGCAAATATAAATTGCAAAGGCATAAATTTTTTTGTACAAATTACCAAATGAATAAGCATTGCATAGAAATTACTCACACCAGAACCAGATGGAGAGCCCACTTAGCAAGGAAGGTTGTTTAAGATATATGTTTAAATGACTTGCAAAATACATTGCCAGTAGCCTGCGATGGTATTTGGTGGAGTAATGGGAAGTTTTTGGATTTTTAAGTTGAAATTTGCAGAAGTGACTCCATGGAGAGGGGTGCTTAAACTGTTAAAACAAAGTCATGGTCTCCATTTTCAAAGAAATGTCACTATTAATCAGCATTTTACGCAATAAAGTCCCAAAAAAATGGAAAATAGTGAAAATGAAATGTCCCATATGTCTTGTGTTGTAGCGGTTTTTGGTCTTTATATGCTAAAATGCTTTCTCTGTAAGTAAATAAGAGACCCCAGAGGCTCTTAGTGGGCTCTTGAGGGCTGGAGGAATGGATGCATGGGAAAACCACTATATTTTGAGATAAATTTCAAAAATGCCTTTGAAACCATGAAACCCATTATCCCACATTCATCCCACTAGCGAAAACTGAGATGTTTATATGCCAAAATGCAAACATGTTAATTTGAAGGAAGGTAAGGAGGCTATCCACGCGTGTGCCCAGTCATCTGACCACCTTAGTTTCTATGCCCAAAAATGGAGGAAAACAATTTTTGACAAAAATGCCACGTGGCATCTGGTCGCGCAGTCGAGAAAAAGTTTGCAAGTAACCACCAGGATTCAAAGACTTCACGACTAACCCTTAGAAGTTTGTCGCACAGTCGGGAGATGCAGAGGATAAACCACCAAGAGTTGGCAACTGACCGCTACTAGTTAGTCATGCAATAGCCAGAAGAGGAAGATGACTGTCACGATGAGGAGGTAACTGTTGGTTGCATGGTTTCCAGATGGGAGTTAGCTGCCAGATGCTAGTCGTTGGGTCACCCAAGGTTGATAGTTGAGTTGAAATTTGTTGGAAACTTGGAGACTAAGTGTGGTCGCATGGTCGCCAGATGCGGATAAACTATTAGATGTTGGTCGCATGGTCGTCGGTTAAAGATGCTAAGTGGAAATTTATTCAAAGACAATAAGACTGTGGTTGGTCGCATGGTCGCCAAATTTAACTGTGGTTAGTAAAAATATTCAGAGACCTAGAGACCAAGAAGAAAAGATAACCATGGTTAAAGGCACAGTTAAAAGACTAGTTTATAACAGTGAATCAGCATATTGCACATGTCAATTTCTGGTGACTTCTGGGCAAAATAGGCAGAAAATAGGGTTTTCAAAGGAAATTTAAATGATATTCAGATTTTAAAGGGTAAAGTGCATACTTGGCAAAGGTATTTTATTTCAAATATTAAGAGTTGCATTCCAGGAAGATGTTTCAACACAAGGGATAATCAGATTTTTCAAAGATAGATGGAAATCATATTTTCTCAGGAAAAGAAAGGTCAGATTTTGAAGGGGCAAATGAAATCAGAATTGCACAAAGGGATAAGACAAAATGCACATATATTTTATTGCAAAAATCAGATTGTTAGAGCTTTCCGGGAGGTTTTGTGAGCAGATATTTTCTCATATTTCAGAGATATTTTCTCAGCAGATGGAATCAGATTGGATGGATTTCTTAGTGGAAAATGATGGATATTTGCAAGTGATAAAATCAGATTTTGAGAAGATAGATGGAGTCAGTTATTAATAGAATATATCAAATATTTTGAAAAGGAGGATGAGTGAAAATTAGATTTTTAGAAAGGGGCCAGGTGTGAATATCTCAAAAATATTAGGGTTTCTCCTTCTTCTATATCTTCTCTTCTCTTTTCTGTTTTGGGGGTTCTGATTTCAGGTTCCTATTTTGGTTCCTGCGGAGGTTCTTGGTCTTATTCTTGTTCCTATCTTTGCCTGGTTTAGTACTAGTTACCATTGGTTTGGAGATTTTTATTTGTAAAGCATACTTCTAGTTCATGCTTAGTTCTTGAGTTTAATGTCTGGATATCTGGAAACAACTTGGATTAATGAGAATGCAGTGCAGTTCCTATTCATTATTGTCTTGTCTCTTTTGACTATGGTTTATGCTCTAGTATAGTTCATTTGTAAGGCATCTGAAATATACCTACTAGAAGGTAGTGTGTCTAATTATTTGTGAGTCTTTCTCAAGGAGAGAGTTAAATTTTTTAAATGATTTCAGAGAGTAGGACATAGTTGTGAAGATTTGATGAAGTATTGAGTTGAGTAGATTGTTTGTAAGGCATCCAATCTGGATTGTATGAAGTTTGTAAGGCATTCTTCAATATTGCATTAGTTTATTATTGTGGACATATGTTTTCATTGACTCTTTGCCCAAGGAATAGGCACTGATCTAGAGTTTGCTGAACAAGTGTTTTCTCCATTCAGTTATACACAAATTAATTAGTTTCATCTAGTTTTTAGAACAAATGAGCTGAACTCATTAAGGACTCATATAAGCAGGATAGTGTCCATTTTAGTGATTCCTTAGAGAGTGAATCATTAGGTTATCCCTCCTAAAAACAAAAGGAAGAAGGATGAAAATCCTTGTCTCATTGGTTCATGCTATCAAAACCATAGCCTGGCTTATAATACTCTATTTCAAATTAATCATTGCAATCTCTAAAGTATTCTATAAGTTGTTACAGTGAAGTTTTAGGTACATAGCCAGTGAAATAAATAATCCACCAAATACATAGGTTGAAATATCAGTAATCTTTAAGAGGTAATACCTGCCTGAGTCTATGGAGCTCAAAAATGAAGAAGGATATTATCCAATTTTTAGCAATTAGCCTTTCTCTTGCCTAAAAGAGGTTGCATTCAAGTATACAAGGTATACTATCATCATTAGGTAAGTATTGCAAGAAAAAGTGCTAACAAATTGGCAACTCTACTGGGGATTAAGTATACAAATATTATTAAACAAATCAAAATTTCTGGAGTAAGTCAATAGTAAGACAGTTATAGAGTCATGTGTTTCAAAAAAGAAAGGACATATTCCTTATGTTTTATAAAAAGAGTCAAGTCTGTCTGTTGTTTGCTGCAAAATGTCTGGAAGTTTTTAGTTTCTCCAAGATAGTATCAAAAGAATCTCAATACTAGTGAGTGGCGACTTTGAGCTCTGATTTGAACCCATGTGCACATTGAAGAAAGACTACAAGAAAGAAAGGTGGGCTTGCAGTGATAGTGACAGCAGATATTTTATATGTTTTGAAGTTGATTTAAAGGTGTTCTCAAAGCACATATTTTGCAATAGCTCAAGTACATCTAGGTATTTTACAAAGTTTTAATAGTTTTCCTTATCAAGTGATTGCAACACTAAAGCAAAAAGGATAAAGGTGTGAAAAAAGTGGTTTACATATTTCAAGTTTTACTTGCATTTTTGCAAAAATCTGAATTAGAAATGAAATAAGTAAGAGTGGTAGTTTGTAATCTTTTTCAACTGCTAAGATGTCATATTCTTATGATTGGAGGGGTAGTAATTTGTATGGGGCAATTAGTTTTGAGGATATCCATGGATATCCAAATCATATTCCATCAAAGGTTAGGGAATGTTTACCAAAGTTTACTAGTTGTGATGAACAGTCAGCTGAAGAACATTTAGAAAAAATTGTTGATTTGGTAGACAATCATAATATCTCACATGAGGATGTATTGATGAAACTCTTTGTAATGTCCTTAGTTGATGTTGCAAGAGAATGGTTTAAAGACCTACCTCATGGCTCAATAGAATCCATGGAAGCATTAGAGGCTTCTTTTATTAAAAGATTTAGTGATTTTGATTAGCTTAGTGATATAGAGCAATACAATGAAGAAGAGCACAGTGATGAACATGGCATATCTGAATCAAATGATTTTATATTAGAGTTTGATCTTATCAAAGCGGAGACAGATATGTTGAGGCAGAGGCTTCAAGAGAGGGTGGTGTTACTTTTACAAGGACACATGAGCAGATAGATGAATCACCAAATGATTTTTTCATAATATTCATTAATAAGCTACAAGGCTATGGTATCATTTTTTATCCTCAGGAGTATGTATGGGTTGAGTTATTTGTTCAAATTTATTTCCCTCATACATGTAAGTTATCAATTGCTTAGAGAGCAGAATTTTTTCAACAAGTTATAAAATGGATAAAAGGTTTAGAAGATGCTTCTTCTAAAGACATATCTAATGTTGAAAGCAATGATAGCGAAGCTAAAATTTCTGAGATTTTTGAGGAATCTAATGATAAATTTGACAGTGAATCTAAATTTAATGATATTGAAAGTGATAAAGATGAATATATGTTTAGTAATGATGAAGAGTCTACTGTTGGTTAAGATATTGCTGACTATGATATTGATATAAAGCTTTATGAACAACAAGACAAAGAGAAAGATATATGCAACTAGCAAGATAACAGTTACGATGCAGACATAAGTGTTTGTAGTGAGATCACCAAACAAAGTGATATATTTTCAGAGGTTTCACTACAAGACTCCAACAATGAAGAAATTTGCAGCATCATGCAAGAAGACAGTAAGGAGATAAATGAAGAAGATGACTATTGTTCCCTTCATAGTGAACAAATTACAGAGATTTTATCTTTTGAGTATCTCAAATATTCAGGAAATAGAACCTTTGAACTTTCATGTCCATCACATATTGATTTTGATAAAGAAAGTGAATCAGTGCATTCTGATTTGGACATATGTGATACTATTTCTTCTTGCACTCCTTCATTAGGCTACAATAAAATTCAGTTTGATTTATCAGATGATGAGGGTTTTAGTATGGTTTCAGATTCAGCAGATATGGAAATTCCAAGTATTGAAGTGAATACTGATTTAGAGAATAGTGTGGATTTTGAATCTTGTCTTGATTCTAAGTTTGCCTTTGAACTATTTAATAGTGGTCAATCAATGGCTCAAGTTTCAAAGGAAGAAATTGAATGTACCAGTATTTTCCCTCCCACCCACCAATTTTCTTTGAGTTTATTTGATGATGTTAAGCTACAAGGTGCTCCTATTTTTGATGAAAAGGTTATTGCTCTATGTCCTAAGTTTGATCATATCCAAGGTGATGAGTTCTCTCTGATTTTGGATGATGTGCAAGTGATGGATGTGAATGAATTTAAAAATGCTAACCCAAGCAATATGGCAGATTGTGAGTGTTTTATTTTTCAGCCAGAAGGTGATTATCAAAGATGTGGCAATAAGCTTGGCATTGTTGATTATTCCATTGCATCTCAGTTTTTGCTAACTAATGAATGCATCATGCATATGCCACATACTTTTTAGAATTGCTATCATTTCCAATTTAGTTCTCAAGTGGATTATGATAATATTTTTTATCTTAAATTAATGGATAAAGGAAATAAGATTGATCAGATGCATGGAAATGGTAATTTCAGCTTATCTCTAATTTCTGAAGATGAAAACCAAGTGTATGACAGAGGTAAGAGTTGATCTCAGTTTTGGGGTTTTGAGCCTTTTGTAGATAGTGGACATATTGTATAGTTGTTTTCCCTTTCAGTTGTGTGTTTTCTTTTAGTTAGAGGTTTCCCCATTTTTGAGAAAAGACAAAAGTTTTGAGAGGTGTCAGTGAGAAGAGGAAAGTGAAAAGAGATAAAATCTGATTTTGAAGTTTTGGGGTGGTATGCTACTCCAGAGATCTGTGGTTCTCAGTATAAACTTGCATTTAACCATCCTCAGTCAGAGCCATTGTTGGTACTCTCAAATTTGGAAAAAATTTGGAGTGACCATGTTGAAATTTTCAGATAAGCAAAGTGAGTACCCTTGAAAACTTTGGTGAGAAGGCTCAGTTAGAATGCTTGTAAGGGTACTTGGATGATTTTCATGAGGTACAAATTGGAAAAAGGATTCAATGCCTTTAATTTTTCATATGCAGTGGGTTCCAACTCTTGAATTTCAATTCTGATATGTTTAGGGAGTAGCCATTTTGAGGGGGTCACCTAATTCTGCATTTTGCTAGTGTCATTTTGTTGTCCGGGGCCTAGTTTGTTTCTGAATATCTTTGCACCCTGTTGAGTTTCATAAGCCATCACTTTGAGAATGTGTTTCATGCATATCAAAGAGCTTTTTTTTTAGATCTCAGCTCATTCCCAATCCATTTGATAGGTTTTCATACTTCCCAAAGTTGGTTGCTCAGAACTGTTTGCATTTTTGTTCTGCCTAGAAATCTGAATAGCCCAGTTTGACGGGTTATAAATTTTGACCAGTTGAATCAATTGAGAAAGTTCCTTTTGTACTATGTTCCAGTGTTCACACACTCCAATATTTCTAGTTTGTAGATCCCTATGAAATAAGATGACAAGTTTTTTAGAACCATTCCATTGGTGAATAATTCTGATTTCCTGAGTTTTCAAGTGCAGAATTGCTAAGTTGTCCACTTTGAGGTCTTGAAAATCTATACCCGGGTGAGCATTTTGGATAATTGAGTTTTCCCTCATATTGAAAACATAGGAGTTTACTCACCTAAGGATTTAAAGATTCCTACCAATCCATTTATCCACTTTTCCAGAGCCTTTCTATTTCTGATTTATTAAAAGTTTCACTGAAACACAGAATTCAGAATTAAATGGCATACTTTGTAGTTTCCCTATTTACACCCAGTTTGAGGACAGACATAATTAAAGGTTGATCTGAATTATAGACCTAGAAATGAGCCCCTTTGAAGATTTGAAGATTTTGATCAATCCAGTTGATCACTTTTCCAAATTAAATCCAAATCAATTTTCTGCATATTTGCATGTTAAAGTTCAGAAAGGTGTTAGGATGCTAATTTTGTGGATTGGTATCAGTTAAGAGGTTTGT
Organism: Thuja plicata; assembly: GCA_018584345.1. Taxonomy (NCBI): domain Eukaryota; kingdom Viridiplantae; phylum Streptophyta; class Pinopsida; order Cupressales; family Cupressaceae; genus Thuja; species Thuja plicata. Next base: position 1,743,503 of record MU228105.1, read on the forward strand.
TTTCAGAACAAGGTAACTGAGGTTTTGCATTCTACACATGGAATTGAATCTAGGATCAGAGGTCAAGATTCTGAAGTTTCATCTTGATGACCCTACAAATTCAGTATCAAAGGCATTTTATTCAGTTTGTAGTGCAGAAAAGAGTTAGGTTTGCAAAATGGTCATTTTGGGGAAATGATAACTTTTGATCTGAAAGATGTTTTCAGGAACCAATCAGGGCTTCATGTTCATTACATATGAATGTACTATTTCACCTAATGGTAAAATTTCAAAGCTTGTTTCAATGATTTTACAGTGGTCGATCTGAGGGAGATTTTTGTTGTTTCAACATTTGCATTTGCATAATCTTCTGAAAATGCTAGGTTTGATTATTCGCCTCTTGCACCAGATGATGAATTTGAAGATGCCCTCTTGCATGCATATTCAGTATGAATCATTGAATTACTTTGCTAAGTAATGATTCTTCTAGGGTCAATCCAATATTATTCCGATTAGCACTTCTGGCAAGGTTTGCAAATTCTTGGTTGCAGAATACGTGAAATTACCCATTTTTCATGTTGTTATCTTGAAGCCCGAATCTTTTTAGATTAATTTAGTTGATGGAAGTTGTTCAGATGTTGGAGAAGGGTTTGTCTTCCAGTTCTCATGCTTGCAAGATGTTATTTTGTCAATTCTCAGAGCTCTTTCTTAAGGCTAGTTGCTATAATTGTGATCAATTTGCATAACTATTAAAATGTTTGAAAAGGTCACTTTGTTCTTTATGGTAAAAATTTAGAATGTGAAAAGGTGGACAAGAGGCATAAGATGCAAGAGTGCTTTCAACTAATGCAAAACAACAATCAATGCCATCTACCCAAATATCTTCTTTCCAACATTTTGTTGAATTGTCTATATTGTCAAAATCATACTTCAAGACCAGTTGTGTTCTCATACAACTACAATATCAGAAAGAGCTTTCCATGTGTATGGCCAAACGGAGGATCACCTTGTTTTTCAAGTGGTGCTACATTTTAAATGGGGATAAAAACATCAAGTGAACAACTCATGCCAGGAAGGAAGGAAGTCTGTGCAGACATAATGGAGAAGAGGCTGCAAGCTTCATTTGTATTATATCTAGCGCATAGATGATAAGGATTGTGTGAGACTTGAGGGTGAGGCCCACGTAGCAGAAGGAGTGCCATTATTTTGTTTGTTTTAGATTGTAAAGGGGAAAAAACTTCATTGCATAATGTGCTCCACAGGGAAAGTATTTATGAAGTTTTTAAAACATTGCAAACTATAAACATCGTAGCATGTTCTTGCGCAGACAAAGGGAGTTGCAGATTTTATTGCGTAGAGGAAGTTTTAATGATTTTGAAACATTAAAAATTCAAATCACTGAGTTTAATAACCCACACCTTGATAAAGGGAAAGTTTCTAGCATTTCAGAAGGTAACTGCCAAGCTTTGTTTATTATTGCTATCCAGACAGAGATTGTGCAGAATTTGAAAAGTAAAGACCAGCGAATATAAATTGCAAAGGCATAAAACATTTTGTAGAAATCACAAAATGAATAAGAATTGCATATAAATTACTCACACCAGAACCAAATGGAGAGCCCACTTAGCAAGGAAGGTTGTTTAAGATATTTGTTTAAATGACTTTCAAAATACATTGCCAGCAGCCTGCGATGGTATTTGGTGGAGTAATGGGAAGTTTTTGGAGTTTTTAAGTTGAAATTTGAAGAAGTGACTCCATGGAGAGAGGTGCTTAAACCGTTAAAACAAATTTATGGTCTCCATTTGCAAAGAAATGTCACCATTAATCAACAGTTTACTCAGTAAAGTTCCAGAAAAATGGAAAATAGTGAAAATGAAATGTCCCATATGCCTTGTGCTGTAGCGGTTTTTGGTCTTTATATGCTAAAATGCTTCCTCTATAAGTAAATAAGAGAGCCCAGAGGCTCTTAGCGAGCTCTTGAGGGTTGGAGGAATGGATGCATGGACAAACCACTATATTTTTAGATAAATTTCAAAAATGCCTTTGAAACCATGAAACCCATTATCCCACATTCATCCCACTAGTGAAAACTGAGATGTTTATATGCCAAAATGCAAACATGTTAATTTGAAGGAAGGTAAGGAGGCTATCCAAATGCATGCCTAGTCATCTGATTGCCTCAGTTTCTGTGCCAAAAAATGGAGGAAAACAAATTTTGACAAAAATGCCACGTGGCATCTAGTCACACAGTCGGGAGAAAGTTTGCAAGTAACCGCTAGGATTCAAAGACTTGGTGACTGAGTACTAGCAGTTAGTCGCATAGGCAGGAGCTGAAGAGGATAAACTACTGAGACTTGGTGATTGACCACTAGCGGTTAGTCATGAAGTAGCCAGAAGAGGAAGACGACTGTCGTGATGAGGAGGTAACTGTTGGTCGCATGGTCGCCAGATGGGAGTTAGCTGCCAGATGCTAGTTGCCGAGTCACCCAAGGTTGATAGTTGAGTTGAAATTTGTTGGCAACTTGGAGACTAAGTGTGGTCACATGGTTTCCAGGTGTAGATAAATTGTTAGATGTTGGTCACATGGTCGCTAGTTAAAGATGCTAAGTGGAAATTTATTTAGAGACAATGAGACTGTGGTTGGTTGCATGGTCGCCAGATTTAACTGTGGTTAGTAAAAATATTCAGAGACTTAGAGACCAAGAAGAAAATCTAACCAGGGTTAAAGGCACAGTTAAAAGACTAGTTTATAACAGTGAATCAGCATAAGCCACATGTCAATTTCTGGTAACTTCTGGGCAAAATAGGCAAAAAATAGGGTTTTCAAAGGAAATTTAAATGATATTCAGATTTTAAAGGGTAAAGTGCATACTTGGAAAAGGTATTTTATTTCAAATATTAAGAGTTGCATTCAGGGAAGATGTTTCAACACAAGGGATAATCAAATTTTTTAGAGATAGATGGAAATCAGATTTTCTCAGGTAAAGAAAGGTCAGATTTTGAAGGGGCAAATGAAATCAGATTTGCACAAAGGGATAAGACAAAATGCACATATATTTTATTGCAAAAATCAGATTGTTAGAGCTTTCTGGGAGGTTTTGTGAGAAGATATTTTCTCAGATTTCAAAGATATTTTCTTAGCAGATTGAATCAGATTGGATGGATTTCTCAGTGGAAAATGATGGATATTTGCAAGTGATAAAATCAAATTTTGAGAAGATAGATGGAGTCAGTTATTAATAGAATATATCAGATATTTTGAAAAGGAGGATGAGTGCAAATAATATTTTCAAAAAGGGGACAGGTGTGAATATCCTAGAAATATTAAGGTTTCTCCTTCTTCTATATCTTCTCTTCTCTTTTCTATTTTGGGGGTTCTAATTTCAGGTTCCTATTTTAGTTCCTGTGGAGGTTCATGATCTTGTTCTTGTTCCTATCTTTGCCTGGTTCAGTACAAGTTACCATTGGTTTGGAGATTTTTATTTGTAAAAAATACTTCTATTTCATGCTTAGTTCTTGAGTTTAATGTCTAGATATCTGGAAACAACTTGGATTAATGAGAATGCAGTGCAATTCCTATTCATTATTGTCTTGTCTCTTTTGACTGTGGTTTATGCTCTAGCATAGTTCATTTGTAAGGCATCTGAAATATACCTACTACAAGGTAGTGTGTCTAATCATTTGTGAGTCTTTCTCAAGGAGAGAGTTAAATTTTTTAAATGATTTCAGAGAGCAGGACATAGTTGTGAAGATTTGATGAAGAAGTATTGAGTTGAGTAGATTGTTTGTAAGGCATCCAATCTGGAGTGTATGAAGTTTGTAAGGCATTCTTCAGTATTGCATTAGTTTATTATTGTGGACATATGTTTTCATTGACTCTTTGCCCAAGGAATAGGCACTGATTTAGAGTTTGCTGAACAAGTGTTTTCTCCATTCAGTTATACACAAATTAATCAATTTCATCTAGTTTTTAGAAAAAATGAGTTGAACTCATTAAGGACTCATATCAATAGGATAGTGTCCATTTTAGTGATTCTTTAGAGAGTGAATCATTAGGTTATCCCTCCTAAAAACAAAAGGAAGAAGGATGCAAATCCTTGTCTCATTGGTTCATGCTATCAAAACCATAGCCTGGCTTATAATACTCTATGTGAAATTAATCATTGCAATCTCTAAAGTATTCTATAAGTTGTTACAGTGAGGTTTTAGGTACATAGCCAGTGAATGACATAATCCACCAAATACATAGGCTGAAATATCAGCAATCTTTAAAATGTAATACCTGCCTGAGTCTATGGAGCTCAAAAATGAAGAAGGATATTATCCAATCCTTAGCAATTAGCCTTTCTCTTGCCTAAAAGAGGTTGCATTCAAGTATACAAGGTATACTGTCATCATTAGGTAAGTATTACAAGAAAAAGTGCTAACAAATTGGCGACTCTACTGGGGATTAAGTATACAAATATTATTAAAGAAATCAGAATTTTTGGAGTAAGTCAATAGTAAGACAGTTATAGAGTCATGTGTTACAAAAAAGAAAGGACATATTCCTTATGTTTTATAAAAAGAGTCAAGTCTGTCTGTTGTTTGCTGCAAAATGTCTGGAAGTTTTTAGTTTCTCCAAGATAGTATCAAAAGAATCTCACTACTGGTGAGTGGCGACTCTGAGCTCTGATTTGCACCAGTGTGTACATTAAAGAAAGACTACAAGAAAGAAAGGTGGGCTTGCAGTGACAGTGACAACAAATATTTTATATGTTTTGAAGTTGATTTAAAGGTGTTCTCAAAGCACTTATTTTGCAATAGCTCAAGTACATCCAGGTATTTTACAAAGTTTTAATAGTTTTCCTTATCAAGTGATTGCAGCACTAAAGCAAAAAGGATAAAGGTGTGAAAAAAGTGGTTTACATATTTCAAGTTTTACTTGCATTTTTGCAAAAATCTAAATGAGATATTAAATAAGTAAGAGTGGCAGTTTGTAATCTTTTTCAACTGCTAAGATGTCATATTCATATGATTGGAGGGGTAGTAATTTGTATGGGGAAATTATTTTTGAGGATATCCAAATCATATTCCGTCAAAGGTTAGGAAATGTTTACCAAAGTTTACTGGTTGTGATGAACAGTCAGCTGAAGAACATTTAGAAAAATTTGCTGATTTGGTAGACAATCATAATTTCTCACATAAGGATGTATTGATGAAACTCTTTGTAATGTCCTTAGTTGATGTTGCAAGAGAATGGTTTAAAGACCTACCTCATGGCTCAATAGAATCCATGGAAGCATTAGAGGCTTCTTTTATTAAAATATTTAGTGATATTGAGCACCTTAATGATATAGAGCAATACAATGAAGAAGAGCACAGTGATGAACATGGCATATCTAAATCAAATGATTTTATATTAGAGTTTGATCTTATCAAAGCGGAGAAAGATATGTTGAGGCAAAGGCTTCAAGAGGGGGTGGTGTTACTTTTACAAGGACACATGAGCAGAGAGGAAGATGAATCACCAAATGATTTTTTCATAAGTTTCATTAATAAGCTACAAGGCTACGGTATCATTTTTTGTCCTCAGGAGTATGTATGGGTTGAGTTATTTGTTCAAATTTGTTTCCCTCATACATGTAAGTTATCAATTGCTCAGAGAGAAGAATTTTTTGGTATATTCAAGATGGAATATTGCAAGCCAGTAAGCACCCCCATGATAATAGGAAGCAAGCTTTATGATTGGACCTATCAAATATTTTTTGGGATTAAATATAAGACAAACAAACAAAGGCATATTCATAAATTAGTCTAAATATGTGAAGGATATATGAAAGACTTTCAAGATGGAATATCACAAGCCAGTAAGCTCCCCCATGATAATAGGAAGCAAGCTTTCCAAAGATGATGATTCCAAAACAATTGACAAGACACTATACAAGTCTATGATTGGAAAACTCATATATCACACTCAATCTAGACCTCATATTTCTAATGCAGTTGGCATTGATAGAAGATTTGCAGTTGAACCTAAACAAAATCACTTAATGGAAATAAAAATAATATTTAAATACTTAAATGGAACTATAGACTATGGTTTATGGTATCCTAACTTAGAGAATGTACTAATTCATGTGTATACTGATGCTGATTGGGCAGGTTGTGTTGATGATAGAAAGAGTACCTCAAGAGGAGCAGTATTCCTTGGAGATAGATTGGTCACTTGGACAAGAAAGAAGCAGAATTATATTTCTCTATCAACAACTAAGGCAGAATATGTAGCAGTAGCATTGAGTTGTTCTACAATTGTTTGGATCAAACTGATGATAAAAGACTTTGGAATTCAGATTGATTATCCTATTGTTATTCACTGTGATAAAAATAGCACTATCAATATGTCAAAGAACCCTGTGATGCACACAAAGACAAAGCACATTGAAATAAAATATCATTTTCTAAGAGAAAAAGTTGCAGATAAAGAAGTAAAGTTGGATTATGTGAGTACTAAAGAACAGTTAGCAGATATTTTTACAAAGCCTTTATCAAAAGATACTTTTGAGTATCTCAGGAAGAAGCTGGGAGTAATTCCCTTTGCTGAGTCTGATTAGAATTTGTAGCAAGAGCATCAGTCCTTGGTGACTGATGAATGGTTGACTACTCTACTTATGGAGTAGTACCTGTGCTTAATGGTATTTGGCACCCTTTTCCATTGATTTTAAAGGGGGAGTATATAGTAAGGGGGAGCATATACTCTAGGGGAGTATATAGTCATGAAAATAAAAATGCAGTCAAAAGAGCTGCAGCAGTGAAGAGGAACCTTTGATGAAAATATTAAGAATATTATAAAAATAAGGAGGATACTTTGGGTTGATGGTGTTTTTCATATCATATGTTGCCATCAATGTCAAAGGGGGAGATTGTTTGAGATTTTCTTCTGTACAAATAGTTGGCTGTATGTTTGTCATTGATGACAACATATAGTATACATCAGTGAAGTATATTCACTTTTTAGTATGGATATGTAGAAGCCTTGCACAGTTGTTTTTATTTTTTAGACATAATTACTACACCATTTACATACACATAGATTCAGATGTTTAGTAATAGTTGATTTATGTTACTTTGTTTACCAGACACATTTTTAGAAGATTGTTTTCAGAAAGTTGACAATAATTTTATTGATTCTTTAGTTGCATCTATCTATGGGATATGCATGTTTAGATTCATGTTTAGTTATGAGTCTATTTTAATTAACCAAAGGTGCTAATTATGTTTCATCTGAAGCATGATGTTTGGGTAATTTTGGTGGAGTTGACTATGTGAAGCGATGCGTCTATTCAGTTTAAGTTGTGTGGTTCTAATTATGTTGAGTGATTGGTTTGGCTGACTAAACTAGAGTTGAATGGATTCCTAAAGCCGACAAAGATCATATCTTTTGGAGAAGATACTTATAGTAGTTCGTTTGAAGATCACCAAGTGTGAATGATAAGAAAAGAAATAGAAATAGGATAGAACATAATGTTGATTTTTTTTGGATAGTAAAGCCATTTCATTCATTAGATAAAGATCTATGTGAAGAAGCAGAGAGTATATACAATTCATTGGAACTGATCAAGATATCGGGTCTACCAAAATAGTTCATTTTTAGATATAGTGTATATCTATTTTACTGAAGGTTACAGCCTTCACCATATTAAGCAGTGAACTTTTGGACAGTGAGTCCTCACCCCTAACAAGGTTATTTGTAAAAGACCCCTAATAGGGTCAGACCCTTAACTAGGTCACTGTACTTATTTCTTTGTAAAGATCAACTCCTAACAAGGTTTTTAGATCTTCTAACAAGGATTATTATACTCAAGTATAGTTCTTTGTGGGTGCTAATTCCCACCGGGGTTTTTACCTGGTTTGGTTTCCTCGTAACCAAAATTGTGGTGTTATATTTTGTGTTATCTTAAATGTGTATGTGCTTATGATATTCTGTAATTAATTGGAGAAAATAATTTAATTTACTGATAACTGATTCACCCCCCCCTCTTAGTTATCCATTGGGACTATTCCAACAACAAACTCACCAACATTCTGAGAATTTCATGGAGCTCTTACACTTCTATAGTCAGCCGCATATGCATTCCCATGAGAAGTTATATTTTCATATTTCTAACATCTCATGAAACCAAAATTCATCATTCCTTTAATGTCCCTTGCCATCTTACATGCTTGATATAAATTTTGAGGCTCTTTATCTCTCAGCTTGTAACTCATTTTTTGTCAAACACACACAAGTATACAACCAAAGCCATAGCATCTTGGGGTCTACACTTAGTAATTTTATTCAATGTCTTCATAAATCTAAGATTGAAATTACATACCAGCTCCTCATCTTTAATATGAGTGTCAAAGAAATCAGCAATCAAATCATATTCACTAACCCATTCTTTGTATTGTTCATTGATTGCTTCTTCCAATTCTTTCCATGAGCTGATAGATTGTTGTAACTTAAATTAGAACCATTCTCTTGTCTCATCTTTCAAAGACTTTGCAAACAAATTCATAATGACATCCTCATGAACAACATCAAATTCCTCTATCATATTAATGAACTCATTCAAATGCTTCTCAGCCAATTCATCTTTTATACCACTGAATGTTGGAAAATGTTTTTTGATTTTGGATGAAATAAAATTAGGGTAACTCGGAATGCCATTGAAATTTAGGGATATATACAACTTAATGTTGAGACCCTCTTTGCTATATTGTTGAGACATCTTATTAGGCATGGTTACTCTCAACATACACAAGGCTGGAAATAAACAAAATACATTCCCAGATGCCTTCACCAACACTTCAGTTTGACCATAAAGAACTTGACCAAACTTTTCAAACCACTTGCCTACCACAACCAAAGATGAAAGCTAAAACTAACAACACAGTAGTATACAAACCCTATTTTAGTACTTTCCCCTTTTAACTAGTGCTACTATCACTTGATAGGGAAACAATTCTTGATTCTTTCTCAAAGAAAATGAGGATTACCTGGATAATTATTTTGCTACCATTATTCTCCTTATTCCTTTCTAATTTTGATCGATCCACCATCGAATGTTTTGAGCATTTGCTAAATCCTTGCACAAGTTTCTCCAACTAATCATCAAATTTATTTATTAAATGCACATTGGTACAAAGATCTTTCAGAGTCGCCACTCACTATTGTGAGAATTAATAAAATATTTGCAGAACAAAGACAAGTTGGTATTCAAGAAAAGATAGCAGACTTTCAGCAATTCAATTGGATATGACATATTTCTTTTCCAAAGAAGACATTCATAATTCTTTTAACAACAACAACTAGGCAAATAATTATGATAAGAAGAACTTTCATATTTATAAACATTTATAGCTCTTATCCTCAAATAGATATGGCAAAAAATGTCTGGATTTATAAACAAACAGGCTAGGAGTCTAGCTCAACTTTATAAACTTGAATTATTTATTTCAAATTACTTCAACTCCCCAGTAGAGTCACCATTTTGTTGGTTCTTTTTTACATTGTGATTAATGACAACAACCTTTTGACCCTTTGATATATTTTGAAGAGTAGCCAACTCCCGGTATTCAACCAAGACTGAAAAGGACAAATTAACAAGGATGCAGATCCATCCTTCTACGCTTTAGGTTCTGAAAAACCAAGGGGGGGCACCCTTTAATGCCTTCAATAATTTTTTTGGCATCAATCAACAACAATCTCATAAAGGCTTCAACACGACCAAGAGATACTAGGTGACCGACTAACCACCTATTGAACATTGACCTTGAAGTGGAACATGATATTAGTACAACAAAAAACCACATAAAACCTTTAGATATTTGGATTTTATTTCTCTAAATGCAGAACATAGCCAAGACTTAACCAAATATGCATCAATATAGAAGATGCTACTCAAAGATCAATGCTTTATCCATTGGGAAATCCCCTTTAACCAAATTCAGAAATACAACAATCAACTTTTGTCAGAGAGTCCAAGCCATAAAAATAATAAATCTAGATCAATACTACTTATAGAAATCCTCTTTTAGACAACTGAATGAAACTATGTCACATCTATAGCATCATTTAATATAATCCTGGATCAGAACTAAAGAATGATAACACATAGATAAATAAACTCCATGCCAAAAATTATAAAATTCAGACTTCACAAGACTGACGCCAAGGAGAGATTTGAATCTAGAATTATCATATTAAGTGTGAAGAATCACATTACTATAAAAAAATTTGCAATCAGGAATATGTCACTTTAATAAGATGCAAAATATCAATGACATTCTATTCTATTTGAATACAAAAATGGTACAATCAACAAGCTATATCCCTAATGGAACCATGAAATAACTTGAAACTCCTGGAGCCAGTACTCTGCAACTCTCTGTGGAGACCAAAATTTGTAACCCTGTAAAATGGAAACAAAACTAAATATGTAGCCAAAGAAAATCACTAGATTTCTCCTCCAACAAACACCTATCATCTTACCAAAATATTTAAAAACTACCCTACCTCAACTGCTTAAAATATAATTTTATTTGCAGAAATAGCTCTTTTGAAATCAAAAATACCTTCTCCCTTTCACTAATGATCTGATTTAATTTTCTATTTTCTAGGAAAATACTTTGATCCTACATCAAAATATACTGTAAAAACACAATCCTTGTTTTGATACCTTTCCGGTAGTATATGATACTTGATACTTCTGCTAAAAATTGCCCCCTGAAACCATTCATCAAACTCTTCCCTCCATGCACATTCATATTCAAATTTAATTTTAAATAGTTGGACTACTGAATCTTTTATTACTTTAAGACCCTCATTTTAAATCCTTTCCCTGCATATTTGGGTATTAATTTTTAATCTTTATGCCCCCTTTTTTCCTTTTGTTCCACCTTTTAATCATTGCATTTTCACCCATATTTCACAAGCTCGTGCCATGTGGAACCCTTTGATTGGCCCATATGTCCACTTGGGGGACTTTGTTAACTACCTCATTCAACTGCCACGTGTCATGTTGTCAGGTTCCCTTGATGGTAACTACCTTGCAACTTCCTCTTTGAGGCTTTGTGATAGTCGTTGATCTTACCTACCTTGGGATGCATGCTAGCTAAGATGATCTCCTACGCTGTTGCAACCTTATCTCCACCTGGATGACATTCAACCTGCTCTATTTGTCACCCCTACCACATGTCAGCCTGACACATTCACTTGATGGTAACTACCTTGCATCTTTCAGATCAAGTCATTGCGCCAACTGTCAATCTTGATCACCCTGGGATCTGCACAAAATCTGCAAGCCAATCCACCGTGTCACCTACCACATCACCTCTGCGGGGTCCATCAAAATTTTATTTTCATCCCCTATTGTCGCGCTTGCTTTTTGAGGCACCTCCTAAGCTCACATGTGTGGATAGCCTTCGGGCTTCTTCTTCTTTCACTATGTGAGCCCTTTTGGTTATAAACATCTAAGTTTCCCTTTTCCTATTCAATGTGGGACTAATCTGTCTTGGTTTTTTAAAGCTTGTATGCATTTTGCCTCAAAATTTATGGGGTTTATCATGCACTAAGTCCTCCAGCTCGTGTAGTCTCCAAGAGCTTCTAGCTCTTACTTCATATCATTAACTGAGTGGTTTAGTATAAAAAGATTGAAAAACCCCGCCACTTCATGCATGTGGGATTATTGCACTTCACATTTTTGCTTGAAACTTCTCACATAGACAACTCCTAGTGTGCAACCTGCATGATTTGATGGTGATTCATGCCTTGCACACACTTGAAACATATTCTACACTACCTCTTACTTTTATATTGCCTACGCAGCCTTTCATTAACCTTACAAAACTTTCATTAAAACTATATATTGCATAGGTTCAACTTGGTTTTACACTTGGCATTTTCCATGTCTGTGTTTAATGGATAGCACTCCCTCCCTGGCATTTAAAACAATTTACATGCTCTGAGTGTGCTTTCATATTACCCTGCGCAACATACAAAGGGCTTTGTCTTTGCACATGCTAATTTTCAATGTTTTAAAAGTTTTACAGTCTGCCCATTTCATGTGCAAGCCTCGAGCCAATTGCATTTTCTTGGAATTTTCATTAGATAGTTCACGTGGCTTGTCTTTGTTTCTATCATTCCATGCATTGACCCTTAGTCTATTCCCTCCACATTGTGCAGGTCTTTCAACAATATGCGTAGTTTTTTAAACAATGACATGCCTTGCCTACATTTCCACATTACTTGTCTAAGCTTCTAGCGTGCGTCATGAAAGGATGGGAGTTTGAAATGGTTATGTAAATTTGCATTTATGCCTCCTGCGTAGACCAGCAAAACATCATTTTGGACATTCTTTTTTAACTGTTGATATAGTGGCTATCCATTGGTCATTGCAAATGAGAGAAATATTTGTGCCTCAATTGAGGCACTCCAGTGTCATATTCATATTTCCTAATGTTTCTGCTATTCTAGGAAAAATCTCTAGCTTGTTTATCACACTTCTTTCTTATTTAAGATAATCATGAAGCATAGAATAATTGGGTAAACCAATTCCAACTGCTGAAGAAAACAAAAGGAGGATTCTCTCTTTATCCGATTTATAGCTTCACAAAAGTAACTCAACCATTTTCACAACATCTTCACCATCTGCTTCAGCCGCAAAATGCAGAGATGTTCTCCATCACAGTCATGTTCTTTGAATGGATGGGCTCCCTCTTCAAGAAGCAATTGAACAATTTTCTAGGGGTCTACACATGTATGGTGCCTTAACATAATTCTTACAGTCTTCTTTTTAAAACCAATTAAATAAGCTTTTCCACTATTTTTCGGTTGCCTAGAGTAGCAGCCACATGCAAAAGGGTTGTTTGGCTAGAATCTTTGACAAAAAAATGCATTTGAAATGAGATTTATACAACTGAGAGAACCTGGATTTATACCTTGTGCTCTGGAAATGAAGAGCCTTAAAACATTTTGCAGTCTCTTTAAATGGTATCAAAGGATTTTGAAATTGGTTTCACACCCACCATTTGCACTTGCTTCTTGTGTTTTGATTCACATCCATGTGTGCCTTGCACCATCCTCATTCACTCCTCTACTTCTTGCACTTTTTGTTCTCTTTTGTTATTTTTTGTCTTCACAAGTTGTATTCGCACTTTCGACACATCAATTCTCCGACTGGAAGCTTGCAAAAGACTCACATTTTCCAATTTGTGCCAATCACAAACTAGCAATTACCATTAAAACTTGTGTTGAGAACTGTGAAAGAATGGTGTGATTCCAGAACTTCAAACTATTTTCAATGAGAAGTAGGCCTCTGAAAGTCTCAGTGCATGCTCATATAACGGTAAATTCACCTTTCCACAGAGCTATTTATGTGTATAGAGATAACTTTTACACCTCTACAAATTGATCACACTAACAACAATTAGCCTCTTGAACTACCTTCAAAAATTGACAAAATCAAGTAACTGAGACATGGTGCTAGGAACACACATTCCTCCATACTCCAAAGTGATATCTGATGAGACCCAGCCAGTCATGATATTTTAAATATTCAATTCGCCTCTTCAAAACTATTCTACAAATTACCCTCTCAAGTAACAATAAAACACATTTGGTTTTGACTTTGAAAACAAATCAAGCGACCTCTTGAAGTCTTGGGCTTCAGGATATTGGAAGTATGTCATATGGAGAGCATGAATCCAGAAGGAAAACTCATCATGATCAACCAGTCACATTTGGAACACCCTTGAAGGTAGCCACTTGGAATTACAGAAAATGACAACATGAGGAATACTAATTTCTGCAAATGAAAGGAATCTGGATAAGCATGCATATGCAACCCTCATGAGCTAAAAGCCTTGCAAACTTGGAGTAAATTTGGTTTACAATATAGGGGTTGTATTTTATTAATGTGACCAATCACGGTATTCAAGACATAACATCACGAATAGAACCTCCAACTAAACTGTGCAACTGATCTGCATTAAACTATTAGAAACTGCAAATGGAATCAAATTGGCAAACTGCCCAAAAAAATTCATCATGGCCTAAAAATTTTCATGGTAGCACATTTCCATGACTAAAAATTAGGGGAGCATTCAATTTTCAATTCCATTTAACTGGGTGTAAACTTTTAAGACTTCAAAGTAGGTCATTCGACAAATCTGCACTTTACACTGAGAATCAAAATTAATTGCAAACGAAATGAATTTGGAAAACTATGCAAATGAAATCATGGGGGTCTGGAAATGGGAGCGGGGATTCTCTCTCATGCCTATAACACCTTGGCATAATCCTTAAATTATAAAACTTTATTTTTCTAAAGATGCAAGTATGCAAAGTAGGTCATTTACTATAATCAGGCAATATACAGAATGCAGATTTAATTGAACACCTCCAAATAACCTTCTTCAAAACTCATCAAAAATTATAACTAAAAGTTGTGACCCATTACATCTACCTCATGATAGTTTTTTAACATGTTCGCCAATCAGTATGTCATGAAAATCATTAGGTCACATTTTACTTGCACTTCAAGTAGGCATCTTCAAAAAGTTTTTAGGGGTACTCACCTTGCCTTAGAGAAAATTTTTAATTTTTCACTCCAAATTTGTGCCAAATTTGAGAGTATGAACAATAGCAGTTATCGAAAATCTCTTAATAGAGTAGAATTAACAGTCTTTTTGTAAATCCTCTCACAAGGTAGCATTTCTATGTTGAAGTGTTGAAGACCTCTAACAAGGCCACTCGTCACTGGGTGATTAAATACTTTAAAAAGGTCACACCTAATAGTGTGTTATTGTAACCTTTAACAAGGTTGGATCCTAATAGGGCTCACTTCAGAAGAGTGAAAAATAGTAACTAGTTACATTGGTTGTTTTTCCCATATTGGGGTTCCACGTTAAATTTTGGTGTCACTTGTGTATATGTTATTTGTTTTATGCTTTATGTTTCTGCACTTAATCTCTAAAGTATAATTGTGTTGGATATTATAAAGATTGCTTTGACACCCGAGTTACAGAAGAATATCTTAATTAAGAGAGTAACAGTGATAAATTATTTAAGACATCTAAGGGATAAATGATTTGTTTTAAAGTAGCTGATTCACCCCTCCCCTCTTAGTTACTTATTTGATTTCCAACAATCACATATATTTACACTTATGTAGTGATGTTACAAAAATGTCTACATTCAGACTGAGAATAGTTGGTGAATAGGATGAGTTATTTTAGTTTTGACGGAGTTCAGTCGGGCATTGAAGACAATTCGGTGTTGACCGAGTCACTCGGGTATTTTAGTCATGGTCGGGCATTCAGTGGCAGCCAACTAACAGTGATTTATATTCTATAATTAATTTTGTACATGAGGATGACTTAATTGTACTTTATTAGTTAGAAGTATATTCAAGCCGACTTGACAGGGCACATCATATATATGAAAGGTCAAGTTTGGATTGAATGTGGGAATTAGAAAGTGTGAAAGTAGAAGTGTGGAATTCTGTGATATGAAGAGTGTAGGAAAAATCAGATGGGATTTTGATTGACTACAGATCACTCAAAGCTGCAGTAGAATTGAATAATTGAATCAGAGCTTCAAGTGCTTTTCAGAGAAGGTTTCAAGGCCTAAGCTAAAGATCAGAGATGTCTTACGGAAGGGAGATCCCAAAGCTAAACAAAGACAATTTCCTAGCATGGTAGGAACTGATGAAGCTACATCTATCTACTATCAAAGATGTTGGTTTGTAATTTTTGGAAAGAAAATATGTGGAACCAACAGGGACTATGACTATGGAACAAAAGCTTCATTAAATAATGATGATTGATATAGCTTCTTCACTCAGGTACTCAAAATTTGATGAATTCAAGGACTGCCCTACAACCTATGATATGTGGAATAAATTACAGGACATTCATGGAGGAGATGCAAATGTAAAGAGAGCCAAAGAAGAAAGTCTAAGAGGACAATTTGACCAGGTGAAAATGAAAGAAGGAGAAGCCATTACAAGATACAGTGAAATAATCAAGAGGATTGTGAGTGCCATGAGAGCTGTCGGTGGAATAATTGAAGATAGAATAGTGGTCAGTAAGGTACTAAGAACTTTACTTCCTATCTATTTTATTAGTGTTTCAGCTTTTCAAGAGATGATGTGCAACAAAGAAATAACTCTGGATACAATAGTGGGAAGGCTTACAACTTTTGAGCTAGACAAATTTGACAATTAATCTCAATGACAATACACAATTGAATAATTGTATCATAGGTTCAAGTTCTTTTAGAGAAGGTTTCAAGGCCTAAGCTAAAGATCAGAGATGTCTTATAGAAGGGAGATCCCAAAGCTAAACAAAGACAATTTTGTAGCATGGCAGGAGCTGATGAAGCTACATCTATCTACTATCGGAGATGTTGGTTTACAATTTTTGGAAATAAAATATGTGAAACCAATAGGGACTATGACTATGGAATAGATGATGGAACAGAAGCTTCAAAAAATAATGATGATTGATATAGATTCTTGACTTAGCTACTCAAAATTTTGATGAAGTCAAGGACTACCCTACAGCCTATGATATGTGGAAGAAATTATAGGAAATTCATGGAGGAGATGCAAATGTAAAGAGAGACAAAGAAGAAAGTCTAAGAGGACAATTTGACCTGATGAAAATGAAAGAAGGAGAAGACATTACAAGATATAGTGAAAGAATCAAGAAGACTGTGAGTGCCATCAGAGTTGCAGTGATTTTTTTTGGAGTAACTGATTTATTTTGCAGATGTGGTAATGACCATGTCTGCCTCATCCTGTTCAACAAAAATAGGCAGCTATTTCAATAAGGACATGGAATATTCCTCTTTATCACTACCTTGTTGATGGTTATCCTTCTTTCCTAATTGACCTTCAACCATAGGTAATGGAATGTCATCCTCTCTTTCAAAAAAAGGGGGAAGCTCATAAAATAAATCAAGCAAGAGCTCAGGTTGAGCATCAATATCCATTTCTTCACCTTGTTGTCCCAACCTATCAGAATCATTACTCAGCACTGACACCTCTGATTTTCTCACTTCTTCATAACATGAAATCTCATCCACCATAAGTCTTTGCTCTAATTCTTGACTAGTATCCTTGATAATACTTGGCATCTGACAGCCAGAAGGTAGAGCCCATGAAAGTTTCCATGGTAGTTCAGTATCTTGAGAGACTAGAGGGGTCTCTTGGGATAAACAAATGTCCTGAAAGAACCGCCGTTGTAGATTGGTGGGATGAAACTCCTCAAGTATATGCTCTTGGAAGGAATGACTTCTTCAAAAACATGGGAAGCTAAAATTAGAGGATTTAGATGGAGACATAGAAGACATACCTTTTTTTAAGCTTGGAAAATTTAAGACCCCATCCTTGAACTGCTGCTCCTTTGTAACCAGCTCTCTTTGATGACCTTCCCCAATAGGTTGTTGTACTTCCATCTTAGGGAGACATGCTTAAGAAGCTACTACTTCTTTCTACAACACCACCAAGTTTTCTCCAATAGGAAACTCATAGTTCATGAAAACATGTGAATAATCTAGAGTTTCCTTTCCAAAGAATGAGGTTGAGTGATAGCCAGCTGCTCGATTTCTTTGTGTTGGGACCATCCTCTTTACTGGATTGTAGGGATGAAATAGATTTTTTACCAAATTCTATTTTTGACCTTGATAATTTTCTTGATATTGTGGTCTTCTTTTCTGATAGGATTGTCCCTAATCTTGTGGCTGCTAGTTAGGACCTTGATTTTGCTGCTAAAGAGGTGGTCTAACTTCCTTATTCTTCCTTCTTATATTGGTAAAATATTTGGTTAGAGTTAGAAAAAATTCTTTCATTTCTTGTGGACCACTTTGTAATAAGCTATTTGTTGCTTCCTGATCACCTTTCATTGTTTGCAGTTCTTGGTGAAAACTTTCTCTTAATCCGTTATTGCTAGAACTAGATTGAGGTTCTACAATAGTGGGTATGGGGTTGAATGGAGGAATTTGCAGAGGCATGTTGGGTTTAATAATAGGGGAGATAGGCATAGGTGGCCTTGGGGTTATCATACTAGCCTCAATTAGACAATTTTATGCCTTAATAGAAAAATTTTCTGCCTTAACATGTAGTTATTAGTAATCTTGTTAAAATTTAGTTATGTTCATTACAGCCTATTCATTAAATTATATTTTTGTAAATTGCAGATGAAATTTAAAAACTAGTGCAGCTCGCCCCAACCCACAAGGTTCATATCACTATGGGTTAATAAATGTAACAAGATTATTCATTCCTTTCTCCTTTTAGGGTAATGAAGTACCTCCCAAAGACTAAATCATGATAGATATATCGCTATTCAAGATTTTAAAGAAATATAGAAAAGAACAATCTTCTAAAGGCCTTATATTAACAAGAATCCTATTCCATGTCTTGAGAAATCTGCCATTAAAATCTACCATCTGCTCTTGAGGGGCTCTCGTGATGATTTGGGGTTTCTCTACTCGAGACAAAGAGTCTAATTTAGCTTAAGAGTATTTGTTAAGGAGTTCTCCAAGCCTGTCCCATGAATTAATGGAGCCAAATGTGAGAGTTCTAAACCACTCCAGGGATTTACCCTTAAAGGAGGTTGCCAACAACTTGGTAGCCACATCTTCTTCGGTGATATTATGTATACTAAAGATGGTAGCCACATCTTTTATGTTCTCACAAGATTTTATTTGGCTTTCACCTATGAAATAAGGTAAAAATTTTAGTGCTGCTAGAGACACATCATGGTGTTGGGAAAAATTTAATGGACTACCTTGATTAAAGGGTACAAATGCAAATTGCCTTGCTATAACAATGATCTATTTTTATCAAAAACTTTATTAGGACTAGTTCTTCTTGTTCTTAACACCCATGGAGTCACTAGACATGATTTGAAGAGAAACCTCTTTAGGTTAGTACTATGTAATCAACATATCAGAGATGACATAGTCTTGAAAGATGAACTTCATTTTGTTGTCCCACCGGGCATTCCAGAATTGTTATACACTAAATTTTGCACCCTGCTAAGTGATTGAGCCTAACAATCTAGTATAACATGGGAATCACTTCTAGGTTGTGGGACCTCTGCTAACTGAAGTGAAGCCTCTGGATTCTATGCTGGTTCCTCTTGGATAATCACCTTATTTTCTTTTGACAATGAAAGTAAACTTGGAAGGAAAAGGGATAGAAGGAGAACTAAAGGGAAATGAATGAAAAGAAAATTATCCTACTAGGTGATGCATGAAAGGTAACATGAATCACAACAAAGTGACCAAAACTAGTATGAAATTTCCTGGATCTAATAGAACACAACTTCCTAAATAGGCTTACATAAATATTTCATAGAGAGGTCTGAAATGAAAAGAGACTCTTCAAGGAAAGAGAAATTTTCACAAACAATAGTGTATCCAATGGAATAGACACAGACTATGACCTGCAAACAGACATTCACTCCAGAAAATAGGCACAAAAATAAGACAAAATAATAGGGGATTGAACAATATCCACAAGATCATCTAAATCAAATCATTCATAGTAGTGTACAAAGATGTAGAAAGAAAGAGGGCTCAATAAATATAATATTTCTCTAATATCAACCACTATATTTTAATTTAGATAAGAGAAATACAGACAAGAAGGCCCATGGATAGATAAAATATCACAAAAATCCTTTGCATTATCTGGAATTCAATGAGAAATCACAAAGAGATGAAAACTTGAGGGCACAGAGAATGCCACAGAAAGTCTTGCATAAGATGAAAAACCTCTAGCTACAAAATCTTATAAAACTATTTATATACAACCTTCCCTAGAAAACAGGCTCAAGAGTCAATCTATCTAATCAATTAGGGAAGAATTAGGGTTACAATAGATATTAATTAAACAATACAGAATCCCTAAAATAGTCAGGTTTTCTCATCAATACACTCAAGCAATATCTCAAAAGATCAGATACAGTCATGAATACATCTCCCGTCATCATAAATTTGATTAGAATAAGTTGTTGACTAATCTACCATGTATGAGACTTCGTCTTTATCGCCACTGCATTGATCCTCTAAAATCATATTTGAATATTTGAATATTTGTTTATAATGTTCATAGGTGACATGAATGTTTGTATCAACGACTCAGAAAATTACCTGACTTCCTATTTAAAATACAACTGTTGATCTATCTTTATCTTTATCTATGACTTTGAGTTTAGATCTTATCATAGACACATGGAACTCTGGTGCAATGCCTCAAAGATTAAACATATTCATCTTTATTATTAATCCTTTACGCCTACCGTCTGATTTTCTTTACTTGTTGTGTCTTTACTTTATCTTTTCAACTTGGGACCCATGATGTCATCAGTGCCACATGTCATCTTAGTGCAATGCCTTGATCATTATATTTTGATTACATCTTCATTGAGGCTTTGTGCAGTCTGTCTGATCAAACTAAACTTGACTAGTCTTTAACTTCAGTTCTTCTTTTCTCAGATTGTCCCACCGTGGACACGTGTCTTCAAGGTGTGTTGCATTAATGGATAGATTTTGAGCATATTTGAATTGAGGCTTTATGCCTACCATTTGATCAAATGGGAATTTCTCAAAGATTACCCTTTGTTCTGACCTTAGCCTTAACTTTCCTTTGACTAATCTTTAAACCTGGTATCTAAAATTCTTCATGTCTCCAAGTCACTAGATCATCTCTTTAACTCTAAGTTTATTGCAAGATCACACACCAGCCACAAGATCAGACCCAAGATCAATGATATGTGCTTAGTCTCTCAACCATAGAAGAATATTCCATTTCATTGCAAGATTATGGGAGAACCACAAGATCATAAAATGATCGACGACTCAGATCATAACTTGACTTTAACTTTACTACAATTTTGATTCATTTTGAGATCACGTGACTGAAGAAAAATCTAAGTCATTGGAGGATTTTCTAACTCTGGGGTTTATTCTTAGATTACACACCATCCACAAGATCTGAAGAGAATCAATGGTTCATCTTTAATCGTTGCAAACCCTGAACTGATCTTAACTTAACCTGCCTTGACCATGATCTATTCTGAGATCACAGGACTAAAAAAAACTCCAAGTCGCGGGATGATTTGATAACTCAAGGGTTCATTACAAGACTTCATTCAATCTGTAAGATTTAGAATGTGATCAATGATCATGATTTCAACTTGGTGGGCCCATCTTCAACTTTACCTGACTTAAACTTTAACCTTGGTCTATCTAAGGATTTAGCGAATGAAAGAATACCTGAAGTCGCGAGATCATTTTGTAACCCCAAAAGTTTATCATGAGATTTCATGTCATCCACAAGATCAGAACAAGATCAAAGGCTTGTTAGTGCTTTTTCTTACGAAATCTATATAAGCATCAATGCTTGACCCTATGACTCCCAACTTCTGATTCTAGCAAGTAAAAATACTAATTAATGAGGTTTGATCCTCCTACTTTGAGCTCCACAGACTCGGGTGGGTGTACCTCTTCAGACTCACTACTTCACAATGAAATCCTACAGTGGATTAGGGTTTCTTGCAATAATCTACTAATGTCTTTTGCTGCAATCGATGCAGAGCTTAGAAAGCCAATCCATGATATTAACAAAAGTAAACAATCATTACAGAAAAATGGCAAATGTGAGAAGGATATTCATCCTTCTTCTCATTGAGTTCTAGACTCAGGCAGGGTAGCCCATGGATTTCTTCTTTAAAGAAACTAACATGTACCCTTACATTCACAGAATGCAAGACATAGACATTTCAAGCACTCATATAGAAATTTAAAATTAATTTGAATAATTGATTGATGAAGAAAACTGCTAGTCAAGAAAAGACCAGTGCCTTATCTATTTGGAAACAGAGTCATACAAATGTACATTACCATAAAACCCCTACTCCAAACTCAAAAACCTAAATGAAATGCCTTGCAAGCCATTCTTCTCATTTCAATACATGGACATCAGATTCGTATGCATACCTATAACTCTCAGAATTTGAAATCAAGACTTACTCTCTCCTTGAAAGAAACTTAAATTCAAACCCACAGCTACCTTATAACAAGTATATTAACATGCCTTACAAGTTAATATGCAAGAATCAAGACAATAAATACAAAGACATCAGACAAGAACTGAATAGGGATTCCATTGTATTTATTAAAATTCATCTTAAACTGTACATTTGCAAAACAAAGAACACAAAGAAATAAGACTCAAGAGCCTTAATACTGCCCAACAACATCAATTTCAACATCCTCCATACAATTAGAAGAAAAACCAGATATAGGAGAAATTGAAAAACCATCTCCTTCATCAACACCTGTCTGCTTCTCAAAATATCTGCAACTGCTCAAACTATAACTACAAAAATATGGTCCCTCAAATAACCAGCAAAATCATGATCTCCATTCTGAGACCTTTGTGATGATATATGATACTCTATACTTTGGATCAAGTTTGGCCTCTGAAACATTAATCCAGTGTGCTATAATTGTGTCACACTTCTATGAATCCTTACATTTAAGAACACTCAAGAATGAGGTCTCAAAAATTGATCCATAGCTCCCTAGGCATGGAGTGTAAGGGTTTTTAGAATGCTCTTAGCTAGAGCTATTAAGCCTATAACCTTGCTAGTAAACCATGCAATGGGAGATTCAATGAAGACAAGGGCAAGAATGTCAATATCCTCAAGAATCAAGAATGAAATG
>MU228105.1:1809865-1839082 GCA_018584345.1 Thuja plicata
TAAGAGGAATAGGTAGGGTAGGGTAGGAATAGGGTAGGTTTCTAGGTAGGATTAATAGGTCTTATTAAATTTAATCTTGGTTTAGAAGAATATTAGAAATGTGGGGAAATAAATAAATTTAAAATTTGTTTAAAAGGGGATTTGTGAGGGATAATGTATTAAATAAGATTTAATACATTAAAAGGGATAGTATTTAAATTAAACTCAAATACTTAGGAGCATGAATCGTATTTAATTAAATAAATTTAATTAAATAGATAGAAGAATATAACAAATATAATTAATTAAAATTAATTATAATGTTATGGGAATATTAATTAAATTAATATAAAGACGATTTTAGACGTCTACAATATATAAGTATTTTTTCAAGCTTTTGTAGGTAGGTTTTTCAGGATTATGTAATATTTTTTTAGTGGCATTTCTTTTTCCCCCAAATTTTCATACGTTTGTAATTTCTCATTGAAGTTTAGATTATGCAAAGAATTTTTGTGACATATTCTTTGTTCCTAGGCTTTTCATGTCTATATTTCTCTCTGAAGCATAATATAGTGACTGAGTGTTGAAGAAATTCTTTGAGTTATCTAATTCCTCTTCCTTTCTACAAATTTGGGTACTACTATGAATTATTTGATGAATCTAATCTTGTGAATTTTATTCATTCCCTAATGTATTGTCTCATTTTTGTACCTATCTGCTGGAGTGAATGTTTGTTTGTAGCTTATAATTTATGTCTATCTTCTTGAAGCTATTTTTGTGAGAATACTTCATCTCCCTAAATGGTTTCATCTTAGAACCCACTATGAAACATTTATGCAAGCCTATTTAGGAGGTTGTACTTTTCTTAAGTCATATATTTCATGCTAACACTTAGTCATCTTTCTTATAATTCATGTTCATTTCAAGGTATCACTAAATAGATTAAGTTCCTTCTTTATTTCCTTTGAGCTTCCTTTTACCCCTTTTCCTATCAAGTTTAATTTCATGTACCAAGAGAAACATAGGTGATTATCGAAGAGAAACCGACCTAGAATCTAGAGGTCTCACTTCATTTGGAAAAGGTCCCATAACTTGGAAGTGATTCCCATGTTATATCAGATCACTAGACTCTTGAGTTTAGTAGGGTGAAAATTTGGTGTATAACAGTTAACACGTAGTTTTATTATTTTTCATCGGATGACCCACCCTTTCCCTTGAACTGGAGACGCTCAATAGATAGTCATCAAGGCATCACGATAGGGTGATGTGCATCCAGATTCGTTTGTGGCTCGTAGGTAACTTAAAAGGACTTTTACGACTATGTTTTAAAGTTGATATGAAGTTTTAATGTCGACCACTGATGATGAATTTTGAGGCACCTATAGCCATTGGAATCTATTTTCAAATATTTATATGTTTCCATCATGATTTTCATAGTGATGTATTGTGTCTTATGTGACAAGAGAATAATTTTATCAATATGATCTTTGGGGCCTTTTTTGTGTGGTCGAAGGATGTTGTCTGGATGGAAATTTGATTCTTTAGAATGTATTTATTGGAAGAATATTTATTTAGGGTTTCTGATCAGTTTGTTAAAAATTTTTAAACCCTATGTCTATCCTTTTTTTTTATTTTCCATTAATGAAAGGTCCTTTTTAGAGTTATATAAAAATAGATCCGGTTGTGAGCTAAGCTTTTCAAGAAGGGTTAGTTGGTGTTCTGCAGTTCTGAAGGGCCAAATCTTCCTAGGGTAATTAATTCAAATAATTTATTCCATCTATTATTTCTTCTTTAGGGCTTTGTTCTTAATCTTCCCAAGATGGATGGAAGCTAGATAAAATTCTTAATCAACATGATGAATTAAAGGAAGGTTTCAACTTGTTGATGATAGAGATTCTTGGTTGTTGAAATGAGTTAATTTCTTCTATCATGTAATAATCTAAATTTTTTATCCTTAACCCTAAATGATCTGAAGCTTGTTGCATTCCTTAATCTATAAAAAGATTTCAAAGATCATTTAGAAGGCTAGAAATGTGGGAAGATAACAAAAAGCATTTAGTTGTATATTGTTTCCAGTGAGAGTATAGGAGATGTATATCTAGAGAGTGTCAATATAGAATACAAGGTTGCAGATATTTGGAATATTTTTATAGATTAAGGAATGCAACAAGCTTATTGAAGTGGAATATGTTTTGAAATATTTTAAAATAGAAACTTGATCCTTCATACTTAATACAATATTTCAAATTCAAGTCTCTCCTTTGTATTTATCTCTTGTGTTTTGGATCTTATGATTCACTTCATAGAGTTTATCTATGTATATTTTTTTATTCCTTGGTTTTAATCAAGGATCAAATTGAATATTTCTTTCGATAAGACATAAGTTCATCTAGTTTGCACAAGGATCTTGTAAGAAGTGTTTTGTATGATTTATTTGTATTTATGGATTTGAGTCTTTGACTATAGTTGGTTTCTTTGTTCTATATCAGAACTAGAGACATTACCCAATGGATAAAGCACTGATCAATAATTAGAAACTTCTACAAGGATACATATTTGATAGGTTTGGCTATATTTTTCCCTATTAAAAACATCAAAACCATATCTTTTTCTCCTTTCTCCTTTCATGGTTGTTGGTTGTTTTCCTTCATGGTAGTGAAAGTCAATGAATGAGTGGTTACCATTTAATACTTTCTTCCCATTATCTGTTGTTAAAATCTAGAGTTGTAAAGAGTTGTGAAGAGTTGAATAACTATCTGGATTAGGTGGACCCACCTTGATTTTCTATAGCCAGAAGTGCAGAGGGAAGTCTTGTCCCTATAGTTGGTCTAGTTACCTTGAATATCTTCCCATAGTTGGAGCTAATCACTCTTAAAATCAATCTCAAGGTATATTGGTAGCTTTCAAAGCATAAACATTTTAAAACACCAACAGATTTATCCATAGAAGTGGCATCCAAGGTTGGTAGCCCTGTCCACATCACTAAGTACTCCTTGTAAGCATTTCTCTTGGTTTGTTTGACCACCTTAGAATCCAACAATTTCTCTAATTTTGATTTGGATAGGGGTAAGATCCTTAAGCCATTCAACATGTGTGTCTTCATTGTCCTACAAGGAAGAGTTAGAACCTGCATCACCCTTAAAAGGAGTGAGATCACAAATATTAAAAATAAGAGAAATGGAAATTATAGGTGGTAGGGATATTTCATATGTATTCTCTTAAAATTTATGGATTATCTGGGAATGTCCTATCTTCCTCATCTAAATTTTTGTGTGTGGCCCTTTAGTCAATATTCCCTTATTCAAGTAGGCCCAAACTTGATCACAAAATTTGAAACTAATATGTCTCCTTCTGTGATCTTCCTACACTTTATACTTCTCTGTATTTTTATTCAATGTCTCCCTAACCTGTTCATGTGCCTATTGGATCCATTCAGCCAATTATTCTCCTTGTGCACTTGTTTTGAATTCATTAGGAAAGTCTCTCAACTCGATCACCCCTCTAGGATGCATGTCATAGTTCATTTGAAATAGAGTATTCCCTGTGGTTCTATTAACTATATCATTGAATCCAAACTCTACTTTGGGGAGGATTGAATCCCATGTTTTCCTATAATGTTTTGTCAAACATCTTAGTAAGTTTCCCAATCATTTGTTTACAACTTCAGTCTACCCATCTATTTGAGGATGGTAAGAAGAACTGAAGGAAAAATTACTCCCAAGATTTTTCCAAACGGTTCTCCAAAAATGTCCCTAAAATTTCACATCTCTATTTGATATAATGGAAAAGGGTAGACTGTATTATTACTGCTTCTCTGAAGAAAAAATGGGAAATGTGAGATGCATCATTAGTTAATTTACAATAAATAAAGTGAGCCATTTTGCTAAATTTTTCAACAATAACAAAGATGCCATCAAATCCCTATATAGTCTTAGGCAATCCCAAGACAAAATCCATGATTACACTATCCCAATTTTTTGTGCGAATTGGGAGCAGTTGGTACAATCCTTATTTTTTTCTTATCCCCTTTTCTCTCTAATAGATTGTGAAAGCTTCTACAAACCTTCAAACATCTATTTGTACCTTTGGCCAATGATAGTGTCTCCTAAGTAATTCCAACATTTTTTCAATTCAAAAATGTCCTCCTAGGGTACCAAAATGTTTCTCTTTTATTATATTTTACCTCATTAAGAATTTTGGAATGCATAGTTGACCCTCTTGGAAGAGAAGTACATTTTGAATTAAGTATTTCTAGAGTATACTATATTATATGCATTAGAAATTATGGAGAAAACCTCATAGATGTCACCAAAATCTGTACCTTCTTTGTATAGATCTTGAGGGCATTGATATCCATGATTTTTACCTAAATTTATTTCACCAAATTCACCCTTATACTTTGAGGATCTGCAACTTTGTTTGGTGTACCTTTATTATGCTTCATTGTAAAGGTGTATGCTTGCAGTTGTTCCACCTATTTCATATATTTTCTACTCAATTTGTCCTACCCATACAAGAAACTTGGGGCATGATTATCAGTAAACATAATGAATACCTTAGGTAGAAGGTATTTATACCATTTATTGAGGGCTTGCACCATTGTATAGAGATCCAAGTCATAGGTGTTATACTTTTTCTTGGCTTAATTTAGTTTTTGAGAGAAGAAGGCCATAGGCCTACCTTATTGGCTAATAACTATACCAATGGCCACATTAATAACATCAGTTTTTACTATGAATAGTTTGTTAAAGTCAGGAAGTGCAAGGATAGAAAATTGTGCCACTCCTCCCTTTAAGTACTCAAAGGCCTCATTTTCCTTGGTTTTCCATTCAAACTTTATTTTTCTTCCTCCTTTCATAATTTCTAATAAAGGTACATAAATATGACTGAAATTTCAATAGAATGTCCCCAAACCATAAAAACCTCTTACCTCTCCTAGTATCTTTGGTTTTGGCCAACTTAGGATTGCATCAACCTTTTTTGGATCAATTTTTAAGGTGCCCTTTGAAATCACAAATCCAAGAAATGTCAATTCTTGTTGCGTAAATACACATTTTTCCAAATTGATTGCTAATTTGTGCTCATGTAGCCTCCTTAGGACTTTATCTAGGTGTTCCATACATTCTTCTTTAGTCCTTCTATAGATCATAATGTCATCCAAGTATACTACAACAAATTTTCCAATAAAGACATGTAGCACTTTGGTCATTAGCCTCATGAATGTGTTAGGTGTATTACTAACGCCAAATGGCATAACATATCATTCATATAACCCTTATGTGGTATTAAAAGTGTTCTTCCACTCATCTCCTAGTCTAATTCTTGTTTGGTGATATCCTGCATTAAGGTCTATCCTAGAAAAGTAATATGCACCTCCTAATTGGTTAATTATATCCACAATTATTAGGATTGGAAACCTATACCAAATTGTGATTTTATTAATTTATCTTGAGTCTGTGCATAGCCTCAACTTTCCATCCTTATTAGGGACTAGAATACTAGGTACTAAACATGGGATTAGGCTCTTCTAGATTATTCCTTTATATAATAATTCTAAAACTTGCTTAGTCACTTTTGCACTTTGATTAGGGGTTAAGTTGTATGCTTCTTTGTTACATAGGGAAGGACTAGGGATGAATTAAATTTGATGAAAAATATATCTCAAAGGTGGTAGATCATCAGGAAAGTCTCCTGCAACTATGCCCTCATACTTCTACAATGCTACATATATCTCTTTAGGTACCTCCTTATGCTCTATTTTTCCCTTGGGTTTTATAACCAAGGCATATCATATCTCAGTCTCCTTTAAGGTTTCTATCATTTATTTTTCCCCTACTAGTGGTAGTGTTGAGTATTTTTGTTTACAAACCTTATGATTGGGAAGAGGATTCATGGTGTATACATTACCATTATGATTGATCTTATATGTATTCTTTATCCCATTATATTGTGATTTTAGATCATACTACCAAGGGAGACCTAGGAGAAAATGAAAGACATCCATGTCTACAATGTGACATAAGACCCTATCCTTATAATCCCCAATTGAGAAATCTACCCAATATTTCTCATTGATTAGTTTTTTTTTCCCTTCGGTAAGCCAAGATACATGGGATGGGTTGGGATGGGCTAATATCTCTAATTTCAAATTTTCTACCATCTCTTTAGATACTTTATTTTCAATAGATCCAAAATCAACAATAAGCTTACATACCTTTCCATGGATTTTTCAATTATAGCTGAAGACAGTCTTCCTTTGTGCAGGTTCTTGTGGCATGGGTTCTTGAATGAGGGTCATCTTCATCATGAGGCACACTCATTTTGTCTCCAACTCCTTTTTAGGTGAATTCACACTTTATATATCTTCTTGAACCAAGTTTGTCCTTTTGTATCCTTGGATATTGGACCCTATATTTTTTAGGACATCTATGAGTAAGATGACCCACTTGGTTGCTATTGTAGCACCTTGGGGACCACCATTTCTTCCTCCATATCTACCTCTTCTATTTGATCTTCTTCCTCTATAACCCCTCTTGAACTACTCTTTCCTTGTGTTTTTTCTCTACTGGACTCCCCTTTGAATTTGAATCTCTTTCCTCTTCCAATAGAGGCTCCTCTACCTCTTTCATTTCTTCATCTTCCTATTGGATATTTTCCTTTGAGCCAATAGTTGAGTGTATTTTTGTCATTGATGACGACATATAGTATGCAGCAGTGTCCTGTATGTAATTCTTATTATGGATATGTTGCAGCCTTGTACGTTTATTTTTATGTTGTTGACATATTCATTATGCTATGTTCATAGACACAGATTTAGTTATACAAGTGAAGTTGAGTTATGATGATCTAGTTTCTAGTTACAGTTTCAATAGATTGTTTATTAAGAGTCGATAGTATTTTTATTGTTTCTTCAATTTCACCTATAATTTGGATATGTGTGTTTTGATTCGTGTTTAGTTATGAGTTCAGAATGTTTGGTTAAAGGTGCTTAACATGTTTCATCTAGAGAGGGAAGTTTGAGTTAATTTGGTGGAGCTGATTGTGTGAAGTGACGCATTTACTCATCTTGAGTTGCACGGTTCTATTTGTGTTGCATGATTAGTTTGGCCGACAAAGAAGTTGTTGAAGAGTTTCCTACAAGCCAACTTGATCATATCTTTAGAGGAGGATACTTAGAGAAGATCATTTGTGATTGACATGTGTGAAAGTGGTGTATGTGAGTAAGAAGAAGAATAGAATGTTTGATGTATTGGGCCAGTAAATCTATATCATTCATCAGTTGAAGATCTATGTGAAGAAGTAGAGAGTGTATATAATTTAGTAGAACTGATCAAGATAGAAGGTCCAATTCATATTTCAATATTAGATATAGTGTATATTTGTTGTGCTAAAGGTTGCAGCCTTCATCATTTGAGTAGTGTTCTCACAAGATAGTGTGTCCTCACCTCTAACAGGGTTATTTGTAAAAGAATCCTAACAGGGTCTAACCTTTGACTAGGTCACTGTACTTATTGCATCTTAAAGATCAATTCCTAACAAGGTTATAGGATCTTCTAACAGGGATCATTATACACTAGTGCAGTTATTTGTGGGTTCTAATTCCCACTGGGGTTTTTACCTATTTTGGGTTTCCCCATAACCAAAATTGTGGTGTTATAATCTGTGTTATCTTATTGTGTTTATGCTTAATGTTATTATATACTTAATTGGATAAATAATTGAATCTTGTAGATAACTGATTCACCCCCCTCTCTCAATTATCTCTTGGGACTATTCCTAACAATTGGTATCAAAGACAAGTTCCTTGGAGAGAAATTTTAGCAGCTTAAGGTTGATTAGATGGCATACTTTAGAAAAGAGAGTCCTTAGTTTTATGGAGAGAATTATCTTGACTGGAAGAACAAAATGATAACACATTTTTAGTGTGTTGGTTTTGAGATTTATGAAGAAGCTACTCAAAATATCAATGTTCATTCTTTAAAAGATCTTGCAGAAGAAGATTCTACTGTTAAACAAAAGGAAGTATTCACCCAAAATGCAATTACCAAAGAAGCCCTTATAAGTTCATTATCTCAGAGTGATTTTTCTGAGATTAAGAAAGTAGACAAAGCCTATACAATATGGAAGTATCTAGAAGACACCTTTGAAGGAGATATCCAAGAAAATAATGTGCGCAAAAAGATATGGAAGAAAAGATGTAACAATTTAGAGATGTTTCCTGAATGAAACATCAGAGCATACAATCAGAGGATTAATGAAGTAGTTGCAAGAATTAGAAAAAATGGTGGAGAAATATTAGAGGAAGACATAATGGATAATTTGATGACTACACTGACAGTAGATTATGAGAGCAAGATAAACATCTTAGATGAGACTATGTAATTTTCAAAATAATTCAAGAGAGACCTTGATCAGCAAAATTTCAACATTTGATATATCAAATTTGAAGACAAAACCTAAAAGTGAAACAACCTTCAAAGCCTCAGTCCATGGTAAGAAATATTCAAACACTTCTGGTAATTTTGATAATGAAGATGAGGATAAAGAACTAGAAGAATTCATTGCTATGATTTCTAAGAAATAAAGAAAAGGAAAAGGAAAATATGAAGGACAATTTGTTAATCTCTAAGTTTTTATTGATCATTTAGTGTCCACACTTAGTCATTTATTCAGGCAGTTTTGGTCAGCTACCACTATGGCTGAGCTAAAATAGTAGATGCCAAGCCACCTAGAAATTCATTGCCAAGCAGAACAGATCATAGAGGCCAAGCTATCTGGGAATCCCGTGTTGAGCGTTAGAGACTTCAATACTGAGCAAGACAGTTTTGACATACATGTCAGATATGATACAAACTTTAAGGTAATATGTTTGGACTGACTTATGGGTGTTTTGGGCTGACATATGTGAAGCATTTAATACTCTCTATGGAGTTAATTATGCATTTAATTATTTTATCCTATGTGTATCATGTAGCCAATCAGAAAATTAGAATGCTTAGGAGGAATACATTTTATTTTTTATCGTTGATCTAGATCTATTCGCTAGATTCAAAGAGTATAATAAGATTGCTTCTTACCCTAATTAGATGAACGATTGGAGAGCACATAGAGAAGGTGCATACATACATGAGAGATGTGTGAAGCATTGTTTTGATAAGAAGTATAGATCTAGAAGAGTAGAAGAGGAGTGAGTAGCAGAGTAAGGACATATACGAATAGAAGATCAGAAAAGAGAATATAAAGAGGAGATATGATATCAGCATCAAAGTGCATATTGAAGGATCATATCTTGAGACATTCTAACAAGTGTATCAGGTGAAATATCTTAACAAAGTGGTTCTAGATGACCTTTCTAAATCTCTTAGCAGAGTGCTTACTGTACTGTAAGTTGAAATCCTTTCACAAGGTAGATTGTAATGATCTAAAGCTCTTAATTGGGCAGACCTTTAACTAGGTAGATTGCATATTCTAATCAAAATCTTGTAGCCATAATAGGCACACTTTATTGCTATAGTAGTGAAGAATTTTTGGGTGTCATCCCCACCCCTGTTTTACCTATTTGGGTTTCTGGGTTACCAAATTCTGTGTATTATGTTATTCATTTACTGTCATGGATGCTACTAGATGTTAGATTGATTACATATTTATATGATTGTGGATCAGTTTGTTTTAAAGTGATTAAAGTTCAAGATCTAATTCACCCCCCCTCTCAGTTTCTTGCTTTCCCAATATTGTATTTCCAAAAATTGGTATCTGAGCTTTGTTCTCCTATAAGAAGTTTTAATCAGCCTGAGAGCACAGATTTGGAGATGGAGATTTATAGATTTGGTAAAGTCATTGTGAATCAAAACATTGAAATTCAGCTAGCTTTACATCAGCTTGAGACAACTAGACAAGAATTGACAAAGTCATTGACATCTAGGAAAGATTTGGCCAAACAAATGAATGATACTCATTATCAGGAAGAAGACACTGCAAATCTATTTCAGAATGGAGATTCCACTGAGAGCGATGCAGAAATTGAAGATCTATAGGAAAAGAACAATGTATTGTGTGAAGAAGTCAAGAACCTAAAAAGAGAACAAGAAATATAGACAGTAAGACTATGTGAAGTAGTTGAACAAAAGAAGAAAGTTGAAGATGACAAAGCTATGGCTAAAGAAGATAAAAGAGTGATAAATGTTAGACTTGATGAAAGGACACATTGTCATGCCCCGCAAGGGAACCAGGGAAGAGAACAAAGATTCTCTTTATAAAAGAAAACCTAAGTAATGATTTATGAAAAATGTTGAATTTTTTTTTTAAATAATTACATGAACAAAACATAGTGTAACTTAGATTCCTGCAAGGTTCCCTTCTTAATAAATGCACAATTTATTTAAGTCCATTTAGTGTACTAGAAACTTGATTTACTTCTTAAGAAAACTACATCTCAATATTTGTAGATTCTTAATAAAGAAAAACAAATTACTTTCATTTCAATTTGCCATTTAAATCTATTTTTATTCCTAAGTATCCTTTATGAATGAGATAACTTTTAAAGCAAATAGAATCATCTAAATCATTTGATACATTACAAATATTACATTTTTTTTCAATAGTTTTTCACTTAATCAACAATAATGAGAAACATACTACTTTACTTGGAATGTTACAAAACCCTTTTCTTTCCCAACATTAGATACATAAATTTCATGCTTTCCCTTTTCTTTTTTCCTAAGTCTACCCATTCCAAATACATCATTTTGAAGTACATTTATGATTACATTACATTCTTCTCCTCTTGGGAGGTAACTATAATTTTACATCATGAAAGATAAAGTCTTCATTCTTCCAAACTGGAACATTAAACAAGCATGAATCCTCAAGCAATGCATCCACAAAAGATACCTCGATAAAAGATTTACCACCCAACTATGTGGATACCAAAAGGCCCACTCCCCCATGCTAGGAGATAAACACCAAGGTCCACAAAGAAGGGATAGCTAGGCCATACCTAGGGTTGGGTAACCTCTCCCAAATAGAAAATGAAAGAAGATCAAAGTATAAAATATTTTCCCAAAGGTTCTAAGGCTTGGTAGAAACTCTAAGCAACAACCTAAGTGAGTGTCATCGCATATCCCTCACCCCTTGGGTTGTCCTGGTACTAGCCACTCTGGGCCCCGGCCCCCAAGTAGGCACATGCAGAATCAAATGCCTTTTGCACAGACGAATTCCATTCATTTATACCTACACATAGGTACCTTCTCCCACTCCCATCCATAGCCTTTACTAGCGCTAATGGCATGGGCGAGGCATACATTAATAATTTTAGTGTTTGAACCCATTCCCATAAGTTTAATTAATTTTTCACTTGTTAAATAACTCTTTGATCAGTTATCCTAGTTCCAGGCACTTAGGGCTCCGGCCCCGCACTAAGAGCCACTCACTTAGTGTTCTTAGGTTTTCTACCCTTAACCCACACATCACAAATACATCATACATGTAGAAAAAACACATCATAAACACATTTGAGAATTGCATCAAAGAATAGAAAATAATAAGGTAGTTTAGGGATGTTTAGGAAAATTAGGAATGTTTAGGGAGGCCTAGAATGGTCCTGATCCTCCTAGACAATCCTAAACCCAAATCTTGCTTCCTACACACATCCTAACCCTATTAAAGCACCTAAATGCACCATATAACCTCCACCAAACATGTAAAGAACATATTTAAAGTTACAAAAAATCTCACATGTCAAAACACAATGCTCTGTAAAATCTCACGTGCCTAAAATTTAACTAAGTCTGATTTTTAAAAAAAAATCTAGAATCTAGAAGTTGCATCTTAACTCCTAGGAAGCTGAAACCTATTTCAATCATCCTAAAAGGTACCTAGTTTCTTTATACAAGTATAAAATTATAAATTAAAGTATATGAAATTAAAGTATCAAACTCATACTTGAATGTTATACTTGTATAAATGTTTATAATACTAAATTGTATACACAAACAAACCCTATATGTTATACATTAATAATACTAACTTCAACTCCAGATTAAATACAACTCGAGGATAATTAATAATGACAGAAACTAAATACAACTCAAGAGTAAATCAACAATAACAATTATATTACAAACTCAGGATTCTATATACGAAACAAACCCTAAATCCAAACACGAAAACAAAATAATACTAGTAACTTTAGATTGAATCAAATTGTAGGCTGCGCATTTCATTCACCAAACTGCGCGATTCTTCATAGAATGAAAAAACCTACAAGGTGAATTAAATATGTGTGTTCCTACAGAATGAGAGAAAATGACAAAAAACTACAAAACAAAACAACGCCCTAGATCTGGATGAATGAAGGTGGTGCTAAACGGGTATGGAATAGTAAGGCTAGAATAATAGTTCTAAATCCTGGAAGCACTATTCAGATTATACAAACATATGAACAACCAATACATATTTAAGCATCTATTATTTTAAACTATCTCCTACCACATAGAAGACAAGACACAAGAACATAATCACAAATCTACATTGGATCCTACATTAATTCAGCTAGTAGCTATTCAATATAGCATCTTAGGAATACATGGCAGCACACGTCCACAAGAGGAAGCACAATAGTTTATGAAATAATATATCATAACTATCCTTTCCCTTAAGACTATTTCACATAAAAGTAAAACCATGTTATAATAGAATAATCCTCTTTTAAATTGTAGGCTCACAGTAAACAACAAGAACAAAATGGAAATACAATCAAGTAAAAAAAACTCAAGAAGGATTATCTCCAGGATAGATCCTACTTGGAGTCCAGCGAAGAGAAAACATTGGAGAGTAGAAGATCCAAGATTTCCAACCTACTCCAAGCACTCCTTCAAATTCCTCCTATAGGCAAGCTCCAACATCTTCCGGAAGCAATCTCATTCACACCCTCTAAAAGAAAAATCAATTCTCTCTTCTCTAAACTATAGTAATATTCTATCAAAGATAAAGCCTCTCCTCAAATTAAAATTTCCTATGCCAACCCCCTTTCACATAGGAAATATTTCCTGTATATAGATTGGAGGAGGTGGTTGCACGAGTAATCCAACCGATGCAACCATCTCAACTACCCATTCGTTAATAATTAGGCTTAAACAATATTATTAAAGTCTTTTCGGGAAGAGATATAACTATATTTACCTATTACCATAATCTAATTTATGTTTCCTTTATTTAAGGAAGGTAATAGTAATTATTATTTACAACACATTTATCATATCATTAACTTATTTAATTGTTATTAATATAATGCAATAATTACTCACTCACCAACAATTATATAAATATATGTATGCATATGCATATGTGTGCACCCATATTCCTATGTGTACATATATTATTATTATTATTATAAATGTTATTGTAAACATAATATTATTATTATAAAACATATTATTTATTCATACACTAATCCATATTCTTTACAAAACACAATAGTGATATATAAGGTGAAATATACCACTATTATTAAAATATTTATTATTATTATTGCCATAGGCATTTTATTATTATGAATATTATAAAATAATATCATAGAGTTATTTATTATTATTGATATTAAAATAACAAGATTTGATCACATACTAACTCATTCCTAACAAGATATGCTAGTACATAAGTAGCTACTATTAAAGATAAATTACTAAATCATACCCTCACATGAACAATAATTCACCTCAATAATCTACTAACAATATTAAACATACCATGAAGACAATTAGAGCTACCATACTCAAAACCTCATCCTCAAAGAATGCAAAAGACAAGAAACCAACTACAAGATCTAAAAAACCAACAAACTGAGATGACACAAAAATACATCATCCACACAAGGGACTGAATTAGGAACTCCCCACTTAAAGGTAAAAGGATCAGAGGTAGAGTTCCTTCCTATGGAACCTGGTGATATCTCTGTAACAACAACAATGGTCAAGGATTTTGAGGGATTGCTCAGACCTGTGAAGTCAGGTGGAGATGATACCCGGTACCTGTACTCTTGTATCACCAAGAAGAGATACATGGATACATATGGATATACATACAAATTAGATATATGCAAGCAGATGACCAGGATTGATACATCATGTGGACCTCACTAAGTGAGCAACTATGACTTCATCCTGAGTCATGAAAACACATCAGATACATATTCATGAAACATAAAACATCATGATAATGGTTAGATTCAAATCGTTGGGTTAGATCCATAAAACATATAAAGATAGATGGTTTCCTAATCTCATAAATATATAAATGATAACCATAAATGAGAATATCAATCATCTGATAAACATATAATCATTCACAAAACATAAATGTAAATGTATATTTCTAACCATCATAATAGAATGTCCAAATAAGAAAGTCCAAATATCACCATAGGAGAGGGTATTACACACATGATGTGCAAATGATGACAAACAATCAAGTTGACATGGAAAATCAAATACTACTTGTGAATCAGGAGATCAGTAGGAAAGACATGGAAATTGTGAATCTGAGATATGAGAACAGTCAATTGAAAGATGATTTGAGATATGAGAAAGAATTGAATGAAAGGTTGAATAAACCTAATGAATATTTGACTCATTTTGAGAATCAGATGGAAGCATCAAGGAGACCAAAAGATTTTTTGGATTAGGTCACACTGAACCAAAAAAATCTACTGAGAAAGGAGAATCATCAAAGACTGGTGAAAAGAGGAATGCAAAGACAAAGAGCAACAAACATGTATGCCGCCACTGTGGAAAACTAGGACACACTACAAACATTTTCCGAAGCAAGAATGGTAAGTCTAATCCTAAACCTAAATTCAATGGTTATTGCTTTAACTATAAGAAATTTGGACATAAAGCACATGAATGTTGGGATAAGAAAAATGATGCACCTCCCACATCAAGAATCAATGGATATTGTTATAATTTTCAAAAATTTGGACATAAGGCACAAGATTGCAGATCTAATGCTAAACATTAATGGACATCAAAGACACAAGAAAAAGAGCCAAGAAAAGGAAACACTTATAATTGGGATTATAACACAAGGAAAAGTTGTCATTACTATGAAGAATGTGGACATGCACCTGAAGACTGCATAAAGACACATTTCAGAGGAACATCTAAGCATTGGATGAATGGAAGCCTAGTTTTTTTTAGTTGTTTGAAAATTGGTCATACTAAGAGAGAGTGCAAGACAAGAGTACCTTCACCTACTATTGAGAAAATTAGAGCATAGATGAACCAGACATGGGTAAGGAAAATAGAGCTAAGTAGCATTGAAACTACTAAAGCCGAGGTCACCCAATCCAATGGATCAGGTGATCACACAATCTCAAACTAATCCAAAGAGGTACATAAGGAATTGTATTTAAATTTCATAGCTTACATTAGTTCCTAACATATACTGTGCCAAATTCCATATCTGCATTTGACAAGATGTATCAGGACATATTTTAAAGTTAAAGTACTAAGAAAATTCATCTAAGCACTAGAGGTGCTGAGAATCAATATTATACCAAGATCGAGCTCGTCAGCATATGTGCCGAGCTAGTTTGGGTTGCGATCGAGAGATTGTTGAAGTCGGTTGAGGATAGTTGTTTTGCACTAACTCCAATCGATAGAAGATTTATTACAAACCTACCTTGAAGCCTATAAAGGAATGAACTATTCATGATTCATTTCACCTTATGATTTTAGATTTCTTGAAGTGTTGAAGCATTGGCGAACTTGATTTCAACAGAGATTTTTGAAGAGTTTTATAGCGTGTCGCTGACTATTCAACAAAAGTGTGAACTTTGATAGTTTCCGAGGT
Organism: Thuja plicata; assembly: GCA_018584345.1. Taxonomy (NCBI): domain Eukaryota; kingdom Viridiplantae; phylum Streptophyta; class Pinopsida; order Cupressales; family Cupressaceae; genus Thuja; species Thuja plicata. The sequence continues at coordinate 1,825,694 of MU228105.1, forward strand.
ACTTTGTTTCATCTTTGAAACCCTTTATCTTGAAATCATGGCTGCTAGTTCATCTACACCAATTAAGGGAATGGAGAAGGAATTGAGAGAAATTCAATTGGTGAGGAGTGATACCTGTGTGGCTCTAAACTTTTGAGCCATTCCTGAGAGCGCAATCAAAGGTGATCTGAATAGAGACCTATCCTTAATCCCTCTAAAGGTACTTATGATTCATGACATTAGGGCATGTCACATGTGTAAAATCAGTGAAGTTAGAGACCACGAGCTGAGGGAATCCTACGAGAAACTATGTATAGACGGAGTCCTAAAACCCAAACACAATCATTTAGCCGAGTGAGGGTCAACTCGAGCCCTAGAATTTCTAAGGAATTTTAGGGAAGAATGGATAAAAAAAATTCTTATTAGGGTACATGATATGAGCATTTGGTTGGAGAATGGACCAGTAAAGATTACCAAGGACATCATACGTCATGTAACTGGTTACCCTACTATCAATGAGAAAAGGAGCATGAAATGCGAGAGTAAAGAAGACATAGAGAAGGTCACTAAAGCTATATGGAACAAAAGGGGAATAAATATTTCCCCCATCAAAGACCTATAACTTGATTTTGTTGTAAGGGTTATAGCTCACAAGTTCTATTAGTCGAGATGACTGGAAAGTGTTCCTTGCATTGCAGTAGACCAAGCATGGAAAATCATCAAAAAGGATCACACATACAACCTGGCTGAACTATAACTAACACAACTTGTCGAGAACCTTGCACCAATCAGGAAAGAAAAGAATTCTATGTGTAAGTTCGAATCCTTGCTTGTATGCATATTTTTCTATGTTAAAAAGACTTTCCCTACCTATGAAAACATAGTATGGAAAAAAGATAGACCTATCACCTAACAAATAAATGTATTGATTCAATAGTTAGGTGATAATTTTGATTATGTGATGGGAATATACTTTGTGGAGTTCGATAAAAGTATGAGACTGAGAAGAAAAATTCCTAGTTCATTAGTGGAACAACATTATGAGGATGTGTGTTATCTAGTTGACACAGATTACACTTATGTTTAGGCTATAGTACCTAGGGTATCATGGTTAAGGCCATTAACTTATGAAGTAAACATAAATGAAACATTTTCAGCCATAACAACCTTACTAGTAGAGGAAATTGACAGTACTGGAAAACATTTTGGTAATTATGAAGAATCCAAGGCCAAAATTTCAATGAACCTAAAGGCTGGCGCCATGGAAAGAAAGAGGAAAAAGATTGTCAAGAATTTGAAAAATATGGTTGGCATAGAAAGTGATGAGGAAGCATAGGATTCTTCTCTAAGCTTAACTACTGAACAAGGAGAAGACATACCTAGTGATAAAGAAGAAGTTGAGTCTAAAGAGGATGTAGTTGCTAAGGGGAAAGGGAAACATCCAATGGTTGCCAAGGCAACCAAAGTAAGAAAACTTAAACCTCAGGCTACCATTCCTGATGTAAAATGACCAAGGACTAGGGCATCAGCTATTTCACCTCTTGTGGTGAGAAAATCAGTGTACACAAGGAAGAATGTTGTTGAGAGTAGCTCAGGGAAAAAGAAACAAGTCAAAACCAAAGTTGTGTCGAGCAGTTCTTCCAAAAGACCAAGGAAAAGGATACTAATCTTGAGTGATGTAGAAGATGAGGAAACATACACTGATGTGCCAAGAAACATACCTACAACATCATTCAAACATCCTATAGACATTGATGAGGTATGCAAGAACATTAGAAGCTCAGCTAGGTTATCTAGATTTAAATTTATCAAATATGAAAAGAAAAGTATAGATAATAAGGTCAAGTTACAAGAAGATTTATTAGACATGATGAGTACATTCAAATTGACACCTATAGAGATAGGGGACAATGTCCCTACAGAACTTTATGATTTCTTATCTAGTAAATGGGAATTTGCATTGATGACTGAAAGGCAAATTAGGGAAGCAACTTTGGATAGAGTCATCCCACAATTGACAAAGAAACAGAAAGAAAAATTTGTTGATCAATATAAGAAAAAGTTTGTACCTAAATATAGAGCTTATGCTATTTTGAAGAATGATATTAAAGTAGTAGTACAACAAAGTACTCAAATTTGGAAAGATATTTTTGGGTTGGAAGTTCCAAAAGAGAAGAAAATAGATGAAGGAAATTCTGAGCAAATCACCACTGATCAAACAGAAATAGAAACTGGAACACAAAAGGAAATAGGTGACGAGAAAGTTACAGACTTGACAATGGATAGTCCCATTGACACCACACTGGACAATGTTAGCAATGTGGATGCTGAGGATCAGGATGAGCCGGAAAACACAACTATCGAATCACCTATCAAGGCTACTAAGGTCAATGAAGATAAAAATGAAGCAGAAGGAGCTGAGAAAGAGAAACTAGAATATCAAGAGGTAAATATTGAAAATCCACCTATTATAGAGGTTGCTCAGACATTGTTAAACAATGAAGACAAAATGGAAGTAAGTGGAGACAAGCATAAAGAAGAAGAGGCTATACAAGTGTTGGTAAACCTACCACACTCTGCTTGATCTACCCCCACTGGACTCAAAATAGGGAATGTACCTGACCAGCAGGAAATCTTGATTAAGATGAAGTCAACAATTGAATTTCTTACTAACAAAGGAAAGGAAATCATTGAAGCTAAGCCGGTTGACATCCCACCTGAGCCCAAAAGGAGGTAGCTACATAAGAAGAAGTCACCAAGATGAAATTTCACGTTAGATGAAGTAATTGTGATTCCTAAATGGGATCCTAAGAATTTGTCATACGAGCAGATTCAAACCCTTCAAGAAATTTTGAAGAGGAAGAAGGGACAGGAAGAAATGAAGAGAGAATAGAAGTAGAAGCAAGTTCTACATGACATCAAAGATATTTTTCTAAATTCTTTTGATATGGATGATGTAAATGACTGGGCACCTATAATAGAATAGCTAGTTCACATTGTACAAAAGGTGACTGATTATAATATCATGGAAAATGACAAAGTAATGCAATGGTCTGAGAGAAAGTTCAAGAAAAAAGTACTGGAAAAGATATCTGAAAAGATAGCTACACAACAGGTTGAAATTTCCTCTCTCATTGAAATTCTAGAAGAAGTTGCAAACAATGTATTTACTTTGTACAAAACACTATGTAATGATTCTTTCTTCACCAAAGAAAATCAGCAGTTAATTGAGAAATTGCAACTGGATATGAATTCAACTGCAAGTTCACTAAGCATGGAGGCTAGCTCTAGCTCCATTCATTTCAATAAGTTAACTCATACATAGAGGAGGTTAGCCGGGCTTATGGCTGAAGATGGCTAAATCAGGAAAAAATTGATTATGATTCATGCTAATTTGATACCTCATCTGGAGGTTATGCAGAAAGAACTAATAGCTCCAAGAAAATTGGTAAAGAGAGACTCTCATCTCTCTACTGCAGAAAGTTTGGTAAGTCTAGCAGCTAAGCTAGAAGTTAAGTTGGGAATTATGAAGTTTGTTAAAGATAGTTGGGACACTTCATTTGCATTAATTCTTCAACTTCATAAATAGTTTTACAACCTAACCCCTGAAGCTACCAGTGACAAAAACAAGGGGGAATCAGGAAAGGAAGGTGAACAGATGAACTAAAGGTATAATATATTTTTGCTGAAGGCATGTATAGTATGAAGTATAATCAAAGGGGGAGTACTATATGTACTTAGGTATTTTTGTGGATGTAGATGAGATGATAAGTGTTTTTTCCACTAAATATCAAAGGGGGAGATTGTTAATCTCTAAGTTTTTGTTGATCATTTAGTGTCCACACTTAGTCATTTATTCAGGTAGTTTTGGTTTTCTACAACTGTGGCCGATCTAAAATAGTAGATGTTGATCCACCCAGTAAGTCATTGCCGAGCAGAACAGATCATAGATGCTAAACTATCCAACAATCCCTTGTCGAGCACCAGAGACTTCAGTGCTGAGAAAGATAGTTTTGACATACATGTCAGATATGATACAAACTTTAAGGTAATATGTTTGGGCCAACTTATGGGTGTTTTTGGCCAACATATGTAAAGCATTTAATATTTTTCTACAGAGTTAATTACGCATTTAATTTTTTTATCCTATGCGTGGCATGTAGCCAATCAGAAAATTTGAATGCCTAGGAGGCATAAGTTTTAGTTTTGATCGTTGATATAGATCTATTTACCAGATTCGAAGAGTATAATAAGATTGCTTCTTACCCTAATTAGATGATCAATTGTAGAGCATAGAGAGAAGGTGCATACATACATGAGATATGTGTGAAGGGTTGTTTTGATAAGAGGCATAGATCTAGAAGAGTAGAAGAGGAGTGAGCAGTAGAGTAAGGAAATATCATATTAGAAGATCATAAAAGGAATTATAAAGAGAGGATCAATTATCAACATCAAAGTGCATATTGAAGGATCATATCTTGAGACATTCTAACAAGTGTATCATGTGAAATCTCTTAACAAAGTGGTTCTAGCAGACCTTTCTAAATCTCTTAGCAGAGTGCTTACTTTACTGTAAGTTGAAATCCTTTCACAAGGTAGATTGTAATGATCTAAATATCTTAACCAGGAAGACCTTTATCTTGGTAGATTGCATATTGTAATCAAACTCTTGTATCCCTAACAGGCACACTTTATTGCTGCAGTAGTGAAGAATTTGTGGGTGTCATCCCCACACCAATTTTACCTATTTGTGTTTCTAGGTTACCACATTATGTGTATTGTGCTATTCATTTACTATCATGGATGATACTAGATGTTAGATTGATTACATATTTATATGATTATGGATTAGTTTGTTTTAAAGTGATTAAAGTTCAAGATCTAATTCCCCCCCCCTTCCCTCTCAATATCTTGCTTTCCCAATATTGTATTTCCAATATAGTTACCATTCAAATTATTTTCATGCAACAAGGTTGGTCATTTTCATCTAAGTTCCCTACAAGAGTCAAGAAGTACATAACAAATTTCAAGCCTAAATATACAAAGGATTTCTACTATGCTGAAGATGGAGTAACAAATGAAGATTCAGGAGAAGATGAAATTGGATTCATTGCAATTGAAGATATGGAAATTTTTTTTGATGAAATGGAAATTGAAGATGAAAAAAAAGCACAAGATTTGGCATTAATTTCCCAAGCAGACATTAGAGCATATTGGATCATTGATAGTGGGTGTTCACATCACATGACATAAGACAAAGATATATTTGTACATCTGGATAAGTACAAAGGTGGTATGGTTATATTTGGAGACAACACTCCTAAGCCTATCATAGGTAGAGGAGCTATCACTTTAGATGGAAAGAAAAACACTAATGATGTTTTGTATGATGATGGTTTACATCATAACCTACTGAGTGTTGGACAATTGCTTGACAAAGGATATTAGTTGGAGTTCAAAAAAAAAGTCGACCATCAATAACAAAGAAGGAATTATTATTGCATCAGGCTCAAAGACAAAATGTAATGTTTTTTAGATCAATTATGAAGCAAGTTGTTTTGTTGCAAAAGTAGATGACAGTTTGTTATGGCACAAAAGATTATGTCATATCAAAATTTTTGACAATATAATAAAAATAAGAAATGTAAAGGCAGTAAGAGACCTTCCCAGTATTGCAAGACTAGTTGATACTATGTGCAAGGAATGTGTGATGGGAAAGAATGTAAGGAACTCATCCAAAAGTAAACATAACTCAGTAGAAAAAAAATTGGATCTAGTGCACACAGACTTATGTGGACCTACTCAAACAAGATCATACTATGGAGAAAGGTACTTTTTTTTTGTTGATGATTATTCTAGAATGATGTGGGTTGTATTCATAAAATAAAAATATGAATCTTTTGATAAGTTCAAAATATTCAAATCTAAATTTGAAAATGATTCTAGATTAAAGATAAAATGCCCAAGATTGGATATAGGAGGATAATTCACCTCTGATAAGTTTTATGAATATTGTGAAGAACATGCGATCAAAAGAAAACTAAGTACACCTAGAACCCGTCATCAGAATGGAATTGCAAAAAGAAGAAATAGGACCACACTTGACACAACACACACTATCATGATTGAAGGAAAAGTTGCACACATCTATTGGAGAGAAGGAGTCAATACTACAGTCTATACTATCAACAATTCAATTAAGGCTAGGCACAGACAAGACACCTTATGAACTTTGGTTTGGGAATGTACCGAAAATAAAATACTTCAAAATATTTGGAAGCATGTGTTACATCAAGAGAGATGATGGAGTTGGCAAGTTTGATGCTACAAGTGATGAAGGTATTTTTCTTGGTTACTCTACCAAAAGCAAAGCTTACAGATGCTTTAACTTAAGATTGAACAAAATCATTGAAAGTCCACATATGAAGATTGATGAGAAGTTTATGATTCAAGAGAGATACTATAATTATGCACCTATGATTGAAGACTAACCAAGACCTATTAGTAAAGAAATTGTTATTGAAGAAATATTTGACTACATTTATGTATCATGCAATGACCCTCAACCAAGTGAAGAGGAATCATAGATAATAGATGAGAATGTCACACCTAAAGTTCCAAAATTTGCATCTAGATATCATTCAAAAGAAGATATCATTGGAGATCAGAGAAGTAAACTTATGACAAGATCTAGAGAAAAAGGTTTAACAGTTGATGAAGAGGTATGTTTACTTTCACAAACTAAACCTTTAAGTGTTGAAAATGCATGTAATGATTCAGATTCGTAGAAAGCAATGAAAGAAGAGTTATATCAGATAATTAAGAATGACACATGGGAGTTGGTCCCTAGACCTTGTGAAAAAAATATGATTGGAACCAAGTGGATATTCAAAAACAAGATGAATGAAGATGGTACAGTGGTAAGAAACAAAGCAAGACTGGAATGTAAAGGATATGCGCAGAGAGAAGGTATTGATTACTCCAATACATTTTCCCCTTTGAGCAGACTGGAAGCTATAAAAGAAAATTTAGCTTATGCAACATTCAATGACTTTAAAGTATATCAGATGGATGTCAAGTCAACATTCTTGAATGGTGACTTGAAGGAAGAAGTCTACATAGAAAATCCTAAAGGATTTAGTTTATCAAACAAACCTGACATGGTATGAAGAGTGAAGAAAGCCCTCTATGGACTCAAGAAAGCCCCTAGAGCTTGGTATGAAAGACTAGATGGTTACTTGACAGAGATCAGATTCAAGAAAGGAGTAGAAGATTGTAACTTATTCATAAGAGGTACATTTGAAGGATGATTAATTGTTGCTATTTTTTTTGATGACATTATTTTTTGTGGTAATGACAAGCTTAGTGCAAAATTTTCTCAAGAGATGCAGAGTGAGTTTGAAATGAGCATGATTGGACCTATCAAATACTTTTTGGGATTAAATGTACAATAGGCAGTGATAGGTATATCCATTAATCAGTCTAAGCATGCGAAAGAAATATTGAAGAAATTCAAGATGGAAGATTGCAAGTCAGTAACATCCCCATGATAATAGGAAGCAAACTTTCTAAAGATGATGATTCTACAGTAGTTGAGAAGACACTATACAAGTCTATGATAGGAAAAATCATATATCTTACTCAATCTAGACCAAATATTTCTAATGCAGTTGGAATTATTGGAAAATTTGTAGTTGAACCTAAACAAAATCACTTAATGGCAATAAAAAGAATATTCAGATACTTAAAAGAGACTATAAACTATGGTTTATGGCATCCTAACTCAGAGAATGTAGAAATTCATGTGTATACAGATGCATATTGGGAAGGTTGTGTTTATGAAAGAAAGAGTACCTTAGAAGGAGCAATATTTATTTGAAACAGATTAGTTACTTGGACAAGCAAGAAGAAAAATTTTATTTCTCAGTCAACAATAGAAGCAAAGTATGTAGCAGCTGCATTAAATTGTTCTACAATTATTTGAATCAAGTAGATGATAAAAGTCTTTGGAATTAAGATTGATTATCCTACTGTTATTTATTGTGATAACACTAACACTATCAATATGTCAAAGAACCCTGTGATGCATGCAAAGACCAAACACATTTAAATAAAATATAATTTTTTAAGAGAGAAAGTTATAGATAAAGAAGTAAAATTGGATTATGTGTACACTAAAGAACAGTTAGCAGACATATTCACAAAGCCTTTACCAAAATATACTTTTGAGTATCTCAGGGAGAAGCTGGTAGTAATTCCCTTTCCTAAGTCTAATTAGAATTCATAGCAAATGCACCAATCCTTGGTGATTGATGAGTGGTTGACTACTCTACCTCTGGAGTAGTACCTATGCTTAATTGTTTTTGGCACCCTTTTTAATTGATGTCAAAGCGGGAGTATATAGTCTAGGGGAGTATACATTCATGAAAAATTAGATGCAGCAATTAAGAGGAGTTTTTGATGAGGATATTGAGAATATTATAAAAAGAAAGAATAATTTTGGATTGATGGTGTTTTTCATATCATATGTTGCCATCAATGTCAAAGGGGGAGATTGTTGGAGATTTCCTTTGAGCCAATAGTTGACTGTATGTTTTTCATTGATGACAACATATAGTATGCAACAATGTCCTGTTCTAATTCTCAATATGGATATGTTGGAGATTTGCACATTTATTTTTATGTTGTCGACATATTCATTATGCTATGTTCATAGATGTAGATTAAGTTATATAGTTGAAGTTGATTTATGATGATCTAGTTGCCAGTTACAGTTTCAACAGATTTTTTATTAAGAGTCAATGGTATTTTTATTGTTTCTTCAGTTGCACCTATCATTTGGATATGTGTGTTTAGATTCGTGTTTAGTTATGATTTTAGAATGTTTTGTTAAAGGTGCTTAACGTGTTTCATATAGAGAGGGAAGTTTAAGTTAATTTTGTGGATCTGACTGTGTGAAGCGACGTGTCTACTCATCTTGAGTTTTGTAGTTCTATTTGTGTTGAGTGCTTAGTTTGGCTGACAAAGAAGTTGTTGAAGAGTTTCCTACAAGCTCAATTGATCATATTTTTGGAGGAGGATACTTATAGCAGATTATTTGTGATCAACATGTGTGAAAATGGTGTATGCGAGTAAGAAGCATTGAATTTTTGATGTATTTGGCCAGTAAAGCTATATAATTCATCAGTTGAAGATCTATTTGAAGAAGAAGAGAGTGTATACAATTCACTGGAACTAATCAAGACAGTAGGTCTAATTCACAGTTTAATATCAGATATAGTGTATATCTATTGTGTGGAAGGTTGTAGCCTTCATCATTTGAACAGTGTGCTCATGGACAATGTGTCCTCACCTCTAACAGGGTTATTTGTAAAAGAATCCTAACAAGGTCTAACCTTTGACCATGTCACTGTAATTATTGCATTTTAAAGATCAAATCCTAACATGGTTATAGGATCTTCTAATAGGAATCATTATACACTAGTGTAGTTATTTTTGGGTTTCCCCGTAACCATAATTGGTGTTTTATAATCTGTGTTATCTTATTGTGTTTATGCTTAATGTTATTTTATACTTAATTCTATAAAGAATTGAATATTGTAGATAACTGATTCACCCCCCCCCCTCTGAGTTATCTCTTGGGACTATTCCTAACACTTCCTTTGTTGTGTTCTTGTTTCCTCTTTATCTTTTCTTCTACCTTCAATGCTAAATGGTAGCATTTTTGGATTGTATCAGGCATGCAAATATTTAACTCATCCTCAATGTTTATCCTTAGGCCATTTAGGATCTAGACACCTTCTCAACTTTATTTTCCATTGTCTTTGACTTCAAGAAAATATTTTAAAATTATTGTGTATAGTTTCTGACATCCATCTCCTTCTGTCTTAGGTTTTTTCTTCTTCTATGAAGTTGTACTTCATAATCATCTGGTACATAGGTGGTCCATATTTATACTAAACACTGGAAGATCCAACTTAATGTATGTGATTCTCCTAGCCATCAATTTTAGGGAATTCACAAGGTATCTCTATTTTGTATGAACCTCTTCATCTTCTTCTTTCTTAGGGGTCTCCTCTTCTTCTCCCCTTTCCTCTCTCTGAGTACTTTTCTTCCCTCTTATCAACTCTTCCTTTCAAGCTTCTTATTTATGCTCTCAATCTTTGCACTCTTTTGGAAAGTTCAATATTGGTTACCCTTGTGGGAATTCGTGTAGCCTCTTCTCCCTCAGAGTCATGTGTAGACATGTTCACACAGTTTATTTCCCTTAGGATTCTCTTAAGCTCTAATACCACTTGATCCAAAGAACTTCAATCTAGGATGTCCAACCTTCAAATATAGGTTACTTAACCCTCTTTAAGGGTATTTCCTTATAAAAGGGTCTCCATAGCTTCAAACTCCTTATCTTATCCAACCATAAACAAGTTTAATGAACACATCTCATTGTTCATTCCTATATCAAAACCCAATCAATCCTTTGGCTCCTTTTGTATCCTAGGTGTGGAAGGAAGGAAAAATTTATGCTAGGGAGTAGAAATGGTTTCCTATGCTTCCAATTATCCTTACTCGTAATAGGCCATAGGGTTTCTAGAGTCAGGAAGATCCCTAAGTCAAAAAATAGTGTTTAAGCCCCTTTTAGGCCTGCCCGACTAGTAGCCCTATTCAGAGGGTTTTTTGAGAAAAAATATTAAAAATACCAAAGGACCTAATAAAATATTCACATATCTTGAAACCCCTTCAGAAGATATATCGAACGCCCAAAATAGAGAACCTTACCCCTTGATTCAATCTCTGAATCCTAATAGGCCTATGAGACCTAATAGCCCTAATTAGCCATCCTTTTGAAAGGAATCCTTCACCAGTAAGTTAAAATTGTTAAAAAGTTCTTGAACATATCCCTAGATGTTCAAATACACCCAATCCACCATTGGATGTGATTGGTCCACTCCCAAAATCCTCCTCGACACTTAATCTACTAAAACTATGACTAAGAACATAGTGACTCTTGGCCTAGGGTTTGGTGTTAACAATGGTTGTTGTTGACTCCTAGTACCTAAACTATGGAATCCTACTAAAAATTTCCCTAATGTTCATTCCCCAAGTCTCTGTAGTGATCCACTTGTGCTATTTCAAGTTAGGGCCACAAATGTATGGTATCCTTATTTTGAATTCCAACGGGTGACTGACAAATAATTTTTTAATAACTCCCTCAACTAGATTTCTCCAAACCCCACTCTATATAGGTTAGTAATGTATCATAGATAACTTCTCCACTATGTAAATATTCTAGTGAAACAATGAAACAAAAGATATCGAACACCATGAGAATCTATTTAACATTGTGAAAAACCAAAATTATATTATGTATTCATCAACACCAAACATTGTACATACCATCATCCCCAATTAATTTGTATGAAATCAAGTATATATGTTCTTTTCCTAATTTTCTCAACCATTTTTCAATTATTTTAGATCATTGGAGAAGTTGGAAAGCTGACAATGTTCAAAATGCAACTTTTCTTGCAAAGTTGCAAAATGTAACTTTTGCAATACTGCATCCTTTGAGAAACTTTTGCTCCTAATGCATTTCAAGATAACTTATGAACCCCAAATGGATCCAAATGATACAATATTTTACAAAAAAATGTCCTAGACTAAATTTTGATCCTTTGACCAAGGTTGATTAGGTGGCTTATAAGATTTTCCTACTTGTCAATTGGCCTTACAGATGGATCTTTATTACATGAATGGATCCTTTGATCCTTAGGACTCCTAAGAAATATCAAATCTTAGTTCTAATTTATTGTGTAGGGGTTATCCTACACCACTGACCCACTTCAATTATAATCATAGTGCCTCCCTAATCATCCAACAACTTCACATAATCACAATCTCTTATCTTGTCATCTAAAACATTGCCTCATTAATCCTAAATCTCAATTTCACCATTCTTTTATAACAACTTAATCAAAGTCAACCTTTTTCCCTAAAAAACTTTAGCCATCAACATAAAAATCAAATCCGATCATGTGAAAGAAAAAATTCAACTCAATAAAGTCAACATGACCTTAAACAAGTCATAAATCAAACATTTCTAACATTAAAGTGACTGGTTAGCCTATCCAACCAAACAGACTCTGTCTGTGCTCTATTCTTCTGATAGTGTCACTTAAATTTTCAATAAATATATCCAATATTCAAACTAAGTGATGCCATCATAGATGTAATAGTATATGTGTATTTATATGTTAAGTGTATGATAATAGACCCTAAATCAATCTTAAATGTCATATCCAATGGACTTTTTGTTGTATTTTGTCCTCTTCTCTATTGACTGAACACTTAGTCATCTCATCAATTTAGTCCTTCAATACTACCGGTTAAACTGATCTCATACCTCCAATAGATTATGTTTCCAGAAATGACACCACCTCAATAAAAACCTATGATCAAAACTCAAATAATCTTCATGAAATAGAAACATTTTGTTCTTATATTTAAGATTGAGTTTTTATTATGAAGATGATGATGATCAAGTGTAGTTCTTCATTGGAGCTATATAAGCATCGTTCATGGTACCAGTTCATTTGGTATAGCATTGTAAGTCTATTTTGACTATGCAATTGGTTGTAAGGATTTGGAGAAATGAGCTCTAAGTTGTAAGCCTAAATGCAAGTGCATTCCCCTCTTTGTACATATGCCTTTAATAGGGAACTTATTACTGTATTAGTCAGATATTTGAGGGTATCATCCCCACCAGGATTTTTCCCTTAATCAAGTTTACTAAATAACATTTTTTTATGTTATGGTGTTCATGATATATAAATTGATTGGTTTAATTGCATTTAGTTTGTGTACTACATTGGGGTTTCATAGGAAGAAATTTTATAATAGTTCTACACCGATTCCCCTGAATCTTAGTGATTCCTAATCCTAACATAAGCACAAAATGAACATTACATCTGGCTACTCCTTGTAGACACCTAAATTTGACCAGATGTATCTTAAGCATTCAAAATTGTAAATCTTAGCCAAATGCCTAAAATCTCATCTTAATGCATTAAAATGGATCAAATAAAATGCACATTTATCAAGCAAAGTGGACAAAAATTAAATTAAATCAAAGGATTAAATAATCATGAAATCAAATAATTAAATTCAAGCCTAAAGGGATTAATCAAATTATGCAATTGATTTTAATCAATTACTTGTATAGTTTAAATCAAAAGAATCAAACCTAGCCCATTCACCCTTACATCGCTAAATTAATTAAATGATTGAATTATATAATTCCTAATTTCTTTGAGGATACCCAACCAATTTTCCCTCCATTTGAAAACACCTCAAAGCTTTTGACTCAACCAAAGCTTGATCATGATCAACTCACTCTACCCCCTACCCTTGGGA